>CAWVQA010001039.1:165000-212500 GCA_963932145.1 Acanthosepion lycidas | reverse complement strand
AGTTTTGTAACTTCATGCATAAAAGAAGCTCCTTGAATTTGCCTGATACTGACAAACAAAGCAAGAACATTTATCTTTCAGTGCTACACAATCTTCTTAGTTCTCTGAACATCAGTCTATTTATATATTTGTAAATTTTACTGATAACTCTAAATAATATCACTAACAGGAGTAAGAGGTTAAAATTTTGTACCTAGAAACATGACCTTCAGTTTACAGTGCCATCTTGATGATTCTCATCAACCAAATATTTTAGCTAAAGGAAAAGATGTTCTAGTTTTGAAGCAAGACAGGACTGGTCTTTTTCCTGTGGAGTTATTTCAGTGCATGCAAAAGATTATTGTCAGCATTTTATATCTCTACCATCTCAACTGCTACAGACATTAGTACATAGTTTTCTTTCTTTTTCCTAGAAAAACATACCAAGAACAAATTTTTCCAATTACTACAGGATAATTATGACATTTCCTATGAAGACATTTATTCTAGTTTCCCTCTAGCTATATTTTGCTTTTTCTTTACTATTTTATTTGTCATCTTATGCTGGATGGAATATTTGAAATCAGGCAAAGCTTGTTCTTTAAGAACTGGTATACCATTCTGATAATGGTAAAATAATTGACTGTAATTTTAATGTTCATACAGCTGTGCACTTTACTTAAATATAGAGATTTGAATGTTACAAATATGATATCACTGATTTATACATATGCAAAGGGAGGATTTATTATTTTCTGCTTTGTAACAAAAAAAAACCCATTAGATCAACAAATCCTAAAGATTGTTAATCCTTCAGCACTTCAGTCTTTG
The DNA here is from genome assembly GCA_963932145.1 of Acanthosepion lycidas. Classification (NCBI taxonomy): domain Eukaryota; kingdom Metazoa; phylum Mollusca; class Cephalopoda; order Sepiida; family Sepiidae; genus Acanthosepion; species Acanthosepion lycidas. The sequence goes on along the minus strand of CAWVQA010001039.1, from coordinate 211,690 downwards.
GAGATTTTATGGATTGTTGTTATGAAAATGAGAAATTGAGTGTAAAAGAATACAAGATATGATCAAAAAACTGTTAAGAGTAGTATTATTTTTATTTGTTTTTTATTAGCTGAAACCCTATCAAACATTATTAATTTTTAACTTATATTTACATTCATCTTAGTTTTCAATAGCTTTTTATTAAAACTTTACTCAGACAGTGCAATATAAAAAATAAACAGTAAGCTCTTGATAAAAATTGTGGTTCATGGAAACTTGGTAGGCTGCTCAGTTGCTTTACTGATTAAGTTATGACATCTTGATAATGCATTGTAGATCAAATCTAAGCTTAAATTGTCACTTCATTCCACAACTTCATTTTGTGCCATTGTTTGTTTTTTATAGTATCAGTTTCATCAGTATTAACTTTTATTTCATTTGTTTGGGTTTTTTTGCTAGATAAATCATAGTTAGTCATTATTATTCATAAGTTAACTAGTATTTCTTCATTTTTCATTGCTTCTTATAAAAATTGACAGTTTGAATTTAACCGAGAACTTATCATTTATTTTCATTCCTGCACTATCTACTCACTGCCATAGATTGACAGCTTGAGTAAAGTTGCAATAAAACACAACTAAAAAATCAAGATGAAAGTAAATATTAGTCAAAGTTAGTAATAACGCTTGATTTTGAATCTTGAAAGGTAACTGTATGATTGTTCATTGATTATTATCTATTTTGAAAAACTCAAGTGAGAAGTAAATTAGCATTATAAGGAGTTTTGAAATTGCCCAGGAAACAAACTGATTAGGAAAAGTAACTACAAAACTCCATGGATGAAATTAAGGGTTCTGTATGACATTCCTGAAAAGTTACCATATAGGTTACAACAATTTTAACCTGTTCAAGTCTTGGATTAACTGTTATCTTCCTCACATCTCTGCATAAGTTGTATCTCTTACTCTGTAACCCACTTCCTTAAGTGGCCCCAGTGCTGAACACCACTGTTTAAAAAAAAAAAAAAAAAAAAAATGCAAAGGATTCACCCTCCCATCCAAAGCAGTATTTACATGTTGATTTTTTTTTTTAATGATGAAAGTATTAGGTTTATTTTCTTGAAAGTAATAAAAATTTAGTCAAAACCTTTAAACTCTCAAAAATGTTCATGCTTAATTATTTGTGTGTGTGTTTCACATCTTTATAAACTTTTTGTAGCTCATCTTTCTAAAATGATTACTGTCAATTAATTTTCTGATTAAAAACCAATATTTCCAATGTAAAATGACTTCTTTAGCATTGCTGGAAAAGAATTTTAAAAAAGCATCATAGATATTGTTGAGTTGAAGTTTTAAGGTGTGGTCCTGGTAAACACATTGATTCTTTTTATCCAATTCTGTGAGCAACACCAGTCAACTTTTGAATTTCTGATTAACAAATTTAAACAACATTATTTTTTCACCACCATAATATCTTGAAGAACCTTTTTAGTGGATGAGATCATTGCATATTTCTCACTGTCAACTTGGGGTCCATTTCAAGCACTGGTTTATATCAAAGCAGGATTTAAATGCTGATTTTCAAGGCCTCTTGGAATATTGGGACAACATAATGTTTCTTCTATTTCTTTCTATTTGAATTTGTGCCATACAAAGCTTAGTTTAGGAAATATCTATGCAGACACAATGGAAGAATGAAATTGTTAATAAAACAATTTGATAATCATCAGATTTGCTAAAAATCTTTCTGTTCAAACTTGGTTTTATGTTTGAACTTTTGTGTACATTAATAATATTAATAACTATAAATAAAATTTTAGTTTAACTTTTATTTTTAAACTTGTGATATATTGAATTTTCTTTCCATATATATATATATATATATATTTATATATATATATAATTTTAATATTTACTAACATAATAATATATTTGCTAAATTATTTTATTTTCAGTTTAAGTAAAAGTAAGAATTTTTTTAAATTTCAGCATTGCTTTTATTGAATCAATTTATTCCATGATTGCCTACCATCTTTTGCGCAACTTCATGATTCTACTCTTTTGTTCATTAGGAGACTTTTTTAAAGTCTGGAATAAATGGTAATCTAATGATAAAATATTTGTTGAATACAACAGATGAATCTCAATATAATTGTGAAGATATGCTGGGGTACATCATCAGTGATGTTAATTCTGGCTTCTTTGATAGTTTCAGGTTTTCTAACATGTACTATTTTGCCAAACTATAAGTTTTACCTTTTCATCAAAGAACCATACAACTGATCACTGTTGATAGAATATTAAGCCTTCTCTCTTAATTCTAGATGCTTCTTATCATTTAGCGTCTTTGGTTGATTTCATTGTTTGAATCATTGATTTAATTCTCTGGAAGTTGTTTGTAGTAAAACATTCCTTTCCAAACCAACACTATACATAGGATCACTTTCTTTAGATTAAGAACAACTTTTAATATGGTTAGTAGGATTCATTTCACCTGAACCATGTTTCTTTCTTAAAAAGTATAATACATCAGAAATGATCCATAAACAAAAATGTAACAGTTTACTTTTTTGTCCCATAATCTACTATTGTTCTATAGGTCTTACGGGACAATAGTCTAGTGGATTAAAGTTTTGGTTTATGAATTTGGTAACATAGTAATCATGAGTTCAATTCCTGAGCCAGGCAGTGTATGCTCCAGACTCAGAGGAAACAGAGTGAGCAATAACTGAACGGTACTAAAAATAAGAACTAGGTGATATCCCTAGACATAGGTAGGGGAACAAAAACAGTCTACCCCCATAGATTAAATAAAGGGTTCAGTTCAGATTTTTCTGTAGGTTACCTGGATTGACATGCACCTGATGAAGGCTGCAGAGATCAACAGCCAAAACATTGTGACAACAATAACATTGATGAAGACAATAGTGTATATGTAAATAATGATAACTCCTCCTGCTAAAAAACAGGCAGAAATTACATATATAATGATACAGCAATTTCTTGCATTTGGAGAAAACATGAAACACTTGAAAACCATTTTTATTTTATTACCAACTGCGTTTAAACCTCTTATATATCGACAATGTTTCAGCTTTACTCATCATTGACCAGTGTCTTTACCACTACTTCATCACTTTCTTGCTTACCTTTAGTCATTTTCTGTCTTAATAAAATATTTTAGACATTAGGAATAAAAAGGAATGATTTTATTATTAAACACTAAATTTTGCAAATTTTCATTTAAAATTCAAGCATTTTGTATGTTGTTAATTGAAAATGAGGAAGAAAATTATTGTCAGTAATTAAGGCAAATGCTGTTGACAAAACAGAGCAAACCATTTTAGTATATAAGTATATTGTTATATTGAAAACAAAAAAGAAAGGGACTGATTTTATATGTATAATAAAGATTGCACAAAATCTAAAGAAAACCTTTTTTTGTACACTTGGAGCTAATTAATTTTTTTTGATGGGATTTCTGATATATATGTTGAAATTTTGTAGACTTATGCAACTTGAAAGTTCTGAGTATAGTTTTCCTATCATAAAAAGCACAAAGTAATATTTTCTTTTGTGTATCTAGGGAGAAACTTAGTTATTACTGCTAATATAGGAGACTTGTCTATAAACAAATGTGTTATTCATTGATTTTTCTTTCTAGCTTCAATTTTGTGTATCTTTTCTCATACATGTCTGTATTAGATTATTATTTATAGTCAGTACATTTCTATTAATGAAATTGTTCACTTCCAGGAGGTCCTTATTCCATTATTGCTTATTTTCAAGTAAACCAAGATTTGGGACTCTCAAAATTTAATGAAACAACCTGATGATGCATTACAACTGCCTCTTCTTTTTTTTTCTCTTCTTTACCTGTTCTTCTTTCTTTGTTTCTTGTCTCCTCCTCCTCCTTCAACAATCATTATCTGTTTCTTACATCTTATTTTCATACATGTCATTATTATCTATTTTTATACATGTTTTCTTTCTTTTTTCTTCTAATTCTTTTCTTCAGTTTCATTCACTTTTTAATTAAGATCTTCATTGTTTCTTTCATATTCTCTCTTTTCTTCTCTTTTTTAATGTGGTGTAATGATGGCATATATGTTATGAATCAACTCCAGGAAATTACATACCTCTCCAATAGAAAAATGTGTACCTTCTAGATTGACTTCACAGCAGCACATGGCCACTTTAATAGAAACTTCCTCTTCATCCATTAAAAACTGTCTTTCAAGCACCGACTCTACTGAATGCATTGATCTATTATAGGAACATTATTGGTTCACAAAGCAATACATATCTGGTGCAGACCCCAATACCGAAATATTTTAAACTTCATCAGTAGTATGACAAGGAAGAAATGAAATCTATTTTATCTTTTCCTAGACTATGTCCTGCACAGATACAAGCAGAATTAACAGATGTGAAGAGGTAGGCACTGACCATTTAAGCAGTCCATAGCATATCTCAGACAAATCAGTGTTCCATTTCTCCCTCCCAAAGCCAATGTACTGATGATGAGGGGAAGGGTCTATGCAATTGAAATAGCTATTCATAGCTGGGATAAGAATAATCTTGAACAAAAAATTCAATTTCATTTGCCAAGTGTCCCAAAAATTAAGATTTGACATAAACCTTTCTAAAATAGAAACTATGATCTGGAATTGAAATGAATGTGATGAAACGTGAATCGATCATAAAAATTCAGGATATGAAATTGGTAAATATTAAGTAATTTAAATACATCTGTGTATAAATCAGTTATAACAAATTCAGTATAGGAGATAGAAAATTGTACATCGAATAAGGCTGTTCTCTGGGTAGTTTCACCCAGCACAACAAATTACTACAAACCCAAAATATTAACCTAAAAAAAACAAGTCTTATTCTTAAATAACCTTGTCAGATGAAGAAAACTTTCATATGGATGCCATGCATTGTGCCAAAACCATTCAGAAATATCTAAAACACCAGCTGTATACAACAGCTTTCTCAGATCAATGATTAAAAATTGCTTCAAGTGAATGAAGCCTGTAGGTATTAACAAGGTTCATCCTTCTTTGAACCTATGAGCTCATGCTAGCACAGGTAACTTGAAGTAAAAATAATGATATAATCAAATTGGTATTCCATACTACTTTAAGGAAAAGGTTAGGAAGGAAATTAGTGAACTTGAGAAACCTATTTTCCTGAAAAATTGTTTTAATTGAAAGATTTTAGAAATTTCAACCAAAAGTAGCACTGGTTATTCAATTAATTAATGCTGAATGTTTCCTTATAAGTAAGCAGCTAATATTACCATTACCTCTTTTTTTTATTTTCAGTCCTAACATTCTTGTTCTTTCTTTTTTATGTTTTTTACCCATTTTTCTTTCAATCTTTTTTTTCCTTTTTCTCCTTATCCATCCACATTTTTCTTTCAGTCTCTCTCATTCACTTTCTCATTCTTCTTCACTCTTTATGCATATCTCTTTACATCTCCCTTCTTTCTCAATCAATTTAATATGTGATCTTTTTCTTTTTTGTAATTTAAATACATGTATCATGTGATGAGAGGTAAACCTTGCATGTAACCTAATTATAGTCCAATATGATTCTTGAAAGTAATTACTTGCATTATTTACAATGACTTGAAAAATAATGATTGATGAGAATGACGATAAAGTGAATACACTGATATGTACTGTTTTATAAGCTCATCTAGCAAACGATTACTATTATCTTGTGTTGAACATTCCCTGGGTGCCTTACTCTTGTGGCCTTGTACCTAACTAAACTTAGTAAATACCAATGGTAACAGTCTTGACAAACTTTCCTGAAAATAGGTGGTTACCATGAGGTTATACAGAAAATGCCAACTTTTAAAAAGTTGAAAGCATGTTCTTGCTAATGTCATTTGCTATGAAGGAAGTATGTGGTCAGTGCAACCCTATGAAGGTTATGACATTTGGCTTCTATTGCAATTTGTAATTGGTTATACATGTGTTACTCTCATCTAGTAGTCTTGAGTTCAATCTCTGGATCAGATAGTGAAACACTCATTCAGCAGGAACGGACAATAACTAGCATCACAGGGACAAAAATAACAGTGATCAACAATATAATCCCATGAGGATGGCCAGAGGCTACTTGGCTAAAATGTTGTATCAATAATAACATCTATATCAACTGAGATGAAAACAAGAGTTTAAAATAATACAAGTATATTGACAATTACTGATATAAAAAATTATACTGTTTTGGTAGATATCTGGGGCTAAACTGAGATGGTGAAAGCTGTAAAGATCACTCAACATTGATACATTGATAGTAAGTTATTACTTTGAATCTTTGTCTAATGCTACCTGCAAAAATTCATATTTCAAATCAAGTTTATGGACTTTTTGCTCCTATCCCAGCTATACATGGTAATATTAAATGTTTTCTTATAGGGAATCTTTTAGAATTCATTGACTAAGCAGCCAGTGCTACTTTTGATTGACATCTATAAAATCTCTTAAAGCATTTTTTCAGGAAAATAGATTTCTCAAATCCAGTAACTATTATTGCTCTTTCCAGTATTGATGGAGGCTTCCTTCTTAACCTTTTGTTTGAAATAATGTGGAATTTTAATTTCTGGATTATATTAATATTTTCTCTTTATCTTATATGTGCTATCCATTTTAGTTATTGCTGCTGTTGAAAGTGATGTGGTTTCTATTATTTGGTACAGTACTTTATTTATGATTCTGTAGCACCAGTCTGCTCGCTTTAAAGAAGGATGGAACTCATTAGTACCTACAAATTTTATTTTTTAAATCTATTTTTAATCAGTGATTATTTTGGTTTTGTAGTACTTTGCAATGTTGTGCAAATACTTATCCCTAGTGCAGCCTATTCTATGTAGAATTTCATTATCTCCTACATTATTTTTTGTAACAAAGCCATACAATGGTATTTGTAGTGTTTAGTATCTACTAATTCTACATACTGAATTTTTTTGATGGATTCAGGGTACTGCTTTCATTCCAATTCCAGATCATAGTTTCAGTTTTGGAAAGGTTTATCCTGAGTCCTAATTCTTGGAACACTTGGTAAAGGATTTTGATTTTTTGTTCAAGATAATTCTTATCCTAACTATGAATACTTATATCAATTGCATAGAGCCCTCTCTTCAATATCAGTAGATTGGTCTTTGGAGGAAAAGCAGTATCTTTTATTTTATACAAGTTGATTCATTTTAGATGTGGTATAGACTGCTTAAATGATAAGTGCCTATCTCTTCACATCTGTGCTTGTATATATGCAGAGCATAGCCTAGGAAGGGATTAAATAGATTTGGCCCTCATTTCCTCCTTTTTGTATTCCTGATTAGGTTTAAAATGTTTTACTATTAAATGTTTCACCAGAAACATATGACTTTGTGGAATGATATAATTCTATAACATCTAGACAGTGGAGTCAGAGCTTGAAAGACAGTTATGGGATATAATAGATGAGAAAAAGATGTCTCTATTGATGGTGGTCATATTCTACTGTGATATTGACAAAGCAGGTATACAGTTTTCTATTGCAGAGGCAGGCAATTTTCTGGAGTTGATTATTGGCATATATGCCATCATTACACCCTTTGTCATAGTAAAGAAATTTTACAAAAAGTAATGGTCAAACAATTTTCAATGAAGTTGTCACTTATTCAAAGGAAAACAATTCTACACTTGTAAATATAATAATGGCTTGTGCTACTGATGGTACTCCATGCATGGAAGGCCAATACAAACATTTCATTGCACACATGAAACTTCTTTACCTGAGATATATTGCATGCACTGTGTGGTCCCTCAGCAACACTTGGTTGCAAAACAATTAGGTGCAGGTCTTTCTAATATCGTTATTGTTGTTATAAAAAAAAATTTAAACCTTATTATATCAAATACTCTTCAAGACCATGACTTTCACATACATTGTTAACAAAATAGACAACTTGCAATATGTACAGAGGTGTCACCCTTAAATAAACAAACAGCATCTAATTAAAGAGAAAGTGTTTTAATACTCTGTTCCAAAATGTAACTGGAAAAATTAAGAATACTTCTTGTGAACATACATTTCCAAGGCCAAGAAATATACATAATGTGCACGTGATCTATTTCTGAATAAAAATGTGTATAACTCCAAAATGCTTTCTTTTTATGTGTTAACTGTCAAAGGGCATTGATAAATATTTTCAGTACTTAACAAACAAAAATGTTATCAAAGAAGGTGCAAAGTATACTTTTTAGATTAATAAAGCAAGAGTTTTTAGCTTTGTTAATACTTCAATATTAATAAGACTCGTCATGTTTAGAATTTATATAATGAACAGTGAATTTTCCTGTTTCTTTGTTTTTCTGCTTATAACAACTTTCAAAAAGAGAACAGATGCTACACTTGGTATTTACTTGACCCCTCATGGTGACAGGATATGGTACAAGGACTAAAAATTGCCCAATTCCTGCAACTAACAACATGGCATCAATATTCCACCAATCCTCCCTTTTTGGTGCAATAAGGGAAGTGCTGCCGTGGGGTTGAAATGCCCAGGACTGACCATCCATCATTTATTTGTTATGTTATGTTCAAAGACAGAAACCCAATTGAGAGATAAAATGTAGTTTGTCAACCCATAGGCAGATACTACTGTATTTACTCATATACCTCACCTACCAAGGTAGCAGTATATAACATATAGTTGATTTCACATAGTGTAACCAAATGGGTCAAGAGTAAAATGTGCCCAGTTTCTGAGACGACTGTTATGCTAATAAAAGCCTGCACTTACTACCCACTTATAGTAATAGAGGTATTGAAACAGAGTTGAAATCCCTGAGATTAGTCTTCCTTCATTGTTAACTATCTGAAAACAGAAATACATGCTGATGTCCAACACTATAGTGAATGAATATCACAGAGGAAATGGAACAGGTACAATACTTTCCACTAAGCCATTGGACCATCAAGATACATTTTGGTATTAAATTCTAACAGTAGACAACAGATACTACACTTTAATTTCACTTTTATTTCTTTTCTAAACAAATAATTTCATAAAAATTCAAGAGTTTATGGGTAATAAGTGGTTTTCTTCATGGGTAATAACTATTTTTATAAAATAAAATAAGTATTAAATAAATAATAAATAAGTATTAAGAAAGAAAAGACAGTACTATATCTAACCATACAAAGATTAGGGACAAGACTCTGGTTTTCTTTTGTAGAATTAAATGTGTGAGAGAATCACTGCTTTTCTGTCTGCTTTTTTTAGAAAGATAATTGAAACAAACAAAAAAAAACAGAAGTTATTTTATGAATTAGCCAGAGACAATGTAAAATTTATAGAATCAAAAACTTTGTAACAGACTATAATTATTTTTTATATAAACAGGACTCACTGGTAAGACCAAAATTAGATTTTCTGTTCTGTCCAAGTTAAACCAGAGGCTGACATATGAAATACAATGAATTAATTTTTTTTAATGTGTTAATCTCAGATCTTCACCACCATTTTTCCAACTTGTTAATATTGTAAATGTCCATTTCCCATTCATTGACTAATAGATTTAAGGTAAGCTCTATATTAGGAAGAAACATTTTACCTGAGGTAAAATCTCTGATAGGATTTGCTAAAAAAAAATTTGCAACAATCAGATTTATAGCATGACATGGTAACTACAGCTCTGATAATGCTATTATGCAAATCATTAAAATGTTGATTATATCTGAAGTATTCATTGTAGAGGATATTGGTTAACTACCAGTTTGGGTAGTTACATAGCCTAACAGGAAGTTGGCTCTCCCAATGTGTTTCTGGGTGAGGCTATAGTGGATATTGTGATTTGAGGCTGGATTTTAGTGGATTACGCAATGACTGGTTACCACTGCTCTGAACATTGTATTTTTGATTTTTGTATTTTTTGAAAAGATAGAAAACAACAGAATGGAAAATGGAAAAGATTGAAGTAAAGAGAAACATTGTAAATATTTTAGCAGAAGGGGTTACCGTAAGCAATATTGCAATGCTAATTAAGAAGGATATGCAGACAATCAAGAACACAATTTCTAACATCAGTTGTACCCAGAAAGGAACATAAAAAAGCAAGCAAACTACCTGTTAACTTGGACTTTGAAGAAAAATCTGTTAGGATCTAGCATATTTCAAGAATCTGAAGTATCTAGAACAAACAGAGCTACAAGGAATAATATTCTGATTGAGCTTGCAAAAGTTGTTAAAGTCCAATCAAGCTATCCTTTATCAAAATCTAACATCAAAAAAATAATTTCATGCACAAATGCGTATATGAAATGCAATTTCAGCTCTGCTTTATTCACAGATGAATGTTGAGCTACTCTCAACAGTCCTGACACCTTCGCCAGAGGGTGGTTGGCAGAGAACAGTGTATGCCCAGCCCACTTCAGGCGTCAGCAAGGTGGAGGAGAAGTTATGTTCTGGGCAGCAATAATAAGTGACACTATCGTTCAACCCTTCTTTGTAGAAGATGGACTTGAAAATGAATAGTGAAAATTATGTCAAATTTTTTAACTCAAAGCTTATACCCTAGTACAATAAAAAATCACAAAGTTTCAAATCCAAGATGATTTTCATGCAAGGCAATGCCCCATCGCATGCAGCTAAGTTAACAAAGGCATTTCTAGAGCAAAAAGGATTCAAAGGCAAATGATTTATCAAATGACTGCCTCATTCTCCAGACCTCAACTGAATTGAGAATCCTTGATAAATTGTCGAGCAGAAGCTATATGGAGGAGAAAAGCCATACAGCAACAAAGAAGAACTGAAACAACAAATAATGAATGTGATCTCCAACATAACTCCATGTACAATTCAAAGTTTGACTATTTCAGTGGACAAATAATTGAAAAAGTATTGACTGCCAAAGTAGTTTCCATAAGAATGTGAACAGAAAAATTGTTGGTCAGATTAGATTTATGTAATATTAAAGAATACTAAACTTTTATTATTTGTCTTTATTATTGATACCTAAAAAAAACTATTTCTAAGCTCAGAATGACCAAGATGCATAATACCATTATCATCAAGCTTCATCATTTCTTCAGTTTAAAACAATAATATAATTCTTAGCTTTTCAAAACTTGGTCAAGATATTTATATCCCCACATAGTATGTGTTGTATAACTTATAGTGTTTTATTGACATTACTGTTCTTTTTATTGTCAAAAGACATAGTTGCATAGTAGCGCTATCCAAGCTACACATGATTGTAACTATTAAACTTTTTCAGTCATTCTGAGATGGTTGTGGTTAATCAGAGACTGCCCAATTGTTCTTATATTCAATCATAATATATAAATCACAATCCCTAATGTTATCACTAAAAATAAATTTTATTTTTGTTATATATAAAAGTCTGTATACAGAATTTATGATATGAGTTAGAGTAAATAAATTAGTAAAAATATTAATTTTTAAAATCAATAAATTTTTAAAATGTACATAAAGATATCAATATTATTGTTTTGTATTTCTGCAGACTCCTTATGAAGCATTGGGTTGCAGCTGCAGCATGTGCTGCTGCTGTAGTTCTATTAACAAATGAATGTTTATGAAACCTAATGCCTCATAGTTGTGGGGACAAGTGGATTCATGCTTTTTCAAAAAGCATTAATATAAAATGAACACAAGGAAAAGAGTTACATATTGCCACCTTTGTCTGGGGTTTTAGTAAAAGAAAAAAGCTAGAATCATGAATACAGAATATTCTAAGATTTGGAAGATTTTGGTTCAACACATTCTCTTCCTACCGATATTTTCTCTTGTGTTGTACTCAAGATTTTGAATTTCAAGACAGACTCTCTTCACCTGAAAGATTTGTGCAGTACAATCTTCCTACCTCCATTACTCCATCTAACCTTGTGTCATACAAGTTTGGTAAAATAAAAAATTGAAAAATTATGTTTAATATTGATGCAATTTCATAAATGAAGCAATGTTGTAATAATAAAAGTAGATATGCATTTAAATGAGAGTAGAAGTATGTAAAATGTCCTCCTCCTATCACAAAGCAAAGGTTACATTGTCAAGTGATTGAGCTGTAAACGTTAATTTATCCCTGATAATTGTGCATTGATTATAGTCAAATGCATTGACTCAGCTGGTTTTATGAGCAGGAGCTAAAAAGTCCTCAGTTTAGTTGAATTTTCAAAATATGGCCAAACAGTAGTTTTTTTTTAGTTTTTTTTTTTAAGAAGTTCTTGATTGGGTCAAGAATATTTCACCACCACCTCATATAATCTGCATATATCCTGTGTCTAGAGAGATTTTCTTTTTACCAAGATATATAGAGGATGTCCCCACTGAATGAACAATTGTTGAGTCTTCTCTGAATCTAATGGAGTCCTTTTGATCTACAATCCATAAAAGAAAACACATGCAAGTAGAACTGTCATTCCTTGATCTTTGAATGTTCTCTCTCTCTCTCTCTCTGCAGATTTGGCTTTGTGAAGCAACTGAAAAAACATCTTGATTGTGTCTTGGGTCCACTAATTGATGATGAAATTGAAAAGCATTCATCTGAGATTCAAGTAAACAGCATCACCCAACAGGGAGATCAGACACTAGTAGAGAAAATCACAGACAAAATTATCCACTCTAAACTGTATGTATTTGAGGAAGAATTTTATTTCATTACAATTCAATATTAACTCATTGTACCCCAACAGGTCTTTAAGATATATGTAAAGCTAAAATTATATTTTGTAGGAAGTGTTATATTACCATAAATTTTGCATGATCATGAGTAAAAAGAGTTTTAAAATGCAAATGAAGTTAAGAAAAAAAGCTGAATCCTCATGACCAAATATCTTTATACATGTCAATTAAAGTTATCATCTTGTTTTTCTTGATCATCATGTTTTAGTTGTTGAATTCTCCAGCCTTCTTCTGTTTGGCAATACATCAAGTAATCTTTAAGCAGAATTCTTTCTATTGTTCTTACTTTTTTAAAAAATGATGGTAGCATTTAATTTCTAAAATCTCAAAGTTCTATTCTCTAAAGACATGTTCAAGTTTTGAAGAAATTGACAACATTGAAATACAAGGAATTTTCATGATTTTCATACTTCAGTGTAATAAAATTTTAAACTATTTTTGTCCATTCCTACCAAGGATATTTTTCATTTTGAAAGGTGATGACTAAACACTGAAGATCTTTTGAATATTTTTGTTACAAAATGAATGACTGTTCCTTAAGCAGTCATACAGTCATAACCTAATGTGAAAGGCTGCTACACAACTTGCAAGTATAGAATGCATAGCTCCATTACATTTGCATTAAACAGAATAAGAATGTTTGTCTGAATATGTTGGAAAATAATGAGTGTCTTATCTCAGAACTACATTTAATCAAATATTTTTACCATTGTTTTCACTAACATGCTTATTTTCAAAAACTTAACCAGTTTTAAATTGGACTTATTTTCAACTATTTTAGTTAATGTTTAATTTTTCTTCCTTGAATTTGTTAAATGAACATTTCATATCATATCATATCATATTCAGTGATCACAATTTCGTATGACGCTCGATCACTTAAGACAACCAGTTATGTTTTTAAGCTGGGTAGTTATTTGTGTGTTGAAAATTATTATTATATTGTAAAGTGAAATATCTTCCAAAACAGCCTTATCATCATTTAAAATAACAATACTCTTCTTTTTTCTCATGTTTTTGACAAATTTAAACAGACATAAAATTTCCTTTTATAAGATACACACACTTGATGAACAATTTTGTAACTTCTTTTTATGACAAAATGTTTTCTTTAGAAAATTTCTAATAACAAAATTCTGCTTTTATTTTGTCTTAAACTCAGACTGGAAATGTATTTAATGTCAAAAGATCACCAAATTGCAGATAAATGTAAACATCCTGTATATAATTTCTTAAATAAATTAAATTAACTTTTATTTTAACAAAGTGAATTATATTATATTTTATAAAAAGAATAAATATTTTAAAACTGAAACTGTCTTGTTGACTGAAATATTTTTGTGGTTTTGGTTTCAGTTTTTACAATTTATTTTATTCTCTCCTTTTTAACCCATAGAAATAAGTGTCTTTGTTTCTCCTTCTATTGCAGACACACAGAATTCAACCGTAGACTAAAAACAAATATCACAGAAGCTCTAGAACAATTACAGAAGAATTTCAATGCTGAGTTTGTTGTCAGTAAACAGAACAACACTGACTGCTTCCTCTCTTGCAACAAACCAGATGATTTCAGTGATGAGGAAGGCTCTTATGCCACTTCATTTAATCAGGTAAAATATATATGAAACATACAAAAAATGGTTCCTAGAATTATCTGATGATCAGGTGTTCATTATTGGTCATTTTACATTCAAAACACTAAAAATAGATTCATAGATAATTTTCTTATTTTCACCGGTATTTCATCTTTTTCTTTCTTTTTATCATAACATTTTTGAGAATTTAAAATGAAGTCACTTCAGATATAGAGATGCAAATGTAAATCTTTCTACAGCTGTTATTTCTTGTGAATTTTCCCAATTTAATGGCTGATAGAAAGATTACCTAAATTGTTGTTATAAAAAGAAAACAAAATACATATATTTATCTATGGAAAGCACTGCCAATACATATGGATGCCCGGTTTATATGCTTTGCACAGTATTTTGGTTATAATTTAGATTTTTAATATGAAAATTTGTTTTGCAGGGGAGCCTCGTTTTTATATGCCATGAAAAACTACTTGACTTGTGCAACAGCTTGGCTAAAGGAAGAGATTATAATGTAAGTAAAATTATTTTTTTAAAAATAATTTCTCTTCTTTTGATCATGTTTCGTCAACAACTTAAATGTTTCAAAACATAATTTGTAGCAAATGATGTGCTTTTTGATACATTTGACAAAGTTACTTACATATCAAAATATTAAGTGTGTGCAAAAGTTACCAACACTCTTTTTTCACAAACTAGAGACTGATTACATATGTAATACAATTACTAACACCATTCTCTTTAAGGTATGGTATATTTTTTGTTTAGCTCCTTTTTCTTTTGTGTCATATCTCTTCAGGGTGTAGGTATCATGGTTCTTCACAACATTTTTTGATCTAAGTAAATTTGTACCCTTTGTACCATCCCCCCTTTGTCCTTCGTTCCTTTCACACAAATTCATTAGTTAGGTTATTTGCTGTTCATTACATCCTGTGAATTTTAATTCCTCCAGGTCCACTTTCTTTAAATGTCTCAGAAATTTCAGCTAATTCCTGATTGTAAGTTACTTGTAGTTCCTATTTTTCTTAAAATACCCCACCATTGCTCACATGATCCTTCCATTTAAGCATTCACATTTCTGTCACTTTAAGTCTTTTCTTCTATGAAGAGATTTTCCAGCATCCACTATTTTCATGAAGATTGATCTACTGAGGTTATTATTATAATTAATATTACAGTCCCATCTGTTCATCTTTATTTCTGTTCATCTTTGTTTTCTGTTCTTCTTACCTATGATTTTAATACTAATAATAGGTCTACATATTGTACGTTTCTCTCCTTTGTTCTTATGGAAAAGATCTCATGCCTTCTTTCTATGTTTATAGTATCTTTTGAGCATTCTCTTTTTAGATGCTATGCATCCTATTAAAAAGCCTATTTCTCTCTAGTTTTTCTTTCATCTTTTTATGTATGTTTTCTTTATCTATGTTCCATAGTGTTTCTATTTCTGTACACTGTTAAGTCAGTCATCTTTTTGCCTGCTTGCATCTCTTTTTAATCTTTCTGCTTAACACCCTGCATTTGATAACTTTCCTTAACATTATCTGCCCTTTCTCATTTGTTAAAGAATTTCATATATCATAGGATGACTTTTTGTGCTGATGTCTCACTCTTTCTTCCCTTCAAGTTTTCCTCTTTGAATTACTGACTTCTAAACTTTTATATCTCTTTTTCACTATATTACAATACTTTTTCAATTATCTGGACATGAAATAAAGAGAAAAATTTAAATCTTCCAAACATTTTTCAGTTATCCAAACTAAATCCATTCTAATAAAAGAATTTGAGAATTCAGAAAAACATACTCAACATTTGATAAATGTAACAATTATGTTTAAGAAATGGTTGTGCTTTCAACCAGAAGTTTTACCCTTACAAATATGTCTACTTTAATCCTACTTCAGGAGTTTATGTTGTGTCATAAATAGGTGTTTGACACACACATAAAAAACAAGAAGTATTTTATTCTGGAGAATAATATGGTACGCAGTTGAGAACACAAACTAATGTAATAAATCATTAGCTCCTCTCGGTCAGTAAGAGTGAGTGCTGTTTAAATAGTCTTAGCCTAGTCCATCTTGTTTCAACTACTCCACGACAGTTAGCAACAGAAAAAACTAAGGCCAGCCAGAAACGGACAAAAATTGACATTTTTCATCTAAAGTATTAGGTTGGTGCTAAAATAATGTCGTTTTCTCGCATAGTAACATATGTGAGAAAACGACATTATTTTTGCACCAACCTAATAAATTGGGTAAAACCTTGAACAGAGTGTTTGAAAATGTTATTTGATGATATAAATGCTAAATTTCTTTCAGAAAATGATTTTTTCACTCTTTTTCGTAAATTTTGATATTCAGTTATTCAGATTATTATTTAATTATTTGAATATATTTTTCATCTCATCCCAAGGTAGCCAGATAGCCAAGGAAGTACTGCAGCATATCTTTTTTTTAGGGATTGAGACATTCCGGAGTTCTAATTTACTTTAGGTGTTGCTTTCGTTTATTTTAATTATGAAAATTTTATACTTCCAGTTAAATATTTAATAGGTGGTCCAAAATATGTTTTCCCACACCTCAGCAATCACAATATAAAAAACGTTTATTAGTAAAAAAAATAAATTAAACAATACAGATTGTGTTGATAAAAGAAGAAAAGTGTGACGGGAAAGAGAGAAAGATCTGTAGAATCAGAAAGGAATAGATTCCCAAATAGGGAAGTTTGACCAATATCTAGAGGGGGGGATTGATGAAATTGGGATGTGTGGAAAATTGAAATAAAAGATTGAGAATATGGAGTAAGAATGTTATATCAGACTCATTTGGGAGTTAGAGAATTATTTCATGAGCATATAAGGAGATTTGTCTATGTCTCAAAATGTTTGCGATAATTAAGGTCAGGTGTTATTGGAAAAGGTTATGGTTCTTTGTTAAAATTATAAGCAAGTTGATACATTTTAATGCCAAACTACTCTGAGCAGGCATAAGGACATTATTAACAGAGCACAAGGGAACCCAAACTTCAATTTCTGTGGTTAACAATTACATAGAAGTAAGCGAGTCAAAGTGGCTTGCTTCTGGTACAAAGGTAAATAAATTCCTTACCTCAGTATGCAACATGTAGCAGTGATGTTTTGTTCCTTTGAAAATAACATGAATCTCCCCCAACCTTTAGATTCTTTCAGAAGTGTATGACTCTGTAATGTTGGCCTTTATACAGTTTAACATTGTTCAACCAATAGCAATCCACATGCTG
This sequence comes from Acanthosepion lycidas, assembly GCA_963932145.1. NCBI lineage: Eukaryota > Metazoa > Mollusca > Cephalopoda > Sepiida > Sepiidae > Acanthosepion > Acanthosepion lycidas. The sequence continues at coordinate 194,156 of CAWVQA010001039.1, read as the reverse complement.
ATTGGTCGAACTGGAGGATGACATTTGATTGTGTGACTGAAGATGAAGCGAAGAACGTTGATTGGCCAGTTGTCTGTGGCTTTGGCATAATAAAAGAGGGCTGAAGCAGTGAAAAGTGCATAGTGACTTGGTGATGTGTGTACCAATTCAAGAATGGTGTCATGAGAAGGAGCATTCAGTGTTGTACAAGCAGCATTTGAGGAATACAACCTCATTTAACTACAAACTATTTCGGCTTTCTTCCCAATCATAGTGGACAGAGGTTTCAATATTTGGCAAAAGACTGAATTCAGTGGGGCTGCTACTGATCTACCAATTTTAGAATAGGTTGAGAATGTGGAGTTGCTTTGCTGAATTGGACAGATGGAGCAGGTAAGCAATGGACATCACCAACTATAGTAGTAGACATTTTCTGGACCCTCTCGCTTCATGATATGATGACCACAATGTCACCAAGATTCTACCAGTGTAGTTTGACAGTTGGAGTTAATTTTTTATGAATAGAGTTCGCCACTTGAAACATTGACTGACAATGACACAGCATTCATGTGCCAGTATTTCAAGCACTTTTGAGTAATTGGGATATATGTTTGCAGTTTCAATGTGCCTATCACCCACTGGGAATGGCATAGTAGAAAGAAGTCACCAAAGCATCAAAACCATTGTGGATAGAAGGCAGGCAGCCTACTGGTATAATGTCATGCCTAAAGATAAACATGCACCTACTACGGCACTGGCTGATGTGCTTCATAGGTACCACACCCAAATATGGGGTGTTGATGCCACCACCCCTACTGAACCTCAGGATAATCAAGGAGCATATCAAGTGCAAGACGTCATTGAGTAAAAATGCCTCATGGAAAGTGCACAACTAAATTTAACATAGACCATGTGACTTGGGTTAATAATCCACAGTCAGTACACATCAACACATGAGGGACATATGTACCTTCATAGGATCAGTCCCGACATCTGGACATGACAGCAATTATGAAAAGAATGAGCACTTAGTAAATTTGAGATTGACTCCACTAAGAGAACCTGATGACTCCCTGGATAATGAATCCTTTGAAGATGAAACCACCTCACAGAATGATTCCCCAATTACCAGCAGCCAAAATACTAATGTGGATGACCAGATAGATACCCTGGTAGCAGTTCATCTGAGGACAAAGTTTATGTTGTTCTGCTTCAGAGGAGTTCCCAGCAAAAGAGACCTGCTCCCAATTGTATTTTTTGTGATCATTAGATTGTGGGAAGTGTGGTGATTGCAGAGTGACTTGCATCTGGTGCAAAGGAAAATAAGTTCTGTACCTCAGTAGACGACATATAGCAGCAATATTTTGTTCCTTTAAAAATGGCATTAATCTCTCCCCACTTTAGATTATTCTGGAAGTGTATAATTCTGTAACATTGGTTTTTATACAGCTTAGTGTAGTTCAGCCAATAGCAATCTGCATGCTGATTGGTTGAACTTTAGGATGACAACTGACTGTATGACTGAAAATGAAGCAAAGAACACTGATCGGTCAGTTGTCTATGGTTTTGGCATAATAAAAAGAGCTAAAGCAGTGAAAAGGGCATAGTGATTTTTACATTGGTGAGAACAGTGCTGTGAGAAAGAGCATTCAGTGTTGTATGGGTGGCATCAGAGCAATAGTACCTCCTTTAACTACAACATCATTATCTGCTTCTTCTGGGATTCTTCATCTGAAGTAATGTATTGCCAATGACCAAGCTAATCTTAATAACTGAGTTTTAGATTTGACAGCTTTCTCAGTTAAATCCTAGGAACAAAGTAGATATTGAGAATAGTTTGAATGAGGTAGATATATAGTTTTGATTTAGCGAACAGAAAAAATATTATTATTTTCTCCTAGAATTTTACAGTTTCTTTTTGGATAACTTTGTTAGCTCTCTTGAACATATTCTGAAACTTCTCTCTATATCTATTCTGTTCCCCATGCAACTTGGTATCTTTATCATTCATAATCTTCTTCATCCTCCTCTGTCTTTGTGGCAGATGTGATGAGACAGGACATGGGACGAGCACAACTGGTTGCGACTTGCCTTGTCCCCACCAAAAAAGAGCCCGTATTTGCTTAGCATGTAAAGCTACTACATTTGAAATGAGGGAGAAAAAAGCACTTACTGCTCCGCCGTAATCCATCCTCGTCCAGATAACATAAAAGAATGAGGGGGGACTTGCATTGCATTTTTATACAATAAAGATGCAATGCATCATGGGACAGGGATGCAATGAATTATGGGATCGCATGAAGATGCAAGGCATTATGGGTATATGGACAAATATAAAAGCAACCAATTTTTCCCAGTGAGGGGTGCTTGAAGTGACGTTCACGGTTGGCGGCTAGAAAAAGTCTGTTAGTACGATTTTTGAGACAGAACTCAAGAAGGAACGACTCGAGGTTGGAATACCAGCTGGGAGAGCTTGAATTTACTCGCTGGTTGCTATTTTCTTTTTTTTTATTCTCTACAAGCTATTTCGGCGTCTAATTCTTCAAAATGGAAGGCAAGATCTTTGACGTCCGTTTGATTCCAGAATACAGCGGCACCCCATTGGGTATGCCCCTTGTCGAATGGATAGAGAATGTGGAATTGGTCTGCAAACTTTGCACCATGGACAAGATAGAGCGCATCCTGCCTCTACGACTACGAGGTGGTGCCTTTGCTGTGTATAGACAACTTAGTGGAGAGCAGAGGGCAGACGTGAAACAAATTAAATGGGCCCTTATGACTGCATACGCGACTGACAGATTTAATGCGTTCGACCAATTTAATGCGTTCGACCAATTTATGGGACAGCATCTTCACTCAGGGGAAACGGCTGAAATGCATCGTTTGGCGCGGCTAATAGGAGATCCGCTGCCTGATCGGTGGATGGCATGTGCATTTGTGTCAGGGTTGCCACATCATGTTAGGCAGCTTCTCAAAGCTTCGTCCAGGATGGACGACATGAATCTAGAACAGATTCTGACCCGAGCAAGGGCCATTATGATGGATGACGAAGGTTGCGAGGTATTGGTCGCCGCATCTGTAGAACTACCACACTCAGAAGCTGAGGTTTCCCCTGCCAAACCTGCTAGCAGAACGATTACCTGCTACAAGTGCTCTGGACCCAACCATATGGCGAAGAATTGTACACAAGTACATCAGGAGAGGTCGAACAGAACTCGGAGGTCTGGCCGCGACAAGCGGTGTTTTCGATGCAATAGCATTTGACACATTTCCTCAGAATGCCAGGGAAATGCCCAAGGGGAGAAGGCGTCAGCGCCAGCCTTCTCGCCGAGCAAGTAAAAACCCAGAAGTTACCTACCGTACAAGTATTTGTAAATGGAGTAGAGTGCACAGCGCTAGTGGATTCGGGATGCTCACAGACACTGGTGAGCAAGGCTGTGTGCCGCTGCTGGAGACAGGAAGAGGTGGGAGTGTTGACCGCCGACAGAAGGACCTTGAAGTGCCGTGGATACAGCAAAATTAAGTTGGGCATCGAGCAGATTCAGCCCGTGACTGTTGAGGTTCTGGTCGTGGACGGACAGTAGCTAGGGTTTGATCTCCTTCTTGGGATTGATGCAATCAAAGTGCTCGGAGATGTACACCTGACCGAATCAGGTGAAGCGCGTTTCAAAACCTGAACACATGTACCGCCATTCTTATCAACAAGTCTGACTTTAGAGTAACCTTTAACCCGAGCACGTGGACTGCATTGTGGAAGTGGGCAAGTTGGTCAATAAAGTACAGGAGTACACAGTACCTGGCCACGTCCGGGATGCATATGAGAAAGAACTAGCACGGTAGCAGCGAGACGGATGGCTACTGCCATATCCTGAGAAAGAGCTTGGCCCACCCAAGGGATTAATTCCCTTAATGGCAGTCATACAAGAACACAAACAGAAGGTCCAGCCAGTACTTGACTATCGGGAGTTAAACGGCTTTGTAGATGCATTCACGGCTGACGCAGAGGTGTGTGCACAGAAATTACAAGAATGGCGACGATAAGGAGCTGACATATCGCTGTTGGATTTGAGAAATGCGTACCTACAGATCCACATTGACAAATCGCTATGGCCTTTTCAAACAGTGGTCATTAAGGGTAAGCGGTTTTGCCTTACATGTTTGGGTTTTGGCCTCAATGTGGCACCACTTATCATGAAGTCAGTGATTGACACGTTAACGTCCCAGGATCAGGACATTAAGAGTGCCACGTCGGCATACGTCGACGATATCTTCATAAATGAAGGTTTAGTTTCTGCAGTGCGCATAAGACAGCACTTTGCAGATTACGGGCTAGTCTGTAAAGATCCTGAGCGATTGAGAGACGGAACTAAGGTCCTGGGTCTGCAAGTCTGGGAAGAAAACAACTCCCTTCGATGGAAGCGGGGAGGTCAGGTTCCAGAAATTGCTCAAATGGTGACCCACCGAAGCGTGTTTTCCTTGTGCGAGAAACTCGTGGGTCATTTCCCTGTATGCGGCTGGCTTAGGGTGGCAACTGCATTTATTAAGAGTTATGCAAGTACACTAACCAAAGGATGGGATGACGAGATAAAGGCTGCCCCTCTTGAACGTATGCTGGAAGAAACAGTGGCCAGAGTGCGGGAATCAGATCCTGTCGGTGGAGACTGGTGTGTGAACGGCAATGAAATGACAGTTTGGGTGGATGCAAGTTCTGTGGCTATGGGAGTGGCACTAGAGGTGAATGGGAGCATCGTGGAAGATGCTTGCTGGTTACATCCAACTAATGATGCCAGGCACATTAATCTTGCTGAACTTGATGCGGTGATCAAGGGCGTGAATCTTGCCCTGCAGTGGCAGGCACCAGTTATGCATGTGGTCACCGATTCAGCATGTGTGCATCGGTGGGTGTCTGTGACACCCTGACAGGAAAAATGCACGTGAACACGAAGGCGGTGGGTGAAATGCTGATGAGGCGGCACTTAGAGATGCTGTGAGCTTTGGTGGAGAAGTACGCACTGACTATGACTGAGATGTTGGTAAAATCTTGTCAGAACTGCACTGACAGCCTCACCAGAATGCTGCAATGCTGGTTAGAGATGCACAAAAAAGGAGGAGAACCAGTGCAAGTGAGTTGTGCCACTGCAACGAGCCGGTTGAACAAATGTCAGGTGACCCACATCCACCAGCAGAGTGGGCACCTGGGTGTTAAAAGAACAATGTACTTTGCTAGGACCATAGATCCAACAGTGTCTAAGGAACTGATAAAATCTGTTGTTAGAACCTGCGAAGCATGCCAATTGATCGATCCAGCACCAGTGCATTGGAAAAAAGGAAATTTGAGTGTGAGGAGAAACTGGAGCAGGTTAGCAATGGACGTGACCCATTACAATGGTAGCCATTTTCTTACACTCATTGATTGTGGTCCCTCACGTTTTGCAGTATGGCGGCCAGCTGGAGACAGTCTTCTACGAACGAGGCCCGCCGACTGAAATACTGACTGACAATGACACCACGTTCACTTGCAGACAATTTAAGGAATTTGTAAGCAGCTGGGGTGTGCATTTAAGGTTCCGGTGCACTTACATGCTGTCTGGAAATGGTATTGTGGAACGCAACCACAGAAGCGTCAAAACCATAGCACCCAGGAAAAATTGTTCAGTCTTGGAGGCGGTCTACTGGCATAACGTCACACCCAAGGACAACCTTTCACCTTCCACGGCACCAGCTGATGTACTGCACACGTACCACGTCCAGGTGAGAGGCATTGACGTGACACCCCCGCCTGAATCACAAATAACCGAAGGGAAATACAAGAAAGGGGACATTGTCTGGGTTAAGACTCCACGTGGTAAATGCATGACCAAATTTGGAACCAGACGTGTGACCGAGGTGGTGAGTCAGCAGTCAGTGCGGGTCAATGGAACACCTTGTCATGTTAGAGACCTGCGCCGTTTTTGGGGCTCAAATCCCACAACTGATGAAGAAGACACAGAGGATAGTGAACAGCCAATATACATAGAGTTGGGTTCAACAACCAATCACTCTGATATCAGTAGTTTGCCAATAGATCATGACGTGTCTAATGAGAGCTCCGATGAAGAAGCTCAACCAATCCCCCTTCGGAGGAGCACCCCGGAACAACATCTGTGTGATTAGGAGATCAGGGGGAGTGTGGCAGACATGATGAGACAGAACCTGGGACGAGCACAACTGGTTGCAACTTGCCTTGTCCCCGCCAGAAAAGAGCCCGTATTTGCTTAACATGTAAAGCTACTACAGTTGAAATGAGGGAGAAAAAAGCACTTACCACTCCGCCGTAATCCGTCATCGTCCAGATAATGTAAAAGAATGAGGGGGGACTTGCATTGCATTTTTATACAATAAAGATGCAATGCATCATGGGACAGGGATGCAATGAATTGTGAGATCGCATGAAGACTACAAGGCATTATGGGTATATGGACAAATATAAAAGCAACCAATTTTTCCCAGTGAGGGGTGCTTGGAGTGACGTTCATGGTTGGCAGCTAGAAAAAATCTGTTAGTACAATTTTTGAGACAGAACTCAAGAAGAAACGACGTGAGGTTGGAATACCAGCTGGGAGAGCTTGAATTTACTCGCTGGTTGCTGTTTTCTTTTTTTTTATTCTCTACAGTCTTAAATGATGGTATCTCTGTAACTTTGTGTAAATTCTTTACTGTATGAAGTACAATGTGGCTTAATCCTTATGGTTATTCTATGCAATAAACACCTGTTAAAAAGGATCAACTACTTATCAAAAGGATGTCAAGCTATACCATCAGGTTCAATAAAAAGTTCAATCCTTAAGCAGTGAAAGATCAGAAGAAAACTTATGATGTCCATGGCTGGCATCTCATAAACATTGTCATTTATTTCTTGCCTATAACATTTATATTATTAAAAGCTATCATGCCTCAACAAAAATAACTGCAGTTTTTGTTGAAAACATTCTTTGGCTATGTGAAATAAAGCAATGCCAAACTTTCAAGAAAATGTAAGAGAAAAAAAATGTCACAGGAAAATACTGAAGGTCCATGGCTATTTGCTCTAATAAATTTATTCTGATTAGATAAGACACCTGGAAACAGTGTAGCAGACACATATAAAAATAGCATATACTCTTGAATTGATCACAAGCTTTTAATTATAAATTATTATACCATTATGCAGTGAAATATCTGAGCATCTTGCATATTAACAACATGAGAATGGATACATACTATACACAGACAGGTAACAACATGGAAGACACAAGACACTTTCCTCTGTTCTCTCTTACTTATTTCAAGGTTTTTAAAGTATACTAGTCTCATCTTTCTAGTTGCTTTTGTTGTTGTCACAATATTTCAGCTTATTCATTCCATGGCCTTTTTTTCAGACACACAATCTGTACAAGAAACAGATTTCTATTTTGGTGTATGTAGAGGGGTAAGGATAATAGTATAAACCAGAACATGCAGACCAACAGAAAAATAATGTGCTGGCAATTATACCAAACTTCATAATAAATTATTTGAACTTGTATCTTTATTTTTGTTGTTTTGGTAAAAGGAACAAAAGCAATGGTAAAGCTCATCTGGTTCACTAAAAGTCATCAGTTCAATCCCTGTGTCAAGTAGTGAAGATGGTATATGCCAGATAAGTGTCAGATTGGCATCATAATGAAGAAAAAAAACACCTGACGCAAAAGATAAAGGAATGAGGACAACATCGTTGTATATAAAAGATTTTGTTCAGTGGTCAGTTGGTGATAACAAGGAAGTTAAATTGGATCAAATAAATTAGTCTATAATAGTTGGCATTTTTTTCACAAGATTTTGACTGATCTGTTCTCCTGCCATTGTCATGTGCAGCCAGCATTCTTTAAATTTTTCACTTTCTTGAAAGAATGCAGTTCACGAATTCAAGAATCATTATTTAATGGAAAAACAATATTATACGTGGGTAGATATGGTTGGGGAATATTGGTGCTCATATCCACTTTCATCACAAGTATATTGTTTGCATCGCCCTGACGAATCAGGGTGAATGGGATTAGTCCCCCCTAATAGCATCCCTTCAGAAGGAACTCCAAGAGTGGGGAACACAGACAGTGAATACAAAATAATTATATAATTATATGGCTGTCTCTTATAAACAAACCAAGAGACAACATGAAACAGAAAGTGAAAATGAAATATGAAAAAATTCCAATTTCCAACTTTCATAGTTATAGAATCAATAGATGGTGAAATATCAAAAGCATCTCCTTTTGTATTGCAAAGGGTTATATCAGCCATGATTGAATCAAAATCTTTAAAAAAAGAAAGAAAAATAACACTTTTAATTCAAGTAAAAACCAAAAAAGACACAGAAAAATTACTAAAACTCAAGCAAATAGACAACAATGAAATAAAGGCTTACCCCCCACACACACACACACCAATTTCTTAATTTGTCTAAGCGAGTAATAAAATGTTCAGAGCTGACACTCTGCTCACCAGAAGAAGTTCAAAATAATGACACCCTAAAGAGTAACAGACGTCAAAAGAATTCAAATAAAAAAGAAATGACACATCAATAAACACAAACATACATTTTGACATTCAACAAACCTACTCTATGTAAAGAAATAAAGATGGGATATCCAATAGTCAAGGTAGAGAGACATACATTCATAATCCCCATAGATGTTACAAATATCCAAAATTTGGCCAAATGTCCAAAGATAACAATCCAAAGTACAAAATCCTTCAACACTCTAAACATTCACAAGAGAATCAAAAGGTGCATAAAAAATATCACATCCCAGTACATCATTAAAGAGCCAAGAGAAATGGACATAGATGAACAAAACTCTATCCCATCTCAAACAAGGGAACGGTCATCATCCAAACAAATATCATGAAAAAAACCTAATGGAAAATCTAAGTTTTATAATGTCAACAAATACTCATTGTCACTTGTATTGCTTGTTATAGTAGAGACTTTGTAATAGCAGATACAACTATAGTAACACCATTGAACAATACTGGTGTCAGATGTCTTCGAATATCACCCGCATTAGTACTTGCTCAATAATACTCGCTTGAATAGAAACCACAAAATAGTGATCCAAATAGTAATCTGTATAGGGGATAGTATAGTTGATAGAGTAGAGAATAATGACCTATATAGTAATAGAGGATAGAATAGAAATAGTGATCCATATAGTAAGAGAGGATAGAATAGGAATGGTGATCATTTAGAGCCACACTAATTCCCATATATACATTTCCATTGTCACATGATCTACTTATTCAAAATGGGATCTATGTGGGTGATCTATGTTCAAACCCAAGTACACTATTTACATTATTCGGACTATTGTCCTCATCTCTGTCACCATATTTATTACAACATTTCGGCCGTTGTATACTCCGGCCTTCTTCAGGTGGTTGGAATGTTGAACTGAACCCTTTATTTTGCTCACTGGGGTAGACTGTTCTAGTTCCATGTGTCATGTCTAATGGATGCCAGTTATCAGTTAATTCCCTTCTCTAAGTTCTCCACCACCTTAACCAGGTATTGAACTCACTCTCTTTGGATCCTGTCACTGGATTTAACTAATGCCTTTATCCACTGTGCCATGTGTCCTTGAGGATAAAGGGTTTAGTTCGACATTCCAACCACCTGAAGAAGGCCGGAGCATGCAACGGCCGAAACGTTGTAATAAATATGGCAACAAAGATGAGGACAATAGTCTGAATAATGTAAATAGTGTACATAATATCTCATCTGAGAAATATAGTCAAACCCAAGTGTTAGCAGTGACACTATTCCCATATAACAACTCCCCTTTGAGATGACTTCTTCTGGCGTCTATATTTCTTCAGCTTTAATTCAATATTCAAATTTTCCATTGCTGTTCTTTTTCTTTTATTGTACCTTCTTGGTTCAGTAATTTCTGGTGGTGTGGTTATGTCAAACATGTCATACAATATCTCCATTGGTACCCCTTTTTGAGGACTTACTAGATCAGTGAATCTCCATTTTAACTGATTACGATGTCGCTTATTTTCCCACCTTTGTCCCTGTATCATGTATGTTATTTTGCTGATCAGTCTTTTTATAATACCATCTTCCCAGAATTCCTTTCCACACTGATACATTTTAAAAAATACCTTATCTCAAAGTTTGAAGTATTACATATATTGTCATTTCTTGATGCTCTTGCATTAAATTCTGGTAATAATTTATTAAAAACAGACTTAATCTTCCTGGTGAACACCAACTCTGCTGGCAACATTTCAACCAAAATGTTTAGGTTTGGTGTTATTCTGTAAACACTCAGAAATTGTTGTAGCATTACTTCATCTGACTCCATTGCCTCCTACTTTTTAGTACCCTTTTAAATGTATCAACAAACCATTCCACTTGTCCATTTGATCTTGGGTGATAAGGGGGAGTTGTAATATGTTCTATTACTAATGATTTGCAAAAAAATTTAAATTCACTAGACGTGAATTGAGTCCCATTGTCTGAAACAATAGTCAGGAACACCGAATCTTGTAAAAATCTTGTGTAGGAAATTTATCATTACCACGGTAGTCAGCCTTCTACATTTTAATATTTCTGGCCATTAAGTGTAACTATCGACTTCCACTAGATAGTATGCTCCATTTAATGGTCCTGCAAAATCTATATGTATTCTGGATCATGGCATATTAGTTTTCAGTATGATTGAATTTTGATAGCCGGTGACTTCGCTGCCAGAGCGCAACCACTGCATGATTTCACTAAATTTTCAATATCTTGATCCACTTTTGGCCAGTAAGTGTAACACCTCATTAAGGATTTCATTCAAGAAATTCCTAGATGTCCTATGTTAAATTCTTTTGACATACATGTTTGCAATGATGCTGGTATCACCAATCTCTCTGCGTACATCATTACATAATGAAAATTCATTATTTCCAGTAATATTTTTTTCTTTAAATCTTAATTGCTTCTTCATTTTCATTATAAAATTGTCTTTTTCTGACTTAATTCTTATTTCCTCCAATGTTATGGGCAGTTCTTTTACAGAATTGCATAATAAATTATTAATTTCATTTTCGGCCCTTATCACTGCAATTACTGTGTCTTCAAGTGATTCACAGAATCTTGATATTAGTCTAGACAATCTGTCTGCATGACTTAATTTTTTGGATGGTAAAATTCCATTTTATAATTATAATTCAATAGGATAATTCCCCAGCACTGCAGTCTATTTGCTGTATGTGTGGGAACATCCTTTTTGATCCATATATGGACAATAATGGATGATGTTCTGTCTGTAGTATGAATTCTCTACCATGTATGAATTTGTGTAACTTTTTCATGGTAAATATGATGGCCAATGCTTCGTTTTCTATGTGGCTGTAGCTTCTTTCAGCTGCAATTAATGAGCTTGAAGCTTGAAATAATTTGTTGTTCCGTCCTCATATTTGTGTAGCATCACTGCTCTGATACCTGAATCACTTGCATCTGATGCAACCACAATCTTTAATTAAGGGTCAAGATGAGCTAGTGACAAATCCAATGTTAAGACTTTCTTGATTTCTTTGAAAGCACTTTGACATTTATCTGTTCAATTCCACTTCACATCTTTCTTCAGCAGGTTATTCAAAGGTACTCTTAATTCATGCATATTAGGTATATATATATATATATATGATAGTAGTTAGCAAACCATAAAAATGCTTGTAACTTTATATTTGTTGGAGCGGGCATCTCCTTTATTGCACTTGCCCTTAAAGGACCCATCTATCTACCATTTTCATCAATAATTTGTCCTAGATATTTAAGTCTGGACATAAACAATTTGCATTTTCCTTCACTGATCTTAAAACCATATTTTTTAATTCTCTCAAATACTTTTTTTACATCTTCTGTATGTTGCTTTCAGGTCTACCTTTTAATAAGTACGTCATTCAAATATAGTTGAGCACAATCCAAACTGGTAGGCATGATATCCATTATGTGTTGGAATATGCTTGGTGCTACCTTTATACCGATAGGAAGTCAAAAAATTAAGCATATACGCTGATTTTATTATTCTGTTTATTAACATAGACTGTTGACGATGCCCATTCAGAATGGTCTGTTTGGGATATCACACCTAATTGTTCTAGTCTGTCCAATTCATTATTAATTGGGTCTAAGGCCGCAAAACATACACTCCTTTTTGGCTTAAATGTTGGTGTTACATTGTCTTTTAACTCAAACTTACCTTTTGCTTTCATGCGCGTCCCTAGATCTTTTGAAAAACTCTACTTCAGTTCGTTTTTCAATTTTTCAGTTGCCATGTTAGTACCAGGGGTAATAATATTTATCTTGTTGCAAATAGAGTTAATTGGAATGTCCCAGTGATCAAACAATGCAATCCAGTCTGTTCCAAACAAATTAGAAATATTCTTTAATACAAACATTACTACTTTTATGGTCTTTCCCTCAAAAGAAACATTACAGCTGAATTCACTCAAAAAGTTTAATCTCTTTCCTGAGACTCCATACACAATTTTGTCAGAAGTTAATAAACTGGGTTTACTCATTTTTCTCCATGTCTGTTCATTTATGTTAGTGATATCAGATCCTGTATCTAGTTGCAATATTATTTTTATATTATTAATTTGCAAAAAAATAAATTTCCTCTTTTGAGATGTCTTGTTAATTTCCCTTTTAGACTTCTTATTATTACTCCATGTATTTATCATGTTCACATACGTTTTATTTTCTTTCCATTTTTTGTATCTGCAACAAGTACTTTTGTGTCCTAATCTGCCACATTCATAGCATTTTTTGTTCTTGGAAAAACAATCAGTTTTAAAATGCTTACCTCCACAACCATGGCAAGTATTAGGTATTGAGGGAATTTATCATTTTTTTTTTTTACTATCCTGTTATGATTTGAAAGACATTTGTAGTTTTTTTTGCTCTTAGATGATCGGACACTAGGAACAGTGTAAATTGTCTTTTTCCTCAATCCTTGCGGTATTGACACTCATCCGCTATTTTCTGAAGAGTTAATTTGGGATCCATTTCTAATTTAGCAAGTATCCTGGATCTTATCTCCATGGCCTTATTAGAAGTTAAACCCTGTACGAATATCAGGCATTTAAATAAATCAGGAGTTAATTCATTTAACTTGAACTTTTCACATTCTCAATTCATGACTCCTGCATAAGTGATAGAATCTTTATCGGACTTTACTAAGTTAAGACATTCCATCATAATGAACTCCTATCACAAAAGATTTTTGATATTATTAGAACAGTCTCGTCAAAATTTATATCTCCTGGTTTTTTCGGCAAAATATAATTCACATATTTTTCATAATCAACAACAGACAATTCCCTTAATAATAAACAAATTTTCTTTTCATTATTCCAATGCAAACAATCCCTTTTGAATACCCATTCGTATCTTCTATAATAAGCTGGAAAAGTTATCTCTTTGTCTGGATTGTATACAAATTCACTGATTGAATTAGCAACAGCATCAGGAGTGAATGAATCTGAAGTTTTTCCTTACATCATTTTGGTAAACATCTGAAAAAACTTCTGTAGTTGTAATTGCAGTTCATGTTGTTTTTGTTGCTGCAATTCTTGTACTTGCTGTAGTTTTTGTTGCTGCAACTGTTGTTCTTGTAGAGTCAACATTTGAATCATGCTAGCTTTTAGTTCTTCCATTTTGCTGTACTCTACTGAATCCTTGTGTAAGTTCAAGGAATTCTCATCACCACTTTTGTGATATCAATGAACACTCGTTGCCACTTTTGTAATGTCAACGAATACTCATTGTCACTTCTATAATGCTTGTTGTAGTAGAGACTTTGTAATTGCAGATACAACTATAGTAGCACCATTGAACAATACTGGTGTTAGATGCCTTCAAATATCAATTGCACTAATAATACTTGCTCAATAATACTCTCTCAAATAGTAATCACCAAATAGTGATCTGAATAGTAATCCATATAGTGTTCAGTATAGAGAATAGTGTAGTGGATAGAGTAGAGAATTGCAACCTGTATATTAATAGAGGACAGAATAGAAATGGTGATCTATTAGGTGCCACACTAATTCCCATATATACATTTCCTTTGCCATCATGTGATCTACTTATTCAAAATGGCTGTGTTTACTCACTGGCGATCTATGTTGAAACCCAAGTGTCAGCAGTGACAATTTATTCCTATATTCCTAAGGAAAAAAGATCAAACAAACAAGCAGATACAAAAGACCTTCAAAGAACAAAACATGGCCAGAAACAATGTGCTAATAGACTGGAGAGCATAGAAATTATGGTCACTTCACCTACTAAGAAAAAAACTCTTAACACCCACGGTCAAAACACTATGAAAATGTAAATGTGGGTTTTAATACCAGAAATACATTGTAAAAAAAATTATTACCAGCAATAATTTTTTGAAAGAAAAATTATTACCAACAATACATTAAAAAAAAAAAATCTCCCACAATATATTTTTGGAAAAATATTACCAGCAATACATTTCTGGAAGAACATCACTGGCAATACATTTTTTAAAAAAATATTACATACAATAGACTTTTGAAGGAAAAATATTTCCAGCAATCAAATTTTGTCAGCATTAAATAACACATTGAAGTTGATATATCTTAAAACCTAATCAAACCAATCCAAACCAAATATGATCTGCTGGAACACTAGGTTTTATTAAGTTTCACACTCGGTTTGCTTGTATAGACATTTTTATAATTCTTTGCCAGAATCACTGGAGTTAAGCAGCAATGAGCCCAGTTGGTACTTAGATGGGAGACAGCTTGGGAACCCCAAGTACTGTAAGCAACTTCCTACAATCTGAAATATATTTCAGCTTTAAATAACCCACAAAGCATAAACCATAAAAAACAAATCAAATTCCAAATTTAAAAACGAGGACTAGAGGGGTTTATTTTATAAGCATTTAGAAAGCTTAATTTTATCTGGCAAAAGGCTACAGGTTTGAGGCACCCAATGAGGATCAAGCACAATATATTAGGTTAGTGCAAAAATAATGACATAATAATGTCATTTTTTGTCGTATTTTTTAACGTCAAAAAACGACATTATTACGTCATTATTTTTGCACCAACCTAATACAATAGTAATGATCTGCTAGACTAGTATGCTAACCATTACCTCATGATTAGGTCTGTCCTCTTCTTTTCTCCTTTGTAAAAGAAAAAAGTGATTAATAACAAAATCTCTGCCATATTATCATTTGAGATTATATCTCAGATTGAATACAGCTGACCTGCAGAAATAATAAATGATGAATCGGCAACATTAGAGCAATTAGAAAACTGAACTTGAATTGGCTTTAAATAACTGTAATAACCTTGAATAATTTCAAGATCTGATTAAGATTGGGAGAAAAACCTGGAATGGTGCCTGGAAGAAAATTTGAGATTTCCAAGCTTGAAAGATCAAGAATGAATTATGAAGAAAAGAAAAATATTCTAAAACAGAAAATAATATATTTCTTTACAGTTGGCAAGAGAATTTCAAATTATAGCTGGAATAACTTCCAGCTATAATTTGAAATTTAATGAATAATAAATAATGAATTTATATATTTTGTTCATATATCTCTGCATCAAATAGAGATGAATTATCATTGTCTTCTAATTAAATATATATATATATATATATAGACAGAATAAGATATGAACTAGTAGAAAGACTGTATGGAGTAGATAAATATTCAAATGAGTTTATTTATTTATTTATTTACACACACACACACACATATAAATATATGTGTGTGTTAATAGCAAAATATATTTTAATAATGTATATTAGATTATAAAGGAAAGCATCTTTTATAAATATACTATTGTCTTTGCAGATATATTCATTTATATCTCAGTTTATGCACACACACAAATCATTCAGGGTTTTCAAATGCTTCCTATATCAGGCTGAGAATTTTTAGTACTTCCTTGTGCATATACACTCAAACATACACATGTATTTTCTCATTTTCATAATGTTTCTTCTGTGAAAACTTACAAGGTACAAATGAAATCTATTTTTCCTTTTATGCTACCATTTGCTATTAAAAATTACTGTACATAACTGATGTGAATGAAAATGAACCTTGAATCTGAAGCTAGCAAAACAGTACTTTCAGCTATGGCACCATCCTCATAAACAGCAAATACTGTCAGAAATAAAAGAGCATCAAATGCATCTAATTTTTCTCCATTTTTACTTTTTACATAAAAACATTTAAAATTCACAATCTACAACAATCATATAGAAAAATACATGGAAATGTCACATTCCAGAATATATATATATATATATATATATATATATATATATATATATATATATATATATATATATCCTAACTTTCAGTCATGTGTGAAATGAAACCACATGTTCAAATGCCACTTATTAAAAATGTTAGGAACTTTTGTTCCAGCCCAATTTGGATTGAATGATAGAAACTGTAAAATAATTGTCCATAGTTAAATCTAATTGACAAAAATAAGATTTTGTCTATAAATTTAGGTTAGGTATTTTCATAGAATTCATTGCTACAGATTGGAACCAACAGACACCATGCTTATCAGTTCATCATTACTAAACTAAGAAATTATTCTACTGTCACTATAACCATCAATTCAAGTCATGACCTTTTACACCATGAACAAATCAGTTTTTATGTTAATATCCTGCAGTCCCCATCTTAATGTCAAATAGAGTTTTTTCATCATACCATCCTGTTTGGTTGCATTAATTTTACTGGCATAATCTTTATTCTCAAGCCAAACTACATCTCAATGGTACCAAGTTTCAAAACAATGTGCATTTGCCATTCTACTAGCATCACATGTCAATATGAACTCTGCCCTGTTTCAGGCATATATCACTTATCTCTCACTGGGTCTCTCCACTGCATCTCGCTTCTACAACATCCCTTCACCCACTTTTTTCTCCCAGTTTGATCCTCCTGCTCTCCTTTTAATACAATTACATGCAATCTAGAGTCATCCAGCAATGTGATCGTGAACTACCAATTTCCTTCACATTGAAAATAACTCCCTTCTACTTAACTCAGCTTTCATTTATTAAATCTCATTCTATCTCTGAAACACCAGTTTTCCTGAACTATCATTTTTTTTTTTTGAACCTTAGGAATTGACACTCTTCTTTACTCCAAGCTTCCTTTGGCAAATGCTTCTCTATGGAGGGATGGTACAAGTCTCTTCAGATGAGTTGTCTAACATGCTAGGGCTAGTCGGTAGATCATCAGGGGACTATTGAAGGAGCACGATTTGCATTGGAGCAGCATCTCACTGCCCAAAGGTTCGTTGCTGCTGTCAATGTTTTTTGATGAAGTTGCCCTGAAAACCTGATGATATTTTATGTGGTGTGGAGTCCAATTGACCAGTGTTTACTCATTACACCCATGATACATCCCTTTCTGAAACATTGTACATTGGTTGGTGGGAGACCTGACTCACACGAGATCTCCAACATTATATGGTCCATGTACCTCCTCATGATCAGGTGGGTATGTGATGTCAACTTCCTTTATTCAAATATGGTATATTTAGACTGCATTGGTTGGTGTAGTTGCACTTGAAATGTCATATCCTTTGTCATCACATATTAAACCATTCATAAGCTGTAAAGAATTTTGTTGCAAATACCTCAAGGAGGGCACACTTTATTTGTTCAACATTAGTCCACACTTCAGTACTTAGTTACTGGAATATCACAAATACACTACAAGTTGTAATGGCTTTTGGCTGCAGGTATTCCTGTAACAGAACTGTTGAATTCTGGGATGAATTTGATGTTGAAAGCTTTGTCTTCCATCTGATAGCTGAAATAGCTTTTAGTAAAAATAAAGCAAACTGTCACAAATTCACAGAACCAAATTTCCAAATGGTCTCCCAGCAATTGGCTTGCTTGCTGCCCTCTTGTTCACTAACTTTATCTGCATTTGAAGGCAGGTATGTTAATCTGTAAGCAGCATATCCAGGTTATTCCATCAACCATTTTCTGTTATAGACAATAGAATAAGTCTGACCCATTTTCTTCTTTGTATCATAGAGCCAATAACACTAGCAAGCACATACCCTTAATCTTTTTGAACATATATAGGTTGTTTTTTTTTTTGCTCATATACAATAGATTATTTTGGACTGTTTCAATTCTAGTACTACGATATAAAAAATGAAACTCCCAGTAGGGAAAAACACACTGCCAATAGCATGTAAGATTAATATGTTATCATTCTATCTTAATTGTTTTTCTAACATTTTGTTGTACTAAATTTGCCACACAGCTATATTAACAGAGCAAACATTGAAAAATAAATTTATTGACAATAATTTGTGATACTTGCATGATGTTTAGCAGAAACACTTTGTATGACACTTTTTTGACTAATGTTTAGTATTAGGTTGCTGCAAAAATAATATCGTTTTTTGACATTAAAAAATACGTCAAAAAACGATATTATTTTTACACCAATCTAATAGTAAATATGTCAAAACTCTGATCATTTCAATCAACTTTTTTTTTTAAGCCAGTGGTTCCCAAACTTTTTTCTCTGGGCAGCATTTTCAAAATTAAAATTTGCTTGAGCCTCACCAAATTTTATGTGATAAAAAGTACATTTAAAAATAAAAAACAGAAAGAGAGTTAAAGGGAGATAACCACGTATTCAAAATCAAAACAGTATCATTGATACCTCTCTCCTCCAATTTACAGAGCCCAGTTACTATATTCTTAATATTAGGTTGTTGCAAAAATAATGACGGTTTTTGACGTTAAAAAATACGTCAAAAACCGTCATTTATTTTTGCACCAACCTAATACTTGATATAATGCAAAAATATCACAATTATAAAATCGGTCAATAATTATTTATAACTACTGGGACTCATACATGCAATTGCAAGTAATGCAAAATGATATTTTTAAATTTTAAAATTGTATTTATTTTCAGCATATGAATTTTTTGAAACTGTTTCTAAATCTTTCATTTTTAAATCATTCTGCCTTACCTGCTATACTATTTTGCTGCACCTATGAGATATGTTGCACTGTCTGAGAACCACTGTTAAGCATTCATAAAAAATATAATAATATTTGTAAACAATTTGCCAGAAGAAAATGTCAGAGTTTAGTCCTTTTTATCCTGAAGAATTCACTATTGGCTGCTTCTGAACAAAGTTGTCATCAGAAAAAAGGTTTCATTGTTGTTATTGATGACTATAAAGCTGTGTCAAAACAGTATGTCAATGTAAACCACAGTCATCATAATTCAAACTACTGACCAATGTGAATCAAACCCCCATCTAGTGTAAAACAACTTGTTACAACTCCACACCAATCAATTACTTTTTTGCACACAAACTTGTCACTCCACAGAAATCAAAAAGCTCACTTATTCATGCATTCAGTTCAAGTTTATATGTAATGAGTGTCATAAAGACATTTCAGTTAAGTGTTTCTGCCTATTTCTGACATATCTGTCATAATACATGCATGCTAATCTTGGTCTTTTTTCTTTGCTACAGTTTCCAAATATATTTTCTCATAAATAACCTTTGCTTTCAATATTCTTTTGAATTTCTTCCAAAAGTTCTCAGCTCAGATGTTTTAATGTCATAACAGATTCCATTTTTCTATAATTATTGAGTTCTGCAAAAGCAAGAGAGTGACAACAGAAATGTCCAAATTCACAATTAAAATTAAATTTTCTTTCCAACTGACTCTATAATGCTGCAAATCAATAGTGTCTGTGAAAAATCCAGGTACAAATAGAGTAAAAGAAAGCCTTGAATTAAATATTCTGTCACACCAATTCATTGGTTAAACACTTGCTCCTTTGTTCTCTGCATCATTTTTCTCTCTCTCTCACTATTTCATTCTCTCTTAAGCTACCTTTCAATGTATACACGAGTTCTTTATTTCTCCCTCACTTCCTCATATCTTTCCCCCTCTGGCTTTTATCGTCTTTATTTTCTATTTCTTTCTTTAAATTTCTATTTTGGGAAAAGGAGAAAATCACAGATTATCTTCTTTGCTAATCATTCTCTTTTCTAATCTGCTCCTACTTCAGCCACCTTCTCACTTTCTTCATATCTTTCTCTCTAACTCACCATTTCTCATCTTCTGCCTGTTTTTATTTCTTCCCTTTACAGCCTTTATTACTCTTAGTGTTTTAATCTCACTTTTTCTCTCTAATTACTCTCAGTATTTCTTTCTAATTTCTCCTTCACATTTTCTTTTTCTTCTAAACCTTATTCTCTTTGTTTTTGTCTCATTCCATCTCTGTGTTTCTTTCTCATATTCTATCTCCTTTTTTTTGTATATATGTCTACCACTTTTCTTCTATGAAATAAACCCACTCAATATATTGTATTGTATTTTTATATATCTTTTTATATTTTTTGAGCCCACTCTTTCTTCATATGTCCTGTATATATTTCTCTCTTTTTCTTTATCTTCTACATCTCTCATTGTCTTTTGTTTAATCTCTCTCTCTCCCCAACATCTATACACTTTTCATCTATATCTGTTTTCTACAATTCCTTTCTTTATCTCCTGTACCTCACTCTCTCTTCATCCTCTGTCTATGCCTACATTCTTCACTTTCATTATATTTTCTCTCAGTATATTCCTTTTTCCTCTACACCTCTATTCACTTTCTTCCTCTCTTCTCAACGTTTTCCTTTTCTCCTCTCTCTTTTTATAAACGTTTTGTTTGTCACCTGTATATTTCCTCTTCATCTCTTTTATACCATCTTTGTATATCACTCTCTCTACTACACTTTTTTTAGTCTTTCTTGTCACTCTACTTGCTCTCTTCATCTCCTTTATACCCCACTTTCTCTCTCTCATCTATCCTATATACTCACTCTCTCTTTCCCCTACCTACACAAAGGGGAAGTAATCATATTTAGCAGTACTTGATCCATGCCAATGTTAATATTTCAGAAATCATATTCCTACATTAAATGTAATAACTGCATGCAAAATCATTCATTTTTCTTCTTGGTTTGCTTGTAAAAATTTGATGTCAAGGTTAGCTTCTTCCTTTCTAATTTCACTCCTTAAAAAAATTACTATTATTCACTTCCTGACACCTGTACACCTTAAAGCACCTTTCAGACACAGCCCTATGTTTTTTGTTGGTGGGGAAGGGAGGAACAGTTTTCATTTCCTTCCTGTTCCTTTTTACTTTTTTCTCCTACTGGGGTTTGCATTCTTTGCATTATTTCAAGTCTGTTTATCTTTCATTTTTCCCTGTATACAGAGCCGTTGTGAAGCAATGCAAGCATTGAACCAGGTGCCAATTGCTGCAGAGATCATTTGTGGTGACCACTGGCCCATGATGAGGAAGCACCTGTTTGACGTCTTCTCTGACACAGACCCACAACTCTCAGTAAGTCATGATAACCACATACACCTTGTTTTCAACTATTTCTCACTCTCTCTCTCTCTCCTGATTTTTTTACCTATTTCTCTCTTATTTAATTTTTGTTTTTTTAATCTAATTTCTCTAAACATAACTTTTTACATTTTACTCTTCTCTCTCAACGTCCTTGCTCCCCCCTTCTTTTCTGTCTAAATTCCATTTTCTGTGCCTCCCTCTTGATCCTTACTCTCTTATTCAATTTCAATGAGATATCTTATGCTACATCTCTGAATACTTAATCTCACTTTAAAACTTGCTCTCTACATCCTTGAATTCTTTTTCTTTCTTTCTCCTTGACTTCATACACACTCTCTCTGAATTCTTACACACACACACTCTTTCTCTCTCCATATTCTTCAGCTCACTCTCTCTCTTTCTTTGAATTCTTACGCTCTCTACCTGTTTTGCCTCTACTCATTATCTGTCTTTATACCTTAGCATTTACCCCTAGCCTGATAATTATATTTCTTTTATTCTCTCTTTTCTCCATTTGTTTTTATTTCAGTTTCAGTTTATTTTATGTTTTTAAATATTCCCCTTCTTGTCATCTTTTAACCCTTCCTCCATTTTTTTCTCTTTTTCATTATTTTAACATGTCTTTCTCATTTTCTTTTTCCTACCCCTTTTTACATCCTTCATACATCTTTTTCTATCTGTTTTTCTTTTCACATTATCCTCCTCCAAATTCATATATTTGTCATTTTCTCTCTCTTCCCATTTATTTTTCTCAGTCTTTTAGTGTATTCATCCTTATTGTACTTTCTCTTTACTTTCTAATAATGTACCTTCTATCCTCCTCTCTTCTCCCTATTGCCATCAAAACCAGAAAACATCTTCCCTTCAAAAATCAACAAATATGACAACTTATCTCTTTGTTACTTTAAAATAAATCAATGGTGGGTACACCATGGCAGGATTTAACTGATTTTTAAAGTTCCAAAATCTTCTTAATATTCACAATCTCTTTCAAGCTTCCCGATTCCTTTTCTATCACTCTCTACATTCTTCATCAAATGCATGTCTTCCTCTTTCTTTTGTTTTTAATTCTCTTCCTTCAAATTTCCTCTTTTTGTCAAACTGTTTCCCACTTTATTCTGCTTCCACTGCTCATACTCAGGGACTCTATATCTCACTGCTTCCACCATCACTCAAAGATTCACTCCTTTTTTATATTTTTCCAATTTCACTCAGGCTTACTCCCTTTCTATATTTCTCATTTCTTCCACCCTCATTCAAAAAAGATGACTCTCTTTCTCCTGCTTCCTTTACTTTTATCTGAAAACTAATTTTCTTTTACCTCTTCAATACTTGCTCATCAGCTCATTTTCTTTGCTTTCTCTATTCTCACTCAAAGATTTTCTTCAACTGTTTCCATTTTTACTCAAACATTCATTCTTTTGTCTCATTCACTCTGACTGAAATGTTCTTTATCTTTTTCTTCTGCCTCCTCTACTCCCACTCAAAAGTTCACTCTCTCTCTCCTTATTTCAGTCTCTACAATGGAGAGTGCACACATAATATTCTTCAGATTCATTTGGTTATGGAAGAATAATCTCATTTGCTATGTAATCTGTACCATAGTGAATGAGGGCCTGCAGTACATTTTGAAAAAAAATGTTTGAAGAAAAAGAAAATATTATCCATATTTGGATCTGTTATCTTTCATCTTCTTTCTACCTTTTTCTATCCCTATCAATTGAACTCCATTTTTCTTTCATTTTCCTTTTCTCTCCTTCACAATTTCTCCATTCTGTCTGTTTATAATCAGTCTCCCACTTTATAATTATCAATTTCTTTTTATCTCTCATTCTTTGACTATGAAACTTTTCACATTCCTTATATTTCTCACGCTCTCCCTTGTTTTATTCTGAGTCACTCTTTTTCTTTTCCTTCTCTTCCTCTTGATCTCTTTAAATCCTGTCTTTCTTACAATTATCTCTCCTTAATGCTCATTCATTTCTAGTACTTCTCTTAATTCTTATGTTGCTCTTTCTACCTTCCCATTTTACCATTTTCTTTCTTTCTTTTGTCTTTCCAACCCTTTTTCTCTCTCTCTCCTTTCCACTTTTTATTCAGCCCTCACCTCACCCCTCATACAAACTCCTCCTGATAACCTCAAAATGCAGTGTTGATGACTGCAATATTTTAAGCATGGTTGCTTTTCGTGATTGCAATGATTATTTCATGTAATTTTTGCTTAATTTCATTTTATTTAATCAAGCCAAGCCAAGCAAACAAAAATCACTTCACATTTTACAGCAAATATCCTGACCCTCACAAGCCACACACCATCCATACATATATATATGGAGCGTGTGTGTGGCACTCCAAACAAAAGTAAACATGACAAGAAAAGGGGTTGAGAATAGTTACAGAGGCAGAAAAGAGAATAAAAACTGCTACTTTCACAATATTGATAAAGACTACTGATTTTGATGCTTATCACCTCATTTTAGTGCATTGGCTTGCATGTTGATCTTTTAAATCCTCTGTCGGGAGTTTGATCCTAAGGACCAGATGATACCCTTAAAACATGGCCTTCTTTTAGATGTGATCCATTCTAACCAAATACCTCTTTTGTTTTATTTATATACTAATAGATAATAAACATTAGACCTGTAGAAATCATATTATTATCTACAGATATTTACTAAGGATAGAAGTCTTGCTCACGGCCACTTCAAATTGAGACAGATGCTGTTGCATTAAACTTTCAAGTAGAGCTGCCAGATTTAACAAATCATCATTCCAAATTATGGCTTTTAGCTAGGCTTGAACACAAGCATGTGGAAACAGTAGAAATGCACAACCACCTCAGCCACCAAACAAGTCCTCAGATTGTAATATATATATAACCTTAAACATACACACACTTCTTTAGGTAGTACTCATGTGGCTTTTCATTTCAAACAGTTTATAACACATAGGTACAACATATATGGAGTCTACAGAAACATTCTTATCATACACACAATTCATTTTACAAATAAATATTTATTTTCATCTGTCAGCCTGAATATTCAAGAAATCTTATTAAAGAAAAATATCTACACTCTGGCAGGATTCAAACCTGGATCCCCTTTCGCAGGAGAAACTGTCGTTAGAGCCAACATAGTTTAGACCTCCTTAGCCATGAAGTAGTGCTGATTTCTTAAATAAGATTTTTCAAATATTCAGACTGATGTGTGTGTATAGATAATCAGAGGTGACTCTGGGTCAGGTTTGTCAAGCTTAGCCCAAAGTATATCTATTTCAAAGCAACAAACATTGTTTGTAGTGCCTCATTTTCATTCTTGACTTCAGCTGGATCCATAATTAATTGTTTTAACTCAGTGCCTCAAAATATTGACCGAAATACATTTCATTCATATTGTTCATAATAAAGAAGAAAGAAAGAAAAAAAACAATGAAAGAAAGTAAGTAAAAAAAAAGAAAAATGAAATAAAATTAATGTGGCAAGTTGAGCTGAGTAGATCTGAGCCTGATCAAAGATGGAGACACATTTACTAGACTCTTGCTTTAATTTTATAAATAACCTTTTTTGCTTTAATTTTAGAAATAACCTTTTAAAAATCTTTAATGACTTGTATGCCCTGTTTTTCAAAGAACACATTTTTATTTCTTACTTCAAATGCCCATTTTAAATAATTTATTCTGTACAGTATAAGGTTTTTAGTGGAATGTATCTTTTGAGAAAGGGAAAACTAAATTTAGCCCAACCTTAAATTTGGTGAAAATCAAATAAATTAAGTCACTGACCGGAGGCTTTGGGTTAGGAGTGTGACTAGGGTAGTGTTGAAGAAATATAATATCAGTCAGCAATACTAATTATAAACATACAGTGGGGAAAATAAGTATTTCATCCCCTGCTGATTTTCTGAGCTTGTTCAATGCAGAAAAATTGGATCCATTGTGGTGGATAATGCATTTTAACAGTCTTGACATTAATGTGTGATACAAGCCATGTTTTTGGGGGTGTTGCAAACACAGCTGTGAACCGATGAAATTGTGGTGCCTGTGTGAAAAAATGTGTTTTGTAGCTGAAAACTTGATCCAGCCAATGGTGTTATTTAGCTCTATATATCTGTTATAGTTTCTGTAGAAATAAATACAAGCCATTACTTTCAGAGCATCCCTTTTTTGTGTGTGGGTGTTTAATGGAATTTATAACACAAATACAATGATCATTGAACATCCAAAGAACAGTATATCTTTTTATACATTTGAATATATAGACTATTTTATATGCATAAGCTTAGGCCAAAAACAGCACCAGATCTGTAACAGTTCACCTAATTATTTCTCTTTCTCTTTATGCACACACACACATATGTGTGTGTGCGTGTGTATGTGTGTGATGGAGTGTCTATTCAAATATGGGTATCCACTAAAAATAACATTTAAGTAATAGTCTGTCAGATTAATAAATAAAAATCCATCACTTCTTATATGTATATTTTAATTATGGGTTAAAGTGCACAATATCAGGGCTAGAGCATATGTAAATATAAAAGTGGACATTGAGGTCAACCAACAGCGACAGTCAGTTTCATATACCCATATTTGAATATATAGCATACCTTAAACTATATTTTTATCATATTAGTTCCTAATAAACAATAGAGAATTTTAGCTACATTTATAACCTATCATGTACATAGACAAATTTAGCCTTGACTACTAAAAAATATGCCCATCCCACCACCATCTGCCTACAAACTAAAATTAATAGAAAAAAATAGAAATCTATAAGAATAATACAACAGACCTACCCATAATATACCATTGACTAGCATATATGAATAGTCATGGCAAAACAACACAAATGGCCTGAAGATTGTATTTAAGCATGAAATAGAATATTGCTGTTTGGTGTTGACCTCAATGTCATATATATATATGTGTGTATTTTTAAATGTTTGTATGACTGCATATGTAACAACAGACATACTGAGATCAGAAATTCTGCTATGTGTATACATACATCTGTTCTTCTCCATATATATATATATATATATATATACATAAATACTAAACTTTTGATATTGCTATTATCATAGTCTAATCATTTAGTCTTGATGTTATGGTTTAACTAAATATGATTAGTGTACATTTGAACTTCTTTTTGGATATCAGTAGCCAGTAAATTTATATACTTGCAAAATCTATACTAGCCAAGGATATAAATATTCTTTAAATTAAATTACATCCATGCGCTGCTTGGATCTTTTTGATTTAGTGTTTGTATTTTATTTTTTCCAAATTTTGAGAAAACTTTCATTTCTGTATTTATTTTATGCTTCTATTCCTACTCTATTTTGATTAATTATTTTAATTAACTTTTATAAAATTAAGATACAAAAATTAAAAAAAACTCAAATAAAATAATATTCCTTTTCAACTTTGTATATTACAGTCTTCAAAAATTGTGCTTGTCATTTTTTCTTATTATTATGGTTTCACTTTTTCAAACTTAATTAAATTTCACCCAGATTTGTGCCATTTTAATTGTAATTTACACAACTCTATCCATAATGAGAACCTGGTGTTGCTCCAATGACTCCAACCTCAAATAACAGGAAATTGTAAAAGTTATTAAGTCAATGTTGTAGAAGTATTAATAGTCTCTGCAAGGATTGTTCCTACTACATAAATACCATTGAATATTACAGAGGAAATAAATCTGCATTCAATATTTACATACAAGGTGGTGCTGAAAAGTTCTCAACCTGATGAAGCAGTGATTCAAAAAATGGTGTTTGATCATTTGGTTCCATTTTGAGAAGTGGATGTAGCCAGGAACTTTTTAGTACTATATATTAAAAATATATTTACATTATTCAGACTAATGTCCACATCTTTATTGCCATATTCACATTTCGGCCATTGTACACTCTGGCCTTCTTCAGGTGATAGAAATTTTGAACTGAACACTTTATTTCATCCACTGGAGTAGATTTTTCTAGTTCCATGTGCTATGTCCCTTCCAGATGTCTCAGTTATCTCCCTTTAACTCAATTCGCCAAGTTTTTGTTCACCACTGCAGTAACCAGGTCAAGTCACTGGATCCAACCAGCACTTTTATCCACTGGACATGTGTCCTTGAGGACATCAGTGTATGAATTTTTGGGACTTATAAACTTAATGTTTCAGTAACCGTTTTTACCGGAGCTTGTATTGCAATTTTTTGTTATTATTGCTTTTCTCTAGAACTCCGTATTACTGGTTCCCATAGTGTATTCATTTCTACATTTGGCCGGCTTAGGAAATTTTTATGGCGTAGCATATGTGCTGATTACTTAAGTTTCATATTTTCCAGTGATGTCCTCTATTATTTCAACCTCATCCCACAGGGAACAGTAATCTCTCTTTTCCCTCCATAAGGTCAGCTATGCCTGTTTTTTCTATTTCCCCTCATGTTATGGCTTTACGTTGTTCTTGCAGTCTTACCATAAAAGGGCAGCCTGTTCTCCTTTATATTTCTTAGCTCAGCTGTATGGGATGATGTGCACATTAGTCATGTTCTACTCTATGGAGGGAGTCTTACTCGGAAGAGGTATCTGCGAAGTGTTGAACCACTTTTGAAGGTCATCCTGATGTTATATGGACCACAGATCTTTTGTATTTTCTCTGTTAATCACTTTACATAGGGTAGGCAGACTGAAGCTGTTTTGTGAGTGTTGTTATCCTCTTGTACCCTTCTATCTCAGTTTTCAGAGCTGCTGCCATGTACCCAGGGTACTTGTTACATTATAGGGTACTTCTTATACTGACCATTTCTTGATTATATGTCTCTGGGTCACCACTTATCACTTTTACTCAATGCTGTAAGCCATGGACAATCCCTTTCTTTACATTGTGTGTGTGGTGGGAGTTCAAATTGAGGTATTGTCTAGTGTATGTTGGCTTGTGTTATACAGATGTCTTGAACCTATGCTTTGTTTGAGATATTAGTACTTTCAGGAAGGCAGAATGTCATGAATATGGCAATAAAGATGAGGACAACAATCCAAACAATGTAAATAATTAAAATACCTCATCTAAGAAATATAGACAGATATTAAAAATATCGTTTAAAGGTATGCTATATTTATGAATAAAAGTGCTCAATATCAGGGATAGACATTATGTAAATATAAAAGTAGATACTGATGTCAACAACAAGTGCTAACAGTCTGTTTCTTGCTTGAACATAATCTTCATGCATGAAGTGAGAAATATTAGAGATAGGTTGAATCACTAATCCATCCCTCTTATGTCATTGTGAGGAAAAACTGTCTGAGGAAAACTGAACATAGTTTTCTTTATATAATGTATCACTGGAAATAATAAAAAATATTGAAGGTATTTATAATACTTATTCTCAATGCATTTTAATATTCTTGTTTAATAATTTTATTGAAAAGACGTTTACATGCATTGTTTGTTAAAAAAAAAAAACAATCAAATGTAATGACTTTTATTCAATTCTGAGTTCAGTTGATCAAACTTTTCATTATAGCATTTATTAATTCTTCATGCAGTTGTACGTTATTTACATTATTGTCCTCATCTTTGTTGCCATATTTATTACAACGTTTCAGCCGTTGTACACTCCGGCTTTCATCTGGTGGTTGGAATGTTGAACTGAACCCTTTATTTCGCTCATTGGGGTAGACTGTTCTAGTTCCACGTGCTATGTTT
>CAWVQA010001039.1:147500-160000 GCA_963932145.1 Acanthosepion lycidas | reverse complement strand
AATGAAAGAATTCAAAGCCAGATATAAAATAGGCTCCAATATCTCAGCCTGCTGGAAAAAATACTTCACTTTGTTTATTGAGATTCAAAGAAAATTCTTAATAATGAATTATGGGACTGTGAATATACAACAGTATAGGGAGTAATTAGCTCTGTTGAATGACCTAAAAAAAGTTCTTCTTTTTTTATCAAAGAAATTAACTAATGATTTTACTCTGAGACAACACTCATTCGCATGATTGTAAATGTAATGCAGCAAACAGCCATGGCAGTGAGATAAAATTTTTCCAGATATTACCTCAGATTACCACTTGTTTGGTTCCGTACAACAGTTGTTGTCAGTAATCACACAAAGATATTGAAAAATTCTTGAAAACATTTAATCAGAACCAGAATCAATAGACAAAGCAAAACCTGCATGATAAATATGGATTAACTAATTAAATAATATGAGATAATCCCCTAGAATGGACAGCAGAATGAGGATATTTTAACTCCAGAGATTAAATAAAAAAATTCAGTTTGCAATTCTCAGAGGATTCCTGAATAAGTCAGGAATATACAACAGTAGAAACATTATGACTGTAACAAACAAGATCGGAACATTTCTCCAAATTTATAATAATGAATCAAAAATTACTCAAGCTCGATCTTGTTGAAAATATGATGCCATTCCACTGAAATAAATATGTCTTATTCTTTTTTTGTTTCATGCTCTTTTCTTTTGTGTTTCTGAAAAAAACTTTTACACCTGATTTAAGGGAAATTTTTATTACTAAAATTCTATGGATATAAGAGGTTCGACTTCAAGGACACAAGTACTGATGTTTTTTATAGATTTCTAAAATTGTATTGCACTCTTTTTACACGTATCTGTGTTGTGAAATATACACACTGAAATATTATGTTTGTATAAGGTTTTATGGAATCAGATCAATTTTCTTGGATTATTTTGCAGAATCTGAGTTTGAAATTCCTTGCACATGCTTTCAGCACTGTTAATCCACAAACAAAAGAAATTTATTCTTTGCTTGGTAAGCCTCTCTTCATTTAACATTTCCTTACATATATGTCACTGTATTATTGAAGACATTGGGTCAGTTGGAAAAGCAACTGATCAGAAACAAGATCCAGGGTTTAGTTGTCAATATTGCTAATTCAGTCAATCATATTAAATTTATTTATGGACAGAGCAATAAAACTAAAAAGAAATTAGGGGCTTTGCAATTAAAAAATATATTGAGTTCTAACAAAAGTGGCATTTGAATATATGACTGAAATGTAAGCTATATATATATATATATATATATATATATATGAAGTTAAGTCAAAAATTATCCATAGTTTCACCATAACATATATTTAGACAAGAGTGCAGATAATTTTTGACTTTCCCTCATACATATTCTGAAAGGTGATATTTCAATATGTCTTTCTATTCAATTTGTGTGTGTCTTTTTTTTAATTTTATCCGCTTTGATAAGTGAAAATAGAGGAACATGTGATACATTTACATCATATGATGCGCATTTATTTCTGCAAAGGAAAAAAGCCTGTATAAACAGCAAAAAAGATATACGCTGTTTATGGAGAGGTTGCTATAGTTAAAAGTACTGTTCATAAGTGCTTTGCTAGATTCTGAAGTGGAAATTTTGATCTGGAAGACCAGCTGGCCTGCAGTCATTGGTGATGGCCCACATAGTCATAGCAGTGTTTTAAGCCATTTGAAGACTCTTGGATATGTGACTCACTACAATATTTTTTGTGCCTCACAATTTGACAAAAAACACTTAGCAAACTGTATTTCTGTCTGTGATTCTCTGCACAAATGCAAAAAAATTACACATTTTTGTAAAAAATGATCACAGGAGATGAAAAATGGATTCTTTCCAAAAATGTGGATTGAAAAAGATCATGAGGTAGATGAACTGAGCCACCATTAACCACTCCAAAAGCTTATCTGCGTCTAAAGGCGATGCTGTGAAAGGTGATATTTCAATATGTCTTTCTATTCAATTGTATTTCTGTCTGTGATGCTGTGTATCTTGCTGGGTAGGAAGGGCATTGGATATTTCAAACTTCTTTTGCAAAATCAAATGTTGTATTCAGATTAATACCATTCCCAATTAGACTGAGTTATGGCCACAAACAATATAGAATTGGCCAATCAGAAAAGTGTTATCTTTCATCAGAATAACACCAGATCTCATGCCTATTTACAGAAATTGGTAAATCTTGTCTGGGATGCCCTGCTACATCCACCATACTCACCTGACATTACACCTTCAAGTAACCCCTAATTTAATCTCTACAATCTTTGTTGTTGATAAAGTTTTCAAAGCTTCCAGTATCAATTAAAGCCTTCATTGAAATTTTGTTGTGTGCTGTATTCATAATAACCCAGACCAAGCAACCTGGGGAAATTGCACTAACAGTTGTAATTAACATTCAAGCAAATGCTAAATGGTTGGACCAGCATACTTTTTTGAAAAGTGGTCCTTTTTTTCTGAATTCATAGCAAGTGGAGTCTAAGATTGGAATTGTTTATGAACCATTACAAGTGTTATAAAATTTTCAAAGGCTCTATTTAAACTGGGAGATTTATTTTCTAGCAATCTTGTTGGCAAGTAAACTGCATGCCACTTATGGAGGCATTATGTATATATTCATCAAAATTTTCTTCAGCTGTGTGTAAATTTACAATTCTTTGTAATTGGAGTGCTTGAAAAAATTGATCCAGATTTTCTTCAAGTTACTGCTGTTGTTTAATTCGTCCATAGCAAGCAAAAACTTCATTTTGAAGCTTGACATATTTTTCAAGAATGGAATTTGCACTATCATAACTAGTGCATTAAGTGCTTATACATAGGGATGGAAATCTGGTTGATCAACAAGTCAAACTTCACTGAATCATGCAAAGAATTACTTAAAAAGAATGTCCATTTCCAATGTAGCCATTACTTGTCAGAAGTACTGCAGAACCACTCCATGTAGAATAGGAATAAAATACAATTTGGATTATTTTCATTTTTCTTGTATCACCAACATTTTATGAGTCTATATTTAAGAAAAAGAATTTGTTCAGTTGCGCAAATAGCTCTTAGAACTGTAAGAAATAATTATAGTAGATAAGTGTGAAACAAAGACTTGTTCATAAATAATGAGGAATATTTATAAAAGCATATTGACAAAACAACATTTGACATTTCATCTGAAACAACTTGATTGACAATACAAAAATAAATATTTGATGACCTGAAAAACAATATATTAATTGGAGCTTCTACAGAATTGATCTGGATTTTATATATATTCTGAATATTGAAAAAAATGATCAAAAAGTATATACAGTAAAAATTATTGTGAAACAATTATCATTAAAAGAAAAATATGCTCACAGAATCGATAAATGGTATTAGTCCTGTTTAATTAATAATTATTAACATTTTTACTTCAATGTTATTCCTGAATGATAAAAAATACAACAGCCAGGAGGTAGAATACAGATTATTTCACTTGTCTTTTACTTGTCTTCATTTCACCTACTATATTGTCACTCCAGATAATCAGAAATTTCATATCCACATACATTTATGCACACTGTGTGTGTGTGGACACATGTATATTACTTTCATTAAAACCTATTCATTTCTTTCCAGTGGATAACTTGATTCATCAGTTGCATACATTGGAAGAGAACGGTGCCTTATTGCTGAAAAATGGTCTAAGTACATCTTCCCCTGAGATTGTAAAAATAATCAAGATGGTTTGTATACTGTCAGTCATTTTATATTATTCTTCATTATTCTTTCATTTATTTACTTCTGTTTAATTTCCTTTTGTTATATAAATCCTTTTTTTCTTTCCCTGCACCTGCCATTGTTTTCCATATTATAATTCCAATTTAAATTGTTTAACAATGACAATATTCAACAGAAAGCAAAAGAGAAAACAATCAACCACTTTTATAATCCTTGAGCTATTCAATTGCATTCACTTCATGAGGCCTATGAATTGGTTTTATTCATGGCAATATTTGATGGGATTTATTGTTAGGGTCAGAAAAAATTTTCACTTTCTACAATGTTTATATCTTTTTCTGATATAGTTTGGCACAGGGTCACTAATATTGCATCTTATCATGGGGATCAATCTCACTAAACTAACACTGGCTTACAGAACTAACTTGTCATCTATTGCACTGTAGCAGGGACTCAGTAAATATTTACTAAATTTAGCTTTGTTTGGTACAAGGCCTAAAAAGCACAGCATTTTGTCAGGATCAATTTCTTTAAATTAGTACTAGTCCACAAGACTAGTTTTCTAATTATCACTCTGTATGGAAAATTTGCAAGGAGTAATAATTTTTTATAGATTAACATTCATTAGACCAAAATGACCATGTGACATTTGTCACATGAAAAAAATATTGATTTTTTTTATCATTTTAGAAATGGGATCCTGTTCACAATTTAACTAGTGTCAAGTTTAAAACTGCTTACATCATTGATAAATGCATACTATTTTGAATTTAGAAAGAAGACAACATCAGTAATATACAGTTATCAATGACATAAACACAGTTTCATACTTGTCATTTTTAAAATTTAAACAAAATACAGTTAATTCTTTAACAAGTCAAGGATTGATTTGATACTGTATTTTTATTATGAACAGGATCTGATTTCTAAAATGATAAAAAAAAATCAATATTTTTTAATTCTGAAAAATCCTGTGACTTCAGGAAGGTTTAATGAATTTAGATCTAAAAAAAAAAATCTTTAAAAAATCTTTTTCTCTATTATTTACAAGCAGACCCGTCATTTTATGTAGTACTAAAATTCAATGTAACAAATGATTTCGGCATTATTTACAGTATAATATTTTACACATATGTTTTTGTCATATATAGATGTAACCTTTATGCAGATGCATAACCTCAACTTCTTGTTAAGGAGTTTATTTTGTGTCTTAAACTTCAAGATGCATACATTGTCCTTCACAAATGTTGCACCACAAATGTGTATCTTCTTCAAAATGCTCCTCTTGATCACTATGGTTCTAGCATGATCTCTTACATCAAAATGACATCTAACATTGCATATAAGGCAACTATAAATAGTAGAGGTGTTCTGGACATGTTTTACATTAGATTAAATGATGGTCCATAAAAGTACAGATAAAATAGTTATAATCTTCATTGAATTATGATGCTTTAATAGCAAGGCATTACTCTGTTATTAGATATTTTTGAACAGCCAACTGTAATGTGTAATGAAAGAGAAAGTCACAAAACACAAACTCTTTTTCAAGGTTGGTGATTTTCTCTTTTATTATACTCCACCCCCCTATCACATAGGTTACACATGGGGGCATGCCTCTTTAATCTTGAGCTTCTCTGGAGCAGGACAATTACTGGAGGGTATTGAATGGTATGTTCAGAAGAGTCATCTCCTGAGGAGTCCTCTGGTTTAACAACCTCATGCACAATCTTCGCCATCTAAAGAGGTACTGGCCCTACCTCCAATGGTGACTAGCCTTTCACTTTCTGAACATTCACTGTGTCATGTAATGTGTCCAGGAATCTCCAGGAGCTTGCTTCCCCGTATCCAGTGAAGCATAAGATTCGGTGTCAACAACAGTGACCCCATCACTGTCAGTGTTATGATCATGGACAACACGTTATTGGGGTTTGACCTGCTCCTTTGGATGGATGTTATTAAGGAGCTGAGTGGAGTATGCATCACAAAGTCAGGCAAAGTCCAGTTTTCTAGTCCACCTATCTGTGCTGCCTTAAGGATTGATGGATCCAACTTTAGTGCAGAGTTCAACTAAAGCATGAAGGCATGGACCACACTGTGGAAATGGTCAGAAAATAACCTACCAGAAAAGCTCCAGTACCAGGTGTCAGAGTACTCAGTGCCCAAATACATCAGGGGGAATACCAGCACAAACTACAAGGAGTACCAGTCCATCAACCCACTACCTGTGCAATGGCCAAAAAAGCTTAACAAATGGGCTTGTTAGAGTATTAACCAATGGGCTCATTAAAAAAAAATTGTGTTCCAACAATAAGTTCAATCACAAATCCGTGTTCAGATACAATGCTGTTGTGTTCCATTG
Organism: Acanthosepion lycidas; assembly: GCA_963932145.1. NCBI lineage: Eukaryota > Metazoa > Mollusca > Cephalopoda > Sepiida > Sepiidae > Acanthosepion > Acanthosepion lycidas. Next base: position 153,878 of record CAWVQA010001039.1, on the reverse strand, counting down.
AAGGGCCAAAGTTACCCCTTTAATGACACCATCCAAAATTCAACCTTCCAATCTCAAGAGAGGAAACACATTTTCACTCACCAAGCTCAAAAATTGTTCTCTTCTTGTTAATCAAAGCAGTGGCTTTTATTCACAAAGCAATTTTTCTAACAGGTCATACCAGAAAGAACATTAGCATAGTTCTTCTGATAATTAAAGTGGTAGGTTTTTGTTTTTCCTGCAGCAGACTGCACACAAAACAAACTCTTTTTTGACGTAAGGGATTTTCTCCATTGTTACACCAATTTTGGTACAAGGACAGACTGAGTGAAGCAGCAAGTAAAAAATAGTTTCACTTGTTGAACTAGCAACTCTATGAAAAGTGACTGTGATGTTTTATGTGTAAATATTTTGTTTCTCAGAAACTTTGAGATTTTTTATAGTACTATATTGGATCCTTTTATGTGTTTGTGAAAGCAAAACTAGTTCCTTAGCAGAGCCCATCTCCTCTCCAAATTAGATGATATAGGTGTTAAGCGATTACAGGGTATCAAGAAGAATCCATTACTTGATTAACCTCTTATCTATCAACTGTCATGGTTTGCCACTATGAAGATCTTTGGGAAGATATTTAGCAATGGGATAGATGGATTTATGCCTTTCTGAAAAGCATAACTGCAATATCTTACCTCTGGAAAACTTTCAAGTCTTCTCTTTCTCTAAGTTAAGATCTTTGTTTATCACTTACTAGGCTCTTCTTCATTTTTTTTTTTTTTAATTTTCTCTGAATAAAAGTTACAGTCACCATTCCTCATTTACTGAATGCAATAGTCACCAAAGGAAGGTTAGAACAGAGAGACCAAAATGTAATATTAAAAACAACAATCAACAAAAATCAATACCTATTAGTAGAGGTAGTGTTAGAAAGTTCTTGTTCAACCAAAAAGGAAATCCCAAAAAGTTCTACTACTTGATCATTTGGTGTGGTTTTGTGTAATGTCTCAGGCCAAGAACTTTTTCAGTCAATTAGCACATCTAAGACAGAATTAAAATCCTATCACTTTAGTTTGGTGCCATATTCCAGGAAATATATATTTAAATTTTAACCCAACTTTTACCCTTTTCAAACAATTTTTTTCTAGATTTTCCACTTCTATTTTACTTATAAAGAAGAAAATTAATCTAAAGAAACAATAAGAATTCATTTTTATAACTGTTGCCTTGATGGTTTTTTATTTATTTAAATGATTATATTTCAAAATCAAATTATCTAATAATTCAGAGATTGTTTGTGATAAAATCAAGGATTTTATATATATTCACAGAATTTTCCAGAAAAAAATGATCTCACTAAAAAATCATCTGTTCTCATGGTATATGCAACAGGTTATAATGGGTTATATGGTAGCAGCAACAGAGATTAATCCCTCATTTGTCCTATTAGGAGTTAGAGATTTGTGCTTTTCCTAAAATAAAAATAAATTACTTCCACAGGAATTTAAATTCAGTTCACTAATTCCATTTAAGCCTCACTGGGTTCCCCATATTTATGGCCATATGCCACCTCCCCACTTCATTATTTCCAGTTTCATATTTCCATTCTTATTTACACATCTTTATATGCTTACAAAACATATTCAAAAGAAAAATAAATGATAATTTGAAACAAATTTTGTTCATTTTTCACAGCTTCTCTGCAAACAAAAACAACAATTTCAAAGGAATTATAATCGCATCACTTTCATTGAAAAATTTACATTTTTGTTTTATTATTCAGTTTCGCCTGATGAATGATTTTCAGCATGAAATACCAAATTACTGGGTAAGATTCCCTGAAAAGTAAGTAACAAGTTCTTTCTATTCCTTTGTTCTGAAGAACTTTGAGAATATTGATGGCTACAGTTCTTAGATGCAATAGTTTATAGTAAATCAAATTTACCAATTTCACAAAAGGCTATGTTTATCAAACTAATAGCCTTTGTTATTTTGATCACCTTATTTTGACTATTGGATTCTTGCACCACCCTCTTCAGGTGGCTGAATGTTACATCTAATGATCCAAAAGAAAGCAAGCAGGACCTCAGGTCTTACTCATCTGTGTGTTTCTCACATCCTATAATCTAGAAGTTTGGTCAGGTGGGTGGGGGGGTGCTTCTCTGCTCTTCTAGTATATGTTTGTCATATTCAATAATCCATAAGTATGCTTGTTGGCCCTTGGGTCTTTAGAAGTTTTTTTTTTTTTTTTTTACCTAATCCTAATTATTTTTTGTTTCTTCACTTTTTCAATTGCCATGCAACAAAGTTTATTCTCCCACTAAAACTTTAGTATTTTGAATATAATCAAATGCACAATCCAACAGAGGAAAAACAGAGAGTCCACTTAGCACAACATTGTGCTTAAAGCAACAAAAGTCAGGATGCTTATCAAAAATTTCCTCAAATAAGTATATTTGTTTTTCAAATACTAAATTCTACATTTAGCTTGTCACTCTCTTTCTCACTGTCTCAATAGTTATGCTGTATTTTCTCACGAATAAGCATCACATTTTTGTTCAAAATAAATCTTACTCTCAAGCACACGTTATGTATAGGAGGTAGAACAGTGAATGATTGAGCTCTTACGCTAAGGATTTAAGATAAGTTGCAATGAGTTGTTCCCACCTGCCAAACAAAAATATAAACCCTTATCTAACATTCTTTCCAGAAGCCAGCAAATACATAAATTACATTTCAATAACAATATAAGAAATTTGATTGGTTTATAATTCTAGATGTTTTACAATATAGCAAACATTGCTTTGTATTCCAGATTATATTCAATTGAAAATCACCAAGATGATTAATTAAGAAAATAGATTTATTGATTTTCTTGACTTAAGGAAATATTCTAATGAGAAGAAATAAAATCTAAAATAACATTTTTAATGAAATATGAAATCCCTTTCTATTTTAGGAATAAAAGGATTGCTAATGTCGTATATATATATATATATATATATATATATATATATATATATATATATATATATATATATAGTTTTAAGGCATTTATGAGTATTTATGAGTTAAAGTGCTCAATATCGAGGATACAACATGTGTAAATATAAAAGTGGACACTGTGGTCAACACTAGGTAGTGACAATCTGTTTCATGCTTAAACACAATCTTCAGACATTAATGTTGGAGTAGATTCTATTGTCAGGGAAAAAATATCATGTAGATCAGGAAATTTTGAAGTATTTGGATCAGTGTCTATTGATTTAATTTCAATATTGATATTGATATTTTTATATATGACTTTTGAATTTATTGGAAGATGTTTGATGTGTTGGAATGAAAGACTTAGGTTACATCATCCATAGATATCTGGATCTTACATTCTTTAAGTATGAGTTTTATAAAAATTAGTGATCGAAAAATAGTGTCCCCAAATTTCTTGATATACGTGTTATTTTTTTTTTTCGACCACAGAATTTACCCCAATACTAATAACATGCATCTAACACACATTCTAACACCATGAACTCCAACAAGACCAACTAGAAATATGATACACACATACAGGCATACCCTTTCCCCATTTGCCATCTTTCGAAATTAAACATACGGACACTACCAGACAGATACAAAAATGCCTGCTAGAATCCAGAATCACACACACTAACACCACAAGACAAAAATATGTGAGATCTGCTGACCAAAGATAAAAGCATAACTCAAAGTATCAGAACTCATTTCCCAAAATTTCTGATGAAGCCTGAATAAAAGCAAAACATGTTAAATTTATAAATTTTTCCTATTTGTTCTTTATTCTATCATTCTTTGAATTTTAATCCATATTTGATTCAAATTCATATATATATATCAATGAATATATACATTATTATTCTTCACTAGTAGCATGACTCCCATTTATTTTATTGTGATAACCAGATATTTAATAAAATTTAAATTATGTAATGGTCAGTCGAAAAGTTGGTGGTATCCTAGCATGCATTTCTGAAATGCACTATCTAGTATTAGTCCTACTCCTTTGTTGTTCTTCTCACTGCCTGCATAAATTATCCTGTATTTGTTGCTGATGAAATCACATACACATGTTCTTTTTTGTGAATGAGGACAGATTTCTGACAATTCATAATGATGTTTATCTCTTCACTCAAAATTATCGCTCTACAATTGTACTGAGCCCTATATTAATGTTGTGAACATTTATATTTATATTTCATTCATTCTCATTTCATTTGTATGTATATATATATATCTATATATATCAATATATATATATATATATTTCATGGAAGGATTTATGACAAAATAGAAAAAGTTTTTGTATGATGTGTTTAGTCATTTAGGACTTCATCAGGCTTATGTTTATTTTTACATTTTGATAAATCCTTTTCAGTTGTTACTGAGTCAAACAATATATTTTTTTTTATTCATTGGGTTTGTCAGGAAGGGCAGTTTTTCTGTTTTGGAACATTTTATGAGCATATATATATATATATAATTGTGTATTTAGGCAGCAATCCTTCATTTATGCATGTTTCATTTAAAATTACAGACAAGGTAGTACGGTTAAGCTTTTATTTAATTTCTCTTGTATTCGCACAAGAGCTTTCTTTTTTTGGACACAGAGTGTGTAGAAACTGTCGAAATGTTCTATACTTCCAAGCACTTTCGGCTATACTTTTTGCCATTATCAAGGATGATTTTATTTTTTCAGTTTAATTGAGTGTGTGCATTATGTGTATGCTTTTAGTGTGTTATAGAGGTGTTTTATTTTCCAGACACAGTTAGCACATTGTGGCCTAGTTTATACTTAATATCGTTGGCTTTTTCTTTTTTATTATTAAGGCTTCCATTATTTTTGATCTTTTATTACAAGTGGATGAGGTTATTATGTTTGTGTTTTCTACTAGTAAGGAAACACTACATAATAACCTCTATGTTGTACTTCTTTAGCTCCAATGCAACCAGAGCTGTTTTTCTTTCTAGTGCTGAGTTGTTGTCCTGGAGAGTTCATAAATTCCAAGTGCCAAGATGAAGTTGATGTTTCATAGAGTTTTTCGCAGTAGCCAGATATGTGTGGAACTAATTAAATGTAGTTGTCAGAAAATCGACACAATGATTTGTTTCAAGTGGTGAAGGCTTGTGTTGGACCATCCACACTTTTGTGTTAATATCATAGAGTTTAACCTCTCGGGATCACAGTCAATATCAGCCAGTACACACCTCTCAGCAAACACATGCAATATAATGACCAGGTTAAGCTGTCATGAGTTTTCCTTCACATCTGAAGTCTTTTTATTGTGAAACCAATACTAAAAAGGATTGTTAACCAAAGCTCAGAGAGACTCCTTTCATCGTCATCAAGGGCAGCTAGCCCACACCAGTTTTTAACCTGGTACTTTACATAGCTGTGCAGGATATATATATATCTATATATATATATATATATATATATATTACACTGGATGTCAGAGTAAGCAGATCATCATCAATGTGCCAATATATTGCTACACTTTTAAAATAATAACGTATGAAATTATTATCAATTATATGAGAATATTTTATTATTATTATTATTACAATTATAATAATTATTGTTGTTGTTTTCAAAATATTTGAAAGATAAATAATAATACAAAGTTGACTAGTAGTAAAAATGAAACAAAATAACATTATAACTGGGAACAATTTTTCAACAAAATTGAAATTATGTTACCTTGCATTTAATAAATTAGAAAATGTAAAGGAATAAAATTCATACCAAATGTTATTAAAATAATCTTTGAATATAGATAATAATAGATAAAGAAATTGGCAATAATGAGCCACTAGTCAAAGATAACCAAAATAAACATTACAAAAATGCTTTCTTCTAATTCCGAAAATTACGACCACTTTCATAAAAAACAATGACAGATAAATAAATGTTACACTTAGATATAAATATATTAGAATTATGCCATTATAACTAATTTAAAAAATACAACGTATTAAATGTTCTTAACATATTTGAGTGCTAGCGGGACATCCTTACACTTCGTTAAATATTTTTGTTTTCTTAAAATAAAATAAAAAATGTTATATGACACAACTGAACTTAAAGATAAACAAATATGAACAATGATGATAAAAATATGAATATTAAATACTGTAAATAAATAATAACTTTACAAATATTGTAATATTACAATAAACAGAGAAAAGTATAAGAATAAAGAATGATTGGAAGTAAAACAATCAAGATTTTCCTTTGCATATGACGTTGCTTTCTTTGAGCAAAAGAAAATATGTTTGTTTACTCTGAGATCAGCATTCATATAGATATATATGCATTTCTATATGTATATATGCATATATATGTATATATATATATATATATATACATAT
>CAWVQA010001039.1:95000-130000 GCA_963932145.1 Acanthosepion lycidas | reverse complement strand
AAATGCTCTCAGAAGAATGAAAAAGTCCTGGTGATCTACAAAGGCTGGGGAAATCCAGGTGGCAGCTGACAGAAAAGATCACAAAGCATTCTATGAAGGCCTTAAAAAGGTGACAGCCCACAAGGAAATGAAATTTCATCTGTTATGTCGTCTGACAGTAACTCCATACAGGCAAGAAGGAAATTATATCACGATAGAAAGCACGCTTTGAAAATGTCCTTAATTCCACCTCTACCATCGATGATAATGTCATTGCTTCAATTCATCAATGACCAGAAATTTCCCAGTTGTCTCTTGAACCATGCTTAAAGGAAATTCAGGATTCTATCAAGCAACTGTCCTTGAACAAAGCCCCTGGAAAAGATGCTGTTCCCCAACTGAAATTTTTAAATATGGTGGGAAGACTCTGGTTAAGAAACTCCTTGAGCTTTTTAAAGTCATATGGAAGGTTGGTTCTGTTACACAAGACTACAAAAATGCTTGCAAGAACAAAGGCAAAAAGGTTGTATATGATAATTCCTATGGCATTGCACTTCTAAGTATCACTGGCAAAATTCTTGCTAGTGTTATTCTCAACAGAATAATCAAATATCTCACTGATGACATCTATCCTGAAATCTCATTGTAGCTTTCACTCAGGTCTTGGCGCTATTGATATGATTTTTTTTCACTTCATCAGGTTGCCGAGAAAGTTTGCAAGAAGAACCATGAACTCTATACCATCTTTATCAATCTGACCAAAGTGTTTGACACTGTAAGCAAGGGTTCCCTCTGGAAAGTACTCAAAAAGCTTGGCATACCTGAAAGTATGCTAAATGTCATCATCTCGTTTCACAAAGGAATGAAAGCATCTGTTCTATCTAATAGAGAGTTTTCAGTAACCTTTGATGTAACAAATGGCACAAAACAAACTTGTGTCATGGCTCCTGTATTTTTCCCTCTCTTCTTTTTGATCATGCTACACCATGCTTTTAGTGATCTTGACATGGGTGTAAAATTTGAATTCCACACAAGTGACAGCCTCTTTAACCATGAATGTTTTAAATCAAAATTGCTGACTTGAGCAAGCATTATTCATGATCTTTTGTTTGCTGATCACACTGCGATCATGGCCACCTCAATTAAAGAAGCTCAAGCACTCGTCAATCGTTTTTCCACAGTTTGCAACGCATTCAGATTAACTATAAGCACAAAGAAAACTGAAGTTGTCCATCAACCAAGACCTATACCTAAGCAGGTTACGTGTGTAAAACAAAAACCACTTGCCCATACCTTTCTAATTGTTCCCATTCTTGTTGGCAGCAACAACCTGAAGTATGTGAAATCATTCTCATACTTAAGAAGCAAAGTGAATTCAAGTGCCTCTTTGGATAACTAAACAGTTAACCAAATATCAAAGGCAACCAATGCCTTTGGGAAGCTTAAACATTGCCTATGGGATTTTCGGAAGATTTCACTAAAAATGAAAATCATTGTCTATTGAGCAATCATTCTCACCACACTTCTTTATGGATCAGAATCATGGACGCCATGCAGGACACACATCAATCAACTTGATGCTTTTCATAAAAGCTGTCTTCGCTCAATATGCAATTTTACATGGCAGGACAAAATCTTCAACTCTGTTCTTTTTATCAAATGTGGCATCAGTGTTATTGAATTCTTTCTGATGCAATCACAGTTCAGATGAGCTGATCATGTCCTCAGAATGAATGATGATCGTATGCTGAAAATCCTCATGTATAGCCAGCTTTTTCATGGTAAACATAATGTAGGCTGTCCTTAGTTATGATTCAAGGGCAGAATTAAATACAATTTAATTGCTGCAAGCATTCCTATAGAGGATTTCGAACTTGCTGTTGAAAACCGAGCAAACTGGAGAAACACCTGCTACTGGCATATAATTAAATTGAAAAGAAACATCTCAACCATTTGAGAGAATTAAGAATTAAAACTAAATACATCAGCCCATATGACAGTCAACCCTTCAGTATGCCCTTCGTGTGGATTTGTTTGCAAATCTCGTTCAGGATTGCTGTCTTATACGAAACATATACATAAAAACTGAACTGAAAGACACTCATATGTCCAAAACAATGAGTCCATCATATATATGTATATATACCTATATATAGGTATATATACATATATGTATATATACATTTATATATATATATATATATATATATATATATATATATATATATATCCTTATGCAAAAAAAGCTATCAAAAACTTGTGTGTTTACCAGTAGAGGCTCAAAAGAATTGTGTAAATTAACAATGTAATATTTACATGTTACTAGTTTAATATTTAAAAGGGTTTATTTTATATAAGAAATATTTTTAGTTTTAGTAATGATTATATGTTTGTTCAGATCTGACTCATTATAATACTTTATTGGACAGAAACTGTCATATGTCAGAGGTATTGCTTTACATCCACCTTTCAAATTTGACTATAATTACATTAGTATGCTATAACTAAATGAATAAATTTACACAACTCATTATTTGTTTTTGTTACAATAAATATAAATTATAAGATCTTATAGGTTAAAATTTTAGTTATATAATAATAAAAAGAAAAGAAATGTATAAAATAATGTTTTCTATGAATTCTCATGCTTTTTGGAAGATTGTATCTCCGACATCAATAATAAAAACATCATTAGATTGTTACATTGAGCACATATGTAGCACACTCACTTGCAGATTGTCTTATTACATGTTGGAATTCAGTACAATCTGTGCCCAAATCAACCAGCACATGACAAATGCCCAAAATACAACTGTCAACACAAGATAATTATCAGTTGATAATACCAAAATGCTCTACAACATATAATGCAAGGAAAGGCTGAAAACCCTAGAACCTATTATAATACAAAACAAACAATCCACATTAAATAAAATATCATTCACAACAGGAGATGCTATCTCGAAGTGTATATCATATATTTAATGTGTACATATTATAAAAAAAAAATTGCATTCTTTTTGGTACAGTCTGGTTCCTAATAGCTGTTAGACATGACATCACAGTAGATTATTTGAAACTTTTAACTCCCCTAAGAATACCAGGGTGTAGACAAAGGAATTCTACAGATACCACATTGGTTCTTGACAATCACTGAGATGGTCAACTGTAATTGAGCAAAGCAATAACACAGCACAAACTTAAGCAGTTTATCTACAATTTTAAGAACAATACTCCACACTTTTTCAAAAATTATTAAAATACAATAAAAATTAAACAGACAGATTTAAACAGTTCTTTTTAATCAAACTATTTTCCCAAAATCAAAATTCTTGATTTTGGTGTAGTAGGTTGGTTGTCTTTTCACTCCCCCCTTTTAGGTATGTATGCCCTAAGCCTTTATGAATGTATATATATATATACTTTTATGCAATTAATGGATTTTTTCCAATATGACAATATTTCTTATTGTTATAAACATTATTTTAATTGGTACACATGTTTGATATCCCTGTTTATTTATAAACAATGAAAATAACAGAAAATATTAATTTCAGTAGAAATTGGACAAATGTAATGCAGGTTCAATTTCTGCCAAGAGGTGCATTACCTTTAATAAAACTTTTGATGATCTAGACTGGTAGACATTAATTTCACTGTTTGTAAATAGTGTACCCACCAACATTTGTAGAATAAGAAATATACATATAATCTAATAATAAATAATGTAATAAATACAAATGTCAGTGTGTCACTGTGACACACTTTTTCAACTTTACTCCTAGAGGCCATAGCACAACATGTCATACCATTTTGAAATCAGGCCGACTCAAAAAACATTCTGGGCTTGATCCCAACCTGCAATCCTGAAATTTTGGATTCCCAAGTTTTCATTACTGCGATTGTTTTTGGCAATTTTTTAATGTGATTATTTGTGACAATTTTTTTTTATATGATAACAATTTTTATAACTTGGAAATAAATTTAGGAATAATTAAAATTAATTGCAAAATCCAGCAAAAGTCACCCATGAAATAAAAATAATTGTTTGTACAGAAAGTAAGGATCTATGTACATCAAATTGTCTTTAAATTAAGTGGCTGCAGAAGAATTATCATTGAACTTTTTAAAGATAAGCTTAAATATTAATGCAATATTTAAATACAGTGATCCATTTTGTGTTCTTCTGTAGTTTATTGTTGCTTATCACATATGGCAGCAGTGTAGCTCGCAAAAAGAAATCTCCACTAACAGAGGACCAAATTGCAATCAAAAGCACCAAGGCTGTAGTGAGGAAAAGAAAGTCCCGTGCATTTATTATCTCATCTGTATACATGCCTTTTGACGTGTCCAAACAAAACTATTTTGACTTAGCTCTTCCTAAATACTCATAATTTTTATACTGTCTTAAAAAAAAATCCTTCTTGTCATAAATTCTTGCTATTTACTTTTCAGATTCTTGAAGAAAATTTTGGAAAGTACTTTGAAACTGATCAGCAATGTCAGTTGGACAACATCCATTGGTCAACCATTGCTTCATCCTGTCCACTTTGTTGCCTTGTTGGATTGTAGAGCTTTGTGGTTCTCTAAATGGATGGTATGCTTTTTTTACCGCTATCTACTTTACCTAAGAATTATTTTGGTAGTGGTTAGGAAATAATAGAACTGCCCAACAAACAGAATTGACAAAGTTTGTAATAAAATGAAAAAGGGGCAAAATGAAATAATATCAAGCAAGTAAACTATATGCAAAAGCAAATCCACAGGTAAGATGGCAAAAAGTTTACAGACCACTAATTGGCATCTACACAAAAAGCAAGGTCAGACAAGCAAATGCAGTGCTCTGTCATCAAGATAAGGCAGATCTGGACTGAGGATATTTATTCCTGAATAAAACAGAAAATGTGGCACAAGGCCAAAATCGGGAAGCAGGAAGAGGTCAGTCTTCTGTCTTAACTTTAAACTTAGCTAGCCACAAATGCTGACCCAATCATACTTACAATATTCTTTACACCAAAACAACACATTCTTACTTTTCTCACCACATCCACCATAATACCTCAATGTCTCCATGAAAATACTAACTAGTTCCCATGTGTACAATATATCGTCTGTGGTGGGAGGGGAATAAAACAACAATTTAAAAACCTTTTTAAAAACTAGCCCCAGTGAGTATTTACAGTATGAACTAATAATTATTTACAAGAAACTAAACAAAATCATATTAGTAATAAAACCCCCCACAATCACTAAGTGTGGTAGAATCATCAAGTAACTAGACGAAATTAATGTGGGACTATAATAAAATAAAACATTCATTCATCCCAAGCACTCACACAGACATGCACTCAATCAGATAAATACGAAAACACACATATAAAATGAAAGATGCCATGCATCCACTAGAGAACTGACGTCACTAATAAAATAATTTTCATGTCAATGATCCAGGATGTTTATGTGAATTTATACAAGATATTATCGATACTTATTCAAAATATTATGAACTTCTTTTGTAGAGTTATCATATTCTATTGTGTAATAAAACTAAATGCAACATAAATTTTGATTAACACAATATCCTGTATACAGTAAGTAAATTGTTATGTTACTATATTACATATTAATGTGGATTTCTTGGCATTCTATAACCTTTGTCAGTGTTTTAATCTTTGCTTTTAACTTTCCACTGATTTGACTTAAATATTACTTGCAGCAGTTTTTTATCATTTCCTAGAAATTGTTGCTTAAATATTGTTATTAATTCTTGTATACATCTTCATTTTCATAATGAAACACAAGTTTTCTATTGGATTAATATCTGGAGAGATTGAGGCCATTCTATTAATCTGATATCTTTGAAACTATTTTTAACAATTTGGAAGATAGTCAGCTTTGCTAAATGTAAAGCAGCATTGTTTTGCATCAACATACTCTATAGTTTAAAGCTTCAAAATTCAAAACATTTCTATAAGAACTTAAAATAATTGTTATCTTGAACCATCATGAAATTTTATGTTTAAAATACAACCCTAAAATATTTTACTCTGACACCATTTCCACTGTGGTCCTCTACATCATGTTTGTTGACATTTTTTTGAAAGACTTAACCTCTCATCCAGACATCAGGCCCCACCCACTGTAACTTGTGCTTTTATCACTAAAAATTACTGTTAAGAAATCAGTTTTTTATGTACTTTGCCTAATTTACACATTTCTCTGTGTGATGTTTACTTAAAATTCGTGGTTTGGTTGCTTTCATGTCTTTAGCCAATGTTCTTCATCTTTTCTGTTTATAATCACAACACCAGCTTCTTCAAATATTTTTCTTTCTAACAAATTCACTTTTCTTGATTATTACCATTTTAATTTATCTAAAATCTCTTTTTGTGATATTCTTAAAGCCAATTATTTTTTTTGTTCTTATCTTTCAATTTCTTTTTTGATTGCTTTATAATTTCTGTTCAACTTTTTTGCAATCTCCAATGTCATATTAACACCATTTATTAATTATCATCATTATCATCATTGGTAATCTTTATATATTTTAAATTATTCAATAAATCAAGAAAGGTTCAAGTGCTGATCAGCTTTTATATCTAAAACTCTTGAGTCAGCTAACCAGATAAGTCACTTGAATGTTTCTACATTTATTAAATATTATAACTCTAGTTATCCATTGAACACTTCTTGACAGAATTTCTGCTAGCCCGAAAAAACATTAAATTCTCATAATTTTCACATTTTTCAGCTGTTTTTTTTTTTATTATATCTAAAATTAAAAAATAAATATGAGTAACAATGCTATTATATATATTCATTTACAAGATGATTAACAACCCACAAGTTTCATAATAATAAAAAGCAACATGACTTGAGGTTAAATGTTTAACCAGACAGTTGGAGCAAAGGTTTGACCAATGAAGATGAACCAAGCCTCATATATATATATATATATATATATATATATATATATATATTTTGTGTTACAATATACAGCTGTAACTGTGTGCCATTCACTTTTCCCTAGTATTTGTATGCTATAGAAAACAGACTTATTACTGGCTAAACTTCAACAGTGGAAACATTAAGTCAATTAACCTTGTTATACCTGATAACACATCAGATATAACAATTGTAAAAACATAAGAATTTGTTTTATTTTTTAAGTTTTCAAATATTCAGGATAATAATCTCTAGATTTCCTATATGAAGTGTTGAATCAAAAATAAATAAACCTACATCAAGATTTGAATAAATATCCCTTCTTTCTTATTTCTGAGCATGTTGCTTACTTAACACACTGATAGTTGTGATAAAAAGCAACAGAAATGAAGATGATAATAATTCAGTTTTTTTTTTTTTTTAAGAGAATTAGTAAATAGATTAGCTATGAAGGAAGACTGAAAAGTTCTCAGCTTAACTCACTTCCTAAATCTGACTAAATTACCAAATACCAGAAATATTTTTGAAAAGTCTTTTTAGCTGGGCTCATAATTTTTCAGTACCCACTCGTGCAAATGCAGATGAATTTTTTATTTTGTTAAAATTTCAACATTTCTTGATTACAAAGACATGCTAAAACTTGATCAGATTCTGATTTATATGAAATGTCTTTCTATAATTGGCCAGCTAAATCAGTTTCTATTCTGGCAGATGAAAACCAATTTTTTTTTCCTTCAGTATATTTATATGTGTGTGTGTGTTTGTATTGCAAACCTTATTCTTTTGATTTAATCTGGGAAAAAAAACAGTATTATTTTTTACTTGGAACTATAATAACCTCTTCCAATTATTTCATATTGTTAGTACATGATTGTTCTGTAGTTTGTATGGTATTTGCTGGGTTTCTGTACATTCATAGCTCAAAACCTAAAAATAAACTGAAACCAGATGCACAGAGATCTCTCCCTAAGACTGTACCTCATTATTGCAATAAAAGGTTCACATCAGGAATAAACCCTGTCTATGACAAATATTAAAGAACTAGCCTATTTTTGTATGGCACACCGTAAAATGTGATTTTGAGCAATATAACCTACCAGTCTCCCACATTCAAAAAAGAGAATCACAATGCTATTGAGTGTTGTAAATAAATCACCTTATCAATTTTAATTGGTATTTATGTTGCCTTAATTTCAGTTGATTTTATCACAACTTCTAAACTGTCATTCTACAACTGTTAGTAAACAATGCAGAACAGAAATAAGTGAAATTAAGTTTATTTTATGTACATGTATTCCCATGTTTAAACCTTTGTTTTGAAAAAATCTTTGATACAGCAGGAGTACTGTGTTTTGGGGAAATGTAGGGAGCTTGCACACAAGCCATAAGTCAGTAGGAATAAGTGGATTATTATATTTATCATCATGGAATTGCCTATCATCATTTACATGAGTTCTTCTACCTTTTATAAATCCTGACAAATATAAGCAAATCTGGAAATGTCAGTTCTTCTCATTTGTGCCAAGATTCTTTTAAAATAATTTTTTCATGTATTTCTCTTTGCATAGCATGGGATTTATAGCCGGGCTCCATTGCTGAAACTCATGAAAAAACATGAAAATTTGGTAAGAATTATCACAAGGTTTTGCATTTAGATTCAGAAATTTTGATTTAAAAAAAAGCATTCATTTTATACCCGATATTTTTAAACATAATCTCCTTCCTTATCAATGCACTTAATTCTGTTATGAATATTAATCACATAGATCAAAATTTTTTTAATAACTACGTCAGGTTACAGGCTTATTAATACATCATATTATAGACTTAAATACAAAAAAAAATGATCAGAAAAAGTGCAAAATCAAGAAAAATTGTAAATTGATGAATTTCACATATTTCACCCTAACCCATGAAAGTTTTTTTCATTATAAAAAAATTAAGTAAATCTGACAAATATATATAATTTATAAAATGTTTCTTATATCTTAGGTGAACAATTCTGTGCGATGCGTTCTGGAATACATAAAAAAGATTAAAGACAAGAAAGGTGACCATATTAGTGAATATTCCTTGGAAAAAGTTCCATCAGGCAAGTAACTGTTAATTATTTAATTGGTTATTTGATTGGCTTTGAAGCAGTCACAACACACACATTAAAAAATAAACTTCTACTTCAAAACAAATACAAACAAATATACATCTATACATATGTAGATATGTACAGTTGCGGCCAAAATGTTCAGAATGGAATTGTTTTCATCAGAAAAGTAGGTATAAGTTTTTATCAAAGTTGTTTTATATTCTTTAATTTTCACAGACAATAAATACGATATTAATTGTTATTGTCTGAGATTTTGGTGTAATTTGAGAGGATAATACAAAAGTTATGGATGATTTAGTGATTTACTGCAAAATCCATGGTGGCCAAAATGATCAGAACAGTTGAAAAAAATAACAAAATAATCAAAAATGACAGAGAATACTGGAATTATTTAATATTTAGTATGAAGCCCTTTAGCTTCAATCATACTTTGACATCTTTGACGGCATGAGGAAATTAAATTTTCAATTTCTTGCTGGGTGATCTTATTCCATTCTTCCTGAAGGGCATTCCATAATTGCTCGGTTGTTTTAGGATTTCTGGCTTTTGAACATTCTCTTAGAATATTCCACACATTTTCAATAGGATTGAGATCTGGGCTTTAAGCAGGCCAATCCATAACAATAACCTTTTCAGCCTTGAGGAAGTTCATGACCACCTTGTGACATGGGGCATTGTCCTGCATGAATATGGGTGGTCGCTTAGTTGAATTTCTCAGCACAGGCAAGACATGATCTTTTACAAGTTGTTTATAAACTTCTGCATTTACTTTTCCATGTAATCACACTAAAGAGCCCACACCATCTCCAGATATCATCCCCCAAACCATGACACTTCCTCCACCGAATTTAACACTAGTCTTAAGGCATTTAGGCAACAATATTTCACCTACTTTTCGACAAAAGTACCTTTTTCCATCTGAGCCAAATAACATAAACTTCGATTCATCACTGAAATGCACCGTTTGCCATTTTTCTTGAGATCACAACACATTCAGTTGCAAAGGTAAGACAACACTTTTTATTCTTGGAGCTGATCAGTGGCTTCACTGCAAGTACTCTTGCTTGTAGGTCATGTTCAACTAAATGATGAAACACAGTTTTTCGAGTTTTCTTCAGTACAAAGCTCATTTCCTGAGAAACAGCAGCAGCAGTTTTAAATCTGTCCTTTTTAACCAACTTTACCATAGCACGATCTTCTCTCTTGGTCGTTTTTCTTGGCCTACCTGTAGACTTTCTTGCTTCACACAAACCACAATCATCATAGACCTTAAGAATACCATGAACAACACTTTTTGACTTGTTAACAATCTTTGCAATAGACCCAATACTTAAGTTATCCTTCTTTTGAAGCTTAATAATCTGCTGACGAATTGGTAACAGAGTATGTGACATTATATCAACAAAGTACACTGCAGATATTCTTACTAATGTTTAGTAAACAATCCGTCACGTAAACAAATTAAAAAAATTGGAGTTCGCCAGTTAAATATACTAAAACACAAAGTAAAAGCAATCGTTCTGATCATTTTGGCTGCCATGGGTTTTGCAGTAAATCACTAAATCATCCATAACTTTTGTATTATCCTCTCAAATTACACCAAAATCTCAGACAATAACAATTAATATCGTATTTATTGCCTGTGAAAATTATAGAATATAAAGCAACTTTGATAAAAACTTATACCTACTTTTCTGATGAAAACAATGCCATTCTGAACATTTTGGCCATAACTGTATATATTTGTGTGTATCTATAAACACACACACACACATATATATATATATATATATATATATATTGTGTACTTAGGCAGCAATCCTTCATTTATACATTAAAGACGGCAGACAAAGTATTACAATTAAGCTTTTTTTTTCAGACTCCATCTGAAACATACTAGTAGAAAATACAAACATAATAACTTCATCCTCATGTAAAAAAAAGATTAAAAATAATGGAAGCCTTAATAATAAAAAAGAAAAAGCCAACACTTAATAATATTAACTACAAACACAGGCACAATGTGCTGTGTTTGGAAAATAAAACATCCCTCTAACTCTAAAAACATGCATACAACCCATACATCCAATTAAAAAGCAAAAATAAACTCATCTTTGATAATGGCTAAAAGTATAGCTGAAAGCACTTGGAATTAAAGAACATTTAGACAGTTTCTATGCTTACTATGTCCAGAAAAGAAAATACTTGTTCAAACACAAGAAAAATTGAATAAAAAGCTTAATCATAGTACCTTGTCTGTTGTCTTTAATGAAACATGTGTGCATGTATATATATATATATATATATATATATATATATATATATAATCTCCAAGTGTTACAATATAAAAGTGTATGTTAAATTTTAGTAATTTGCGACAATGAAGCAGTTTCTGGTAATCAAAAACACCTTTCTTCTGTACAAATACAAAATTACATACACTGTTACTATTTAAATAATCAATATTGCTCAATTTCAAAGACCCTATATTTTTTAAAATAAGTCTCAAAGATTTACTTGTGTTCTAAAGACAAAAGGTATTTTTATTTCATTCAAAATTTTTCAAGTCAAAGTTGGGATACATCACTGATACCATAACGCATTCTTCACATCTACTAGTCTGTGCACGCTAGGACCAAGCAGTCAAAAGCACACAGGATCAGCCATAGTTTATACTACAAAGGAGGACACAGGTTCGAATTCTGCTAGAGACCACATTTTCTCTTTATTAAATTTTCTCATTTGTGCAGGCCAATAGACATGACACACAGTTTAAAAAACAGAGCATCTATTCAAACAACAGATATCCACCAAAAAAAAATATTTGAAGAAATAGAAATTTCAGATTAAAAATAAATCCATTTATTATTTAGAAATTCTTCATTTTCTTTACAAAATAATTTTACATAACAGTATTTTTCATAAAATCTCTTTTCAGATGTACACAGAAAATGTTTTTCTTTTTGTTTTTAATTTAAGAAAAACTAACTGCTGTTCTTTATGCTATTTGTCAGAATATTCACATAGCCTCTACTACTCAAGCGAGCAACTGGACTATGCTCTGGTTATGCACTCAATCAACCTGTTAGGCCGGCTTTTAATGTTTAAAAGTGGACGCAAAATGTTCCCTGTTCATATGCTTGATATGCTTGGTAAGTATGAGTTACATTTGTCCAAATTTTGCCCAAACAATTCAATTGCTTATCCAGCCCCTATTCTTCTATTTTATTCTGATTTCATCACCAAGTTTCTTCATAGAATAATTTCTTAAAACTCAAATGAGATCTTTTTCTCTTATTCTTTTAAGAAAACATGTCTCCATATGTGTAAATATATGTATATCTTTACAAATAGAGTCATGTATATTATATGTTATAATGACTAGCAATCAAGTAAAATTGAATGAAATTCAACAGATTTGAAAATGCATAAGACAATTCAGAAACAATTTTAATTTGACTTTTTTGCCAGTAATGTTATCAGAAAAACGTTATTTGAATGACCAAAAATCTTCATTGTGAAAACAAAACGTGTTTTATATCAAGCCTCTAAACATTTTTTATTTTAACTATATTTTTATAGAAATTATATTTTAATTAATTTAATTCAGTTTTTTTAATCCCACATTGTTTTTAGTATTAATTTATTAAGATGATATATATATATATATATATATATATATATATTGAAATAACCTAGTTATATCTTAATCATAAAGGACTACATAAATTATAGCACTTTCAATGCATCTTCATCCAAATAAATTATACTGTTTTTTTTATAATATGGTCTTTCAGGTATTTTACTTAACTTTAATTTCTGTTAATGTTGAAATTAATTAAATTTAGCCTAAGTTCAGTCGGTACAAAGTTTGTATGTGATAAAGTGTGCCTAATGTTTATATTTTCTTTATTTTTGGTTTTCTTGATTTCATTTTCTTTTCTCATAGTGTCTTAACTTAGGATATTGGAGGATTTAAAAAATATTTTCAATCTATTTTTCTTCTTCATAGCTCCAAATTCTAAGTGCTTTGAAATAAGAACTTATGATTATTCCAGATTTTATCTTATTGTGATATGAGTAAAACTTTGAGGTCATGATGTTTAATTTTAAATGGTATCACTTCAAATTAATAAAATATGAAGATAAATTAATGTGTTTCTTTTTTCACATGTGAATTGTAGGATCAATTTCATTTTGTTCACTTATGAGATTAGTAATTTAGTTTTGCTAAGTTATACAGAGTGTGATGGATAAAATGTTGTCTAAATTATGCAAAAATGAAAATAACACTGACATCTCATTTTAACAGATATATTTACCAAAATTACACAAAAATATCTTGAAATACTGAAGAGTAAATTTATACAATAAAATCACTCTTGGCTTTAATCATGGCCTCCAGACAACATCGGAACTTTTGTAACTCTTCTGAAGTGTCTCCTATTTATGTTAGTGAATGTTGCCATAATCCTTGCCTTCAGTTCATCTTTGGTGTTACAAGGAGTTTTTTTAGTCTCTCACTCAACTGCACCCCACATATAATGATAAAGATGGTTGCAGTCTGGGGAGTTAGATGGCCAGATGTAAGGGGTGATGTGGTCACAGAAATTGTCTGAGAGCCATGACTGGGTTCTCCTGCTTGTGTGATATGGTATAGAGTCCTGCTGCCAGGCATAGGGTCTTCCTGTAGCCACCCTCTTGATCTAGGATAGCACTATCTCCTCAAGGCACTTGATGTAGGCCTCCATGATGAGTTTGAGGCTCTGTGGCAAAATGAATGGAGGCATAATGTGACATCACTTGTGATCATTTCAAACACATTTGTAATCACCATTAGACTCAACCAACTTTTTCCAAATCTTCTGCACTGTCCTCAAATTTCTGGCAGAGTGAATTGCTTCATGGTGCTCTTTTTCTCACAGTTAGTGTCTAACTGACCCTACTATACTGTGCATTCAATAATATTAAAATCAAACAAAGTGCATGTGCAAAATTAAAAATATAAAATGGCTACAATTTACCCATTGCACACTGTATTAACAATGTATCAATTACATTGCAAAAGTAAAAGTTTTAGGTTGATTTGAAATGGACCAAATTCTCAAAAAAATCATGTAAAAACACTAATGAAAGGATAACCCATAGGAAGGCTGAAATTTTGATTGCAAAAGCTATTATTGAATGCAAAAAAAAGCATTGGTTTGTACAAAAAGTGCATATGTATATGACTTGGTTAATTAAATTTAATTTTTAATTTTACTCAGTTGTGCCTTGAAAACTGTTTTAAATGTAACTACTATACTATAATAAAGAAATTTCTGGTTACTTGAACTCTCATGTTTATCTTTCATTCAGTGTCACTTTTGGTAAAAGTAATTCAGAAAACGCTAAGTATTTGAACATTTTCTGTTATGCCTTAAAGAAGCAGCAGTTTTTATTGGATATATTCAAGAAACAGATTGGAAGATAATATGATAATATTTTGTTTGGCATAGAATTGTTGGATTCTTCTTTCTCTTTGGGGGTCACTTTCTGGGTTAACTCTGGTGTTTATGTACTACTCTAAGAAGCATCAAATGTGTCAATGTTTTGCTATTCTGGAATGTGTCTTCATTGTGTCATTTGTTCAAGTTTTTTAAGTAACAAAACCACATAGGGT
Source organism: Acanthosepion lycidas (assembly GCA_963932145.1). Classification (NCBI taxonomy): domain Eukaryota; kingdom Metazoa; phylum Mollusca; class Cephalopoda; order Sepiida; family Sepiidae; genus Acanthosepion; species Acanthosepion lycidas. The sequence goes on along the minus strand of CAWVQA010001039.1, from coordinate 115,310 downwards.
TCTGCCTTGTTTCTTGAGAGTGTTGATGATGTCCATGATGGTGACAATTTTCTCAAGTGTAGGTGATAGTATCACAGAAAATATTTTCAATGAGAACTTTTACAGCACTTTGGATGAGGTCAAGAACATATTTCCTACTACCCATGTAGGCAAAATGACCAATAGCTGCTTGGTGACACCATGGGCATTACCATTGAGCACCTTATGATAACATTTAGCACCACTCTTTTGCAATCCTTTTCTTTCTTCACCATAGTCAGACATAATGATCAACTCAAAAATCTGACAAAACAAGCCACAGCCTTTAGCTAATAGTGAGGGAGCAATTGAGTTCCCTGATCAGAATAACTGAATAAAACATCTGAAGTAGCTTCTAAATACAAACTAGAAATGAAACTTATGCTGTGTTATCTATGCACTGATTGATTAATGAAATGTCTGCATTAGTGTTTATTGATTAACAACAAAGCTGGCTTATTAATTAAGTTGTCTAATAATTGCTTCTCAGCATCAAACTTTTAGTTACAGCTGGAAGTTATTTGTGAATCTTATCTGTTTATATATATATATATATATATATATATATGTATTTCTCTCTTTCTCTCTCTCTCTCTCTCTCTCTATATATATATATATATATATATATATTATATATATATATATAGAGAGAGAGAGAAATTAAAAGCAGTAAGTGACTGCAGTACAAACCCAGGAAAGTTTTCAAAGATTTCTTATCAGACTCATTTCAAAAGGTATGTAATAATAAAGTTATTTTATTGTATTTACTCTATTCCCAACACTGATTTCTTTACTTGTCCATACAGAGGGTGTGATGGAAAAATTGATACCTAAATTAATCATAAATAAAAATAAAACTGACATTTCATTTTAAGAGATATATTTACCAAAATTACATAAAAATATCTTGAAATACTAAAGAGTAAATTTATTCAATAAAATTGCCATTGTCTTCAACCATGGCCTCCAGACAACTTCAGAATCTCCTGCAATACTTTTGGACTGTCTCTTTGTTTAAGTTGGTGAATACTACCATAATCTTTGTCTCCAGTTCATTTTTGGTATTACAAAGATTTTTGCTGATCTGTCATTCAACTGCACTCCATACAAATTGACCAAAGGGGTTGCAGTCTGAGAAGTTAGGTGGCCAGATGTAAGAGGTGATGTAGTCGCAAAAATTGTCTGACAGCTGTGACTGGGTTCTCTTGCTTGTGTGGCATAGTGCAGAATCTTGTTGCCAGACACTTGATGTAGGCTTCCATGTTGAGTCTGAGGCCCTGTAAGAAGATGAATAAAGGTATAATATCACCATCACTTGTGATCACCCAAAGCACCGTCATAATTAGACTCATGTAGATCTTTCTACATCCTCTGCACTCTCGTCAGATTGTCAGCCAAACACTCCAAAATGTTCATATTGGAGATTTCAGTGCAAATGCCAAGCAGTGCAGCATGCAGTCTTCAAATTACTGGTGGAGTGAATTGCATCATGGTGCTCTTTTTTCACACAGTGCTTAACTGACCCTACTATATTGTGCAGTTGACACAATTAAAAACAAACACTGTGCAAGCCTGAAATTAAAAATATAAAATGTTGACTATTTACCCATCACACCCTATATGTTGTTTACAGGAAAATTTAATCAGTATATTGTTCACACAAGTTATTTCTACTCTTTTGGTTGATAACAAAATTGTTATAAATATTTGTACATTTCTTTTATTTTTTTCAATAAAACTTCTCAATTTCTTTCTTTCTAACATGTCATTATGCCTTTTCATGTTTTCCCACTTAGCTTAGACAATTTACATTGCTACTGTTTACAAAGTAAGTAAAGGAGATTAAACATTATTTTCTAATTATAAAAATTATAGCATTGCATCTGCAGGTCTGTTTTTATCTCTGGAAGTTTGTAATTGAAACATATGTAAGTAGGAGAGTGTCTGTATATTCACTCAAATTCTTCCATCTGTATGTCTAAATTAGAGTGTGTCTGTAATTGTATTGGATTTTTTCTTTTTTTTTTTAATTTTGTAGTTGCTGTCAGTGTACCTCAGCTGTTGATTTCACTTTGCACCCTCATCATCAGTTCAACATCTTTACCCTACAACCTTGATTGTGGTATGCAGATTTAACAGATTTTGAACTTCTTTCACTACCTTCAATGCACTTTAACCCCCCCCACCCACCTACTCACCAAATATGTCATTACCTACTTGCCACCAATTCCTTTTGCCTTGATTCTCTCAGTTTGCATTCTGAATTCTTTTTTCAATTGCCTCACAACTTGATGGATCATCTTCAGTGATTTGAAAGCTATACTAAACTTGTTGATCTTTATTCGAAACCTCAGAGTTTTTCTTCTCTAAAGTTTCCTGTTTTTAAAATATTAGCTTTTCACCAATGTTAGCACAAGGATGAATGATATATAATATTTCTTGTATCTAATCACTATAAATCAATATCTTCATGATTTTCAGTAAATGCATACAGATTAGTGAAATTTTAGATAAACAATTGCAGAATGTCCTAGCATCCATGTTTAAATATTAATATTGCTCTAGTAATTTTCATCCATTAATTTAGAGATCTCACTAACAACACTCATCAACAAGAGTTTATTACAAATTCTTTTTCGAGGGGAACCAAAATGTTCCCTTTGAATCTTTTAAACATCACAGAGATACTCTAAATATATCATATAAGCATTGTAAGACATTTGAAAATACTTGGATATATGAATCAGTATGATGTTTTAGTGCTTCATGATTTCATTTGATGGACTTCATTTCCATCTGTGATTCACTGTTCAAATGCAACAAAATCCTATTTTTTAAAAAAAAAAAGAATTACAGGCAATGAAAAATAGGTTGTTTAAAACAATGTGGAGGGAAATAGGTCCTGGGAAAATAAAATGAGCTACCATTAACCTCCCCAGAAGCCAAAGGATGTGATCCTATATATCTGGTGGAATTAAAAAAAAAAAGCATTGTACACTACACTACAATACACTACAATTTCATTCCACAAAATTAGATCTTGTATTCAGGAAATTACTGTTCTCGACTTAATGAAAAACACCCAAAATTAGCCAATCAGACGTGTATCATCTTTCATTAGAATAATGTCAGACATGTCTTTACAGACCCAACAGAAATTATTCCAGCTTCACTGGGACATACTACTACTACATCCACCATCTTTCAATGACCTTCAGATTACCACTGATCTCGATGCCTACAAAATAATGGGAAGTACTTCAATTCGCTGGAAGCCTGTAAAGCTTGCTTAGACTTATTCATCACTTACAAAAATGTCTCGTTCTGGGAGGATACGATCATAAAGCTGCTTTGAAGATAGTGAAACATAGTGGAATAAAATGGTACATATGTGGCTGAGTAAATATATCAGCAAATATCGATTGTCTTTGAAATTCACGTAAAAAACACTAAAAACCTTTGTCTCAACTCAATATTTTCCATAAATCATGGCTGACATTTAAAATTGCTTGTACTCAGCTAAAGATCTCCACTAGATTTTGCAGTTGTACATTATTACTTTCCTCAATAACATAGATTTAGTGATGATAAAAAAATGGCCTAGTTAAATGAGAGATATTTAAGAGATTTAAAAAAACCTGAACAGAATTGATCAGTATTAAGCCTCTGGTAAGATGTAAATTTACTTCCCTTTTTATTAGAAGCATACCTTTCTGTAGCAACATTTTTTATTTTAATCATTTCAACACAAGCAAAGAAATAAAGCCACTAATATGCAAGGGGTTACTAAGTGTGAAAAAATAAAAAAAAACATATTAAGAGAGAACAATAAAAGAACAGTAATTTAAAAGACAGAAGATAAGAATTGACATTGCATTTAAATTTTTGAAGATCAAAGTTGACCAAAAAACAAGAAGCCAGAAGAGAGTTCCACAAGAAAGAAGAGTGAGAAAAGTAACTTTTAGCATAAATCATGCCCTTAGTTATTTCCAGTATAAAATGAGGAGACCTTGCCACCAATCTAGGACTGCACCTAAATTCATAAAGTCGAGGAAAATTCATTCAAATATTTATAGGAAAGGCACTGGAAAGCTATATTATGGTAGTGGGAATGTGACTGAAGCCAAGATGCCAAGTCAAGACTGATGACATTGCAGATTCTTCTTTATATTTTAGCCAGAATCTCTAAATACATAACAGCAACACCAGATCAGATGCAGTGTTAGTCAATGCATGGATGAATGGTAGACTTATAAATATGTAAGATAGATTTAAGAGAGAAAAATTGTCTAGCCTGATACAGTAAACCACCTTTCTGAGCAGTGAACTTAGCAGTTGATTCAATATAATTTTTACACTTCATGTTGTCAGCAGAAAATGTTAGTGCAAGAAGGCACAATGAATTACTCTCCTTGCAATTAGCATCAGTCATGTTGATAAAAGGCAAAAGGGGTTCTCTCAGATGATTAAAAGTAAGCAATTTTATTTTACAGGTATCAAAATTAACAAGCCATTCCTTGCCCCAGTTAACAACAGATTGTAGGTCATTTTTGAGATCAGCTGCTAATTTGATCTTATTAATCTGATCAGACTTACTATTAAAACAGGAGTAAATACTTGTGTTATCAGCATACAGGGCTGAGAACTGATGACATGAAGAAGATCATTTATGAAAGTTAGGAACAACGTAGGTTCAAGGATAGAACCCTGGAGGTCAACTGCATTAATGCAAAATGATCTAGAAAAGTAGTCATTCAAAACAACTGTCATTTCACAGTTTGTTGAGAAATTTTGAATCAGGTCAAAAATTTGTCCAGAAATACCATAACATTTCAACTTGTAAAGAATACCAATATACCAAACCCTGTAAAATGCCTTCATGATATTTATAGACTGAGTTTCACCATTCTTATCTAAAGCTTGATAGACTCTTTCAACAATAATCGTTAATATATCAGCAGTTGACCTAGAGAAATGAAAGCCATATTGCTTATCTGTAAAAAGATCCTGTGAGGTGAGATGCCTAACCAATTGCAAGTTGATTATTGCTTCTATTACTTTGCCAAAAAGAGGCTGATTGCTAATAGGCCAATAAAAGGATCAGTTTGCCTAAGTTCTTAAAGAATGGAACTACAATAGAGGATTTCCAACAAGAAAGCAAGAAGTAGCAAGGTATGTATTGTAGAGGTTAGAACAGGAGTCAAGCACATTTCTTAAGGACTATTGTAGGTGTACCATTAAGTTCACATCCTTTGTGGGGATCCAGTTTTGAGATTTTAGCAGAAACCATGGACAGAATAATATCATTCAATAGAGACTCAATTCTAAGGGGGAAAGTCAAGCAAACATATTCTAGATGTGTCAAGAGTAGAATTTGAAGAGAATTTAGAAGCAAAACATTTTGCTTTAGCAGCAGCAGATTATATATGCAGAGATTAAAAACTGTAGAACATAGATATAGCAGTTATGCACAGAATGATAAAAACAGCAAGACTGAAAAATGTACTCTTTTGTGGAATGTAGAAAATGTATGATAATGTTTATATGGCTAAACAAGTGAAATATATTTTGAAGAATAGAACACATAAGTCATGAGATATCCTTCACAAAATCTCAACTTGAATCCTGTCAAGGCTATATAATTGGAGATATGGTTAGAGAACAAAACCCATTTCTCAAGATCTATGCAAGAATTTTATTTCTTTTTGGCATTCATATACTGAACTTATTGCTAATAAAGGTCCCTATACTGATTGTTTTAAGTTAACACATATGTTTATTTTGTAAACTTTATCATTAAAAATATGCATTTCTTTTCATTTGTCTCTGTGATTCTCTTATTTTTTCTCCATGTATTTTTTATTGAATAATATTTTTTTATAACCTCCTTGAATAAAAACTTTTTTTGAAATTAAGTATATATCAAGGGCTACAATTCCTATAAATTTCAAATCTTGTGATAATTAATACACATTTCAATAAATTAATCTCTGAAGGCTTTGATAAAGCAAAAAATTCTACTTTTCTCTGTAAGATACTTATTTAAATAGAGGAAAGAATTTTTCATGTTTCCAGTAATATCCATATCACATATTAATTTGATATTAAAAGAAATTTAAACAATAAGTTATAAAGCCACATTATTTTCTAAATCATGAAAAATGTATTTATTTCTTTTTTCTTTTCACTTTTAGCTGAGCATCTGAACCCAGCTAGCCTAGCTACTGAAGTGATGAATAACCTTTGCAGTAAAGAAGATGTTTGTTCCATTTGCCTGTGTAAAGATACAGTAACAGAGACTCTGATGCTTCCCATTACACAATGGCTTGATTCTTACAAGGTCAGTGATTTTCTTTATTCTCTTTTTCCCCTTTTGTTTTGGTATATTGTTACAAAGTTGACTTTAAAGTTCCATCACAATTTCCTCCAAGTAAATGTTACTAGGTTTCTGGCTAAATAAAAAAGAGTTTCCTGGGACAGAACTCAATTTCATTGAGTACAAGATGATTACAATGAAAATATGCAATTTCAAAAATATATTAAACCAAAACTATTTAAGATATTGACACCAAGTTGCACAGTTTTGGGGAGAAATTCCTGGTATTTATGAGAGCAATAGAATATAAACATTGCACATTTGACAGTGAACCAATAAGGCTTTTGGCAGCATAAAAATATTCTATTTTCAAGGGAAAAGATTTTGTGAAGATCACTGATAAAAAGGAAATTTGGATAAAATCCACCTGTTTGTCAGGTAGATCTGTAAATAACTGAGTCATTCAACAATTCTTAAATAAACAAAAAAAGTAAAGTAATTGTTGTTTTCTAGTAACATATTTTTCAAACTGTAGATGTTTTAAGATTTATCACTCTTGATTCAATTCTCAGTATAAACAAAACAACTGACAGGATGATTCAGTGAAACAGTGAGCTCTACTCAAACAGCTGGAAGGCCCACATGCCTATCTCATTCATAAAACCTGATTTGCAGAAAGCCCATGGGTTTGCCTCATTCACAAAAACTTACTCAAGGATAGAGTTGCTGAAAGACTATAGAAAGCCTAATTTTTCCAGAGTAACATTCCACCTCAACTGGAGAGAGGAAGAGGTAGTAAAAAGACTTCCTTAAAGTGAGGCAGGATATGATGGGGAACAAGAAAGAAAAATGTGTTTCATTGGAGCTTGTTAATTCAAGTATATGGTGAAGAAAATGAAGGAAGAAATGAATTAACTTCAAAATGAAAGAAAACACAAATACAAAGAAAGTGAAGAAGAAATATTCTCTGGAAACTGGTTAATAAAAAAGAAATGATAGGAGAAGATATTCTATGAACTTATTGTAAATAGAGCACCAATAATTATGGAAAGAAAGAACAGCATAAAAATAAATTATACAAGAAGGAAAAGAAAGGAAAAAAAATGAATTTTTTTTAGTTTACATGAAGAAAAGAACAAGAAACAAACAAATTAGATTTTATTTTAATTACTTCCACCTTGTAGAAATGACAGGACATAAATGTCAAAAAAAAAATTGTATACATAATAAGTAACCAAAGATAATGGAATATAATTAGCTTGTTAATCTTAACACTTTCAGAATGAAACTGCTCTCCTTTAATCATATTATAAAACCATTTTGCTCTCCATCAGTATGGCTGATGCTAACCTCGAATAGGATAACTTATTGCACCTTCTTGGTCTAACATTTTCCACTGACATGAAATATCAATTGCTAGGTCTACTGCTAGGAAAGTTGGTTCATTGTAGCCTGCTAGACAATTTTTTTCCTCAAATTTTGCACCTTTATAAATCTACCAATCTTGTCCATGCATTGAATATTCCAGCCACATCTGATCTCGTGCTTCTGTATGTATCTAGAGATTCTTGACAAATTCCAAAGAAGAATCTGCAGTGCTAGCAGTCCTCACCTAGCATCTTGGTTTCAGTCATTTTCTCATCAGATTACTAGATGTAGCCATAAGTTCTATTCCAACTGTTTCTTCTCTTGCATTTCTCCTTTATGGAACTTAATTCTGTCTTCTTGCTTTCCAATCAACTATAATATTAAAAAAATTAAATGCAAGTCCAGTTGACATATTCTGTGTCATTGAATCCTTGTTAATTTAATATCCTTTCTTCTCACTAAAGTTGGTCTCAGATTCTCCTTGTGCCTTAGTGGGGTTTTTTTTCACCTTGCTTGGAGTAAAATGATTAAAAAAAAGAAGAATGACTGGAATCAGTGAGAAAGACTTGTCTTGACTTGAGGAGGAATTAAGATTGGAAACAGGTGGGCATGGATGAATTTAGATTGAAGACAGTTGTGGCAATATTTTAACAAAATACATTTCTGATACAAATTATTTTGTTTTACTCTTAAAATTATTATTATTAATAGTAATAGTAGTAGTAATGCTAACTGTTTGTGTATCTGTGTCTAATAGAGCTTGTCATCTTTTAAGTCCTGTGAAAAATCAAATAGTGTCAGTAAAAGGTCAGTAAAGTTATACTGGAAAATACATGTCAATTCTGTGCATGAGATATATATGAACCAATGGAAGAATACTAAGAAGGCAATTGAATGGTTCTATGGCATCACAGATCAAAAAATTTGTATATTTGTATGCCTGAATATCATGGACTTTTACTTCTATATTGGCGAGAAAGTTTTTAGTAGTCATTAATTTAGTAAAGGATTATACCAATTTGACTGATGAACAAATTAGAATTGTCAAGCACTGTCACAGTGTTGGTGTAGGGTGACAGTCTGGATAAAGAAGAGCAAGAATAAATGCTTTAACATCCAAAGTTTATTTAAGCAAAGAAAATAAATTCAGTTTAGATAGCAGACAGTCTTAAGGAAACAAGTAAAATTTGCAGCAGAGAGAGAGAGTGTGTATCATGTGATTGCAGATGTTCTCTGAAAGTGTTTGACTTATTATGAATTGCTATGATAATACTGATAGTTGCAAATTGCTTTAAATTTCTACCATCTTAAGGTTGAACAAATTTTTTTAACAAATGCTAGATCTTTCAAGGATGACAGAATGATGGTCTTCAGGAGGCCTAATAAGTGGATTGTGATCATTAGAAGGAACCTTGTATAGGGGGAGGTCAATTTATTGCATGTTGCATTCAACGTCAATAATGGTGTTTACTGCCTATTCAGAAAGCCAGGTAACAACCTGTGTTAAATAGAAATCTCAGTTCACTCACCCACTAAACATTCTGTTTGTGAAATTTTTAAAGTAAAAAATTAATTATACAGCTGCATTGAAATGGAATGGCTATCCATCTTTTTCGATTACAAGCAGGACTGGTAAAAAGTGAAGCCTCACCAATGATATAATATTAGGTTGGTGCAAAAATAATATTGTTTTGTGACGTATTTTTTAACGTCAAAAACCCATATTATTTTTGCACCAACCTAATATAACATAGTTTAACCCCCTTCCTTCCACCTATCAATTTAAATGATTAACTCCACCCAAAATTCTCAAGCCTGTACAAGGTTTTTGTTATGGGGTCCTCCCCTTTTTCATATAAGTGGACTCGACCAGAGTGTTACTTGGACTGCTGCTATTAAATACCCAGGGCCAGTCAGAATAGAGAAAGAGATAATGGGAGAGTGAGCACAGATTGTGATTGAGTTGAAGGTAGAGTAATAGTGTGAGGTAACCGCTTGTGGAAGTCACAGTTACAAGCATGTAGACTCTAAGGAAATCCTACTTCGAGACTGTATATCTATATTATTATTGCTACTAACCACGTTCCTAGATTTACTAACAGTATTACCCATTGTATTATTGTGTAAATACATTTAATTTCTTTTATTTAATTCTTGCGTTTGTCATTCATTGGAGAATGAATTTCATCTCGGAATCCACAACAAATTGGCGATGAAGATTTGAACCCATGCGGAAAAGAAAAGCTCAACAAAAGAAAACTCTTCCCTCGTCGTCCAACAGCAAATTGGCGACGAAGATTCAAACCCATGCAGAAAAGGAAAGATACTCACGCAGAAAAGAAAAAATCAACAAAAGAAAAATCTTCCCTCGTCATCCAACAAGCAAATTGGCACACACATGGAAAAAAAAAACCAACAAATTCGCACTGAGCGATTCAAACTCACACGAGAAGAAATAGAAAAACCCATCCCTCATCCACAACAAATTAGCGACAAAGAGTTACGAGGAGTAAAATTACACAAAATTGCGTTATCATGGAAGATTTTTAAAATATTTTGGTAGAACTGATAAAATACCAAAATGATAAACAATTACAACTACAAGAACGAATGGAAGAAAAATGGCAAAAGCAATTATTACAAACGCAAAAGGAAAATCAAGAAAGACAAATAGAGGTCCAGGAACTAATATTGAAAGTAGCGGGTAACAAGCAATTAGATATTGAAAAAGAAGCAACATTTTCGCAAGATGCAGTGTGGAATACCATAGAGATTTTCAAATATTCTCTAGATGACAAAAATTTCGGAGATTACTTCAGAAGACATGAAGACATCTTTAACATAGACTGTCAAAATTGGACAGAAGCAAAAAACTTACATCTATTGCTTAGAAAATTAGGAACTGAAGAATATAAAAAGTTTGTGGATTATATCTTGCCAAAAAAGACAAACGAATTAACATATGATGAAGCAGTGACATGTCTTAAAGAACTCTTCAGCCCGAAAACATCACTCTTCCACAGGAGGTGGAAATGCCTTAAACTGGTAAAGGGCGATAATGAGGATTATTCCACGTTTGCCGCAACCGTAAATAAACATTGTGATGACTTTAAATTAGCGGAATTCACCCCGGACAATTTCAAATGTCTCATCTTTGTTCAAGGGTTAGTTTCTACAAAAGAGAGTGAAATGCGCAGAAGAATGCTTGCAAAATTACAAAATGAACCAGGTCTAACATTACAGCAATTATCGAAAGATTGCCAGAGATGTTTAAGTATAAAGAAAGACGCAAAGGACATTGAAGAATCAGCTGCTTCTCATATATGTAAGTTAAACAAAAGTCTACGTTCTTCACCCTCCCCGGAAAGAAAACTAAAATTTTACGACAATGAAAAAAGATTCTCACCCTCCCCAGAAAGAAAAAGAAAATTTTATAATAAGAGCAAAAAGTACAACATACAGGACAAATTATGACGAATATCGGAACAAATATAATTCCCCCCCCCCCATCAACATGTTATTGATGTGGAGGACTACACTGGAACAAGGATTGCCGCTTTAGATATAAAAACTGTCTTGAATGTGGAATAAAGGGCCACAAGGCATCCCAATGTAGAAATAGAAAAGATACTAATAGAATAAGAGCTACAAGGATGAATAATGATGACAATACCAATGGAAGGAAATATGTGGAACTGGAAATTTTAAATAAAAATGTTAAATTACAACTGGATTCAGGTTCCCACCTCATGATAATCAACTTACAGACATGGAGAAAACTCAACAGACCTACCATGTTACATACACAAAAAATTGCCAAGTCAGTTACAGGCAAACGAATAAAATTTAAGGGAGAAATAATCGTGAATATTAAATTTCACGGCAAAACAAAAAACTTAAGATATACATCATGAAAGATACTGAAAATCTAGTAGGTATCGACTGGATGCAGAAGTTCAACATTTGGGGCCTACCTATCAACTCTTTTTGCAAAAACTTAGAGGTTGAAACATCAGATACTATAAAATTGAAGGAAGAATTATATAATCAATTTCCTGAGGTATTTTCAAGCGGGTTGGGATGATGCAACAAATTTAAGGCCAAAATAGAATTAAAAGAAAATGTCCAACCAATTTTTAAAAAGAAATGTACCGTTCACTACTATAGAAAAAATAGACAAAGAATTGGCGAGACTTGAACAAACTAGGATTCTATCAAAAACAGAGTTTAGCGAGTGGGCAGCGCCGGTGGTTTATGTAAAAAAGAAGTCAGGAGAAATCCATACATACGCAGATTTTTTGACAGGACTCAACAAGGCAATAAAAGACCACCATTTCTCACTACTGAGCCCAGAGGAGATATTTACAGAGCTCAACAGCGGTAAGATATTTTCAAAAATAGATCTAAGTGAGGCTTATCTACAAATCCCAGTACAAGAAGAGAGTACAAAAATCCTTTGCATTAATACGCACAAAGGGTTGTACAAATTCAACAGACTACCATTCGGAGTAAAGGTTGCACCAGCAATTTTTCAGCAAACGATGGACACAATGCTCACAGGCCAGAATTTTGCGACCGCTTATCTGGATGATATTCTAATTAAGAGCGACAATGTTGAAGAGCACACATCACACATAAAGGAAGTTTTCAGAAGACTTCAGGACTTTGGGTTCAAAGTAAAAGGAGAAAAGTGTGATTTTTTCCTAAATGAAATTAAATATTTAGGTCAGATAATAAATGAAAATGGCAGGAAGACACAGAAATGAGAAGGTCAAACAGGAAGAGAAAATTTGTCAAACCCCTGATTATCAACCATAAGAGACAAAAATACTAACTCCCCACAAAAAGGGATCTAAGGAGTTGGGTGTTATGGGGTCCTCCCCTTTTTCATATAAGTGGACTCGACCAGAGTGTTACTTAGACTGCTGCCATTAAATACCCAGAGTCAGTCAGAATAGAGAGAGAAATATTGGGAGAGTGAGCAGAGATTGTGATTGAGTTGGAGGTAGAGTAATAGTGTGAGGTAACCGCTTGTAGAAGTCACAGTTACAAGCACGTAGACTCTAAGGAAATCCTACTTTGAGACTGTATATATATATATATATTATTATTGCTACTAACCACGTTCCTAGATTTACTAACAGTATTACCCATTGTATTATTGTGTAAATACATTTCAAATTTCATCTCGGAATCCACAACAGTTTTTTAGCAGGAACTCTCTTAGAATTGGTTATTGATGCATAAAAATAGGAACAAGATGTTGATAGTTAGTGATGTTAATCATAATTCTATGTTGACATCAGTGCTCACACTGATATATATATATATATATATATATATATATATATATATATATACATATATATATATATATATGTGTGAGTGTGCAATGTTTTTTATCATGTAAATACCTTTTAATCAGAAAGTATTTCTAAAGATTGATCCAAAAATCATGCATCATAAAGAATAAATTCAATTTCAATTTTAAATGATTGCTTCTGATTCATATGGAAAATGACAAAAAATCCAGTGTGCTGTATGAATGTGAGGCCTGAGCAAGATGTTTTGCCTGATCCTGTCCAGTTGAAGCCTTTAACCACTGAACCTGACCAATGTGCACTCTTTCTCTTTATGGAAGCAGGTGTCTAGATGTATAAATTATACTTGTTACACAGAATATGATGCCATTCAATTCTGAATCAGTGGATGTCCACAGCTGGTGGTGGTGATACAAGACAACATTTCTTGCTCAGGGTTATTGTATCATTTGTTTAAAGGAGGCAAATGGATGGAAATTATTTGATCTACAGCCAACTTATCAGTTTGCCAGAGAAATAAACTAACTTGATGAATATAAGGAATTGAATGCACATACAACTTTCAGTGCAACATTATATATGTATGTATAGTTTATGAAACTTTAATTTTTTGTATGTATGAATATGGGTTTGGACAGACACATATACATACACACACACACACACACTGATCTTGGTTTAATATGGTCCAAGGCCACAATAGTGAAGTGCCCAGTTAGGATCAAATTTCCCTTTGCTCACAAATTGGTATGTGAGACTACTTTGCTTACCATATTTAATACATTACATTTATTTTTTATATTTTATGTCTGTACTATCAATAATCTTTTGCTGTAGTTGGTATCTCTCTTGGACTGTTGGCACCTGGTAACAGTGTCTTCCTTATGACACTCTGGCAGACTATTCAGTGATGTTTCCAAAAATGGAATATAAGAGGAATGTCTTTGTGAAAGGGAATTGCCTATGAAAAATAAGTGGGAAAATATATTTAAAGACTCATATGTGGAAACATGCTAATAAGAGAAAGGAATTTACAAAATATGCTCTCATTTTTTACAACATGGTTAAACTAGTTATACTATAAAATGTAGCATATTTATACAAGTATTTCAGTTTATGTTATATAAACTGGTAATATAATTGTTGTGTAAGATGTTATCTCTCTTAATATGTCTCTCAACTAAAGATACACTTATATGTGTAAATATATTTGTGCAACTACATTCTTTGTATATGTATAGATAACTAAATAATATAGAGCTTCATCTGAGATGTTTATAAATACTTAAGTTTATGTATGTCTAAAGCTATGCATCTTTGTGTGTGTTTGTGTACATGTATCACTATATCTGTGAATTTACATCAGTCTGCAAATATTTAGCTAAATTATTATAGAGATTTCATATTAATATCTAAGCCATATTTCAATGTTTATTTGTATGTATAAAAATGTATTCTGCTTCTGTTAACATATAAATTAACCTATCATTTGACTCAACCCCTAAACTTCTGAGATTTTAATTTTTTAGGCTAATAAATCAACCCCATGCAATATCTGTTCAATCAGTGACAAAAAAAAACTGCTGGAACCCCTCTAGCCAAGGTAGAGTAAAGGAAAACGAGAAGAAAGAATAAACCATCAATTGTAAGAAAAAGATGTATGGTTGTTTTAAGGGAAATGGAAACAAAAAGGACCCTTTTATTTAGAATTAGCAATGAAGAAAAATGGTTTGGTGAATTTGACACTCACAAGACATATTGAGGACACAACTCAATGGGCTGAGGAAAATAATGAGTGACCTACATAACAAGACTGTGTAAATGGATGATAGAACAGTGATTAGGAAAGATATTAAAGGGACAAACATTGCTTAAAATTATAAAAGATAGGAAGTTGTAAAGTGACATGATGAAGCACATAATAGAAGAAATGTATTGATATGACTCCTTACCAAAACTACCAATGGATACAAAGATCAAACATGACAAATTTTATTTTGGCTTTACTGGACATATAGAAACAACCAATTTTCAAAAGTATTGACCTTTGTAATTTTTCAGGTTTGAATCTACAATTATAATTTAAAATATAATTTTCAAAACTGTATTTTCTTCTATATTTTTTATGGCAAATTTAAAATCTCCAATTATTGCATGATATTTTTTTATATATTGATAAGTTAACCTTTGTCTTAAATCAAAATAAGAATACTACTGTCGAGTTAACATGTTGGAGTAGACATACAATCAAATTTTTGTACTTGATAACTCTCTATAGATATGAACAGACTTAGATGAAAAATAAGAAGATATCAAACCTCACTTGGATGGTTTTTCAATGCATTATATATATATATATATATATATATATATGATAAAAATATAGTTTTTAGGTATGCTATATTTATGAGTAAAAGTGCTTAATATCAGGAATAGAGCATATGTAGATATAAAAGTGTACACTGAGCTCAACACTGAGTAGCAACAATTTGTTTCATGCTTGAAAACAATCTTCAGGTCATATATATGTATTAGGTTGGTGCAAAAATAATGACGTAATAATGTCGTTTTTTGACGTTATACATCAAAAAACGACATTATTACGTCATTATTTTTGCACCAACCTAATTTTTAATAATTTTTAATAATATTTTTATTTAAAAATATTTTACATTGCAACACGGAAATTTCTATGTTTTGGGACATCCCATCATCAGGCAATTGCTTGATGATGGGATAAGTCCTGAAACATAAAAATTTCCATGCCACAATGTAAAACTAAATAAAAATAGTAAAAAATATTATGCCCTACATTGTATTGAGCACTTTTTTAAAAAAATAAATGCTAAAGAACTGTGGATTCTAAATCTGTTTGTTCTTTCTATTTATTTGTATATATATATATATATATATATATATATATATATATATATATATATATATATATATGTGTGTGTGTGTGTGTTTCATTAAATAATATAGACAAGTTTTGTCTATTTATTTTAATCAAATTCCTTTTTCATATTGTCTGATAAGCTTAATAACATTATCATTAAAAGATGAAAGAAAATCACCATATTGATACATGTTTTTTAATCCTATCTAAGCTTAGTTTTTCCTTCAAGCATAGATTGCAGTTTCTTCCTACATTATTCTTTATCTTTTTTTTTTATTTTGCTCAGTTCTGCTAATGGGGTTTTCTATTTTTAACTCACCTGTGCATTTTGACAACATAGTGTTACACTCGTATCATTTTTGTCTTTAAATGATGCCAAATGATTTGTGTATCTCTCTTTTGAATTCTTTCCCATAACTCTGAGATGAATTCTTTCTTCTTTTGGACTCTCATTTGTTATATATATATATATATATTCCCCAAATTATACTTTGCAAAATGATTTTTTTTGTAAATATTTTAATTAAAGAATATTTTTATGTGACATAAATTGACAAAAGAAATAAGAAAATAGTACATCAGCATTTACATTATTTACATGGAAACTATTGTCCTCATATTTGTTGTTTAACAATCTTTCAGCCATCATCAGATCCAGGTAACTGTCAGGGAATTTTTTTAACTGGACCCTTTATTTAATCTATGGTGGGTAATTTGTTTTCATTCTGATGTGCATGTCCTGGAAAATTTTATCTAGTTCTTATTTGTTACTGTACAATTATTGCTCACTCTGTTTCCACTGTATTCAAGTACACACTACCCAGCCCAGGGCTTGAACTTGCAATTACTATATCATAAAATTCACAAACCAATACTTTAAACCTAACCTGACAGCTGATGAGTACTAGTGTGCTTGTCATACTTGACTGCATCCACTGACACTCCACATTTCACTGCAGCTACTGCTGTTGAAGCCTTGATGACACATTTCCTTATTTATTCATAGTGCCATATTACATTTATTTTTATGCTAAGCCTGCTAAGGAGGTCCTCATAGGCTAGCATATTCATTGATTCATTTGACTATCCAATGTTCATCTCTGTCCATTATGCCTGAGATATGTTAATAACATTTTCATACTCTACAGAGAAATCTCTGTTGAATCAAAACTAAAACAGAGGATGACATGATCAAGAAGTGTGTACACAATTCTTTGCACTTGTGGTAAAGAATATAAAGGTGAAACTAACCACTCATAAAATTAAGATTAGAGGAACATCAAAAAGTTGTAATTAGGGGCAAGACAATTGAATCCAGAATAGTTGATCTTGTATAGAGGAAAAGGATAGTCATCAACCCCTGTGGAATGATGTAAAAATAATGGTAGAGGACAAATACTGAAAGGTTAGATATCTGAAATGAATCCATGCATATGCTAGGATATGAGGACACCTCTTTACTATGTGCCTTGCACAGAAATAAATATGATATCAGAGCCATTAATAAATAAAGAGAAGTGACAACATTGCTTCAATAGCAGCTGCAGCAAAAAGTGAAGCCTCAGTATGTGCAGGCATGCATGAAAAGTAGCAACCACAGCAGCACTCATCAGCAGGTAGGTTAGGTTTAAGGCTCCAAGTTCTCCACTCAGAATTGTTGCACTGGAAAATAGCAGTTGGATTAAAATATTGGTTCATGAATCTAGTGACAAAGTAACTGCGAGTTCAATCTCTTAGCTGGTGGAAACAGAGTGAACAATAACTAAGTAATGCTAAATTAGAACTCAACAAGATATCCCTGGATATGCACATCAGAATGAGAACAATCTACCCTTATAGATTAAATCAATTGCCTAATGAAGACAGGAGAGCCTCATAACTGAAAAATTGTGATAGCACAACAAACATGTAGGCAATAGTATGTGTGTAAATAATATAAATAATTATAATTTCTCATCCCAGAAATTCAGACAGAAAATATATGAAGAATATGAATAAATACTGTATTTCACTGAAGTATTATTTTCAGTTAAATTACAAAAGTTATGTTCAATATTCATGTTGAATTTATATCTTAATAATCAGTTCTAAATCTTATATTAGTTATCACAGCCTGTATACTGTTTTCATTGTTCATCATCAGTTTTCCAACAATTCTCAACTGGGATTTTATTCTACTCCTGTTTTGCTGAAATTGGAAAGCTTCTTCACCATTACTGATGGTTTTAACTCTGTCTCTCTCTCTCTTTCTCTGCAAATGTTCTGAACTCTACTCTAAGCTCTAAAGGTCTAAACTCTAAAGCAAACATTATTGTCCATGAACCATTTCTTGGCCAGCTTTGACTTGTTTTAGATCAATCTTGTTGGACAATTCACTGATATTGCAGCCCATATTTTTAAATAGACTATTAGTTTATGTTTTTATCCAAAATATGAACATATTTTCTTCATGATCCATTTTAACCAATTATCATAGTATTATATGCTACCACCCTATAGTTTGTTGTTAGGATGGTGTCTTTGGATAGAAAGCATCATCTCTTTTTTGCCAAATAAATGCAGCATCTCTGTATACAAGAAGCATACTGAAGGACCCTGGAAACAAAGAAACTATGCACATAAAACATCTTTCACAAATAGTAAATATGCGGACAGCACAATGATTTCCAAGTATATCTGGAAAATTAAAAGCAAAATACAAATCACACCAAAAATATCATGTAAAATAAGGAAACGATCATCAGCCTACAACAATCAATCAAAAACCTGCAAACTTTGCTTTGAGGAAAAAATAGCTATTATCACCTTCCCAGACCAAAATAAATTGTTAAATAAACAATCTGAGCTCATCTAAAAATGCAGGCATGAAAACAAATTTTTACGACGTTACTTAAAAATCAAAAACTGAAATGAATAAATACAAATAAACCAAATTATATAAAAATCAAGTAAAATAAATTAACCCAAACAAATAATAAACAGATTAACAAACCACTCCTGTTAGAATAGACAAAATAGAATAAACAAAAATAAAAAATAAAATACATAAAAAACAAGTAAAAATAATCAACCCAAATAAATAAAGTAAATAATAGTAAACAAATTAACAAACCAATCCTGCCAAAATAACCGTTAGAATGGACTACAATAACCAATCCCAAAATTGGACATAAAAATAGCTATAACTGCAAAATAATGATTAAAAAAACAT
Organism: Acanthosepion lycidas; assembly: GCA_963932145.1. Lineage (NCBI taxonomy): Eukaryota > Metazoa > Mollusca > Cephalopoda > Sepiida > Sepiidae > Acanthosepion > Acanthosepion lycidas. Next base: position 96,180 of record CAWVQA010001039.1, on the reverse strand, counting down.
TCAAGTGACTCAAGAATCGAAAACCAAATAGTGTCAATAAAATATACAAAATAAAAAATAAGAAAATAAATAAAAAACAAATAAAAATTAATCCAAATAAATAAATAAATGAACAAATTAACAAATGACCTCCCCTCGCTAAAATACCTAACTTTATTAGAACTAATAAAATAAGGATAAATAAGCAAAAATAATCAATCCAAATAAATAAATGAATAAATAAATTAAAACTGTCCCCGCCAAAATAACAAAATAGACTACGGCAAACAATCTAAACATTGGACGAATAAATAGCTTTATCTTCCCAGACCAAAGCAAACTATTAAATAAGTGATCTAAGCAAATTCCCCACATCTTTTTACTATGTTTATAAAACATCAAAAAATGAAAAGAATAAATAATACAAAATTAAAATGAAAAACAAATAAAATAAATTAACCCAAACAAATAAATAAATAAATAAAATACACATACACATACATATACATATATATACATATATACACATATATCCACCTATACCATATACACACATTTTCCACATACATATACATAAATACACATGCACCCACATACACGTATATACATACACACGCATACAAAAAACAGATATATATACACATATATATATATATATATATACATACAAAAAAGCACACACACATACCTACATATACACCCATACATCCATACGCATCCACTCCTTACACATTTACACACACATGTACATATGAACATACGCATACATGCGCATAAACATATATACCTAAAACCTTACATTTCTATACAATTAAACAAAAAAACAATGTATCCCTGTATCTATCCGTCTAGCTATACATACATACACATATACACGCACATATATACCCACATACACACATATATATACACATACATACATACACATACATATATATATATGGGTACATATATACCAAAACATACGCACACACACATACATACATATATACATATATATATACATATACACACATCCCTGCATATATATCCATCTACATATACCTACATCCATATACATGAATATATACATATACACACATATCCATACATATACATACATATACCAATACACACACCCCTAAATGTATACCTACATATACCCGTAGCCAAGTACATACATACATACATACACATACATGCATATACACACACATACACA
>CAWVQA010001039.1:5000-92500 GCA_963932145.1 Acanthosepion lycidas | reverse complement strand
TTTATAATGAATCAAAAAAACACCAAACTGCACTTTCAAAGCACTATTGGGAGTTATTGGAAAACAAATTAACCCCACAAATAGAATGGAAAATCATCTCAAAAGCCAAAACTCTGATTAATTTCAGAGACCGATGCAATTTGTGCATTATGGAAAAAATACTAATTATAAAACATAAGGATCTGAACATACTATTGAACAGACATAATGAGTTGATTTGTAAATGTAGGCATAAAAATCACCTCATTTTAAAAAAGTATGTGTAGATATATAAATAGAAAATATAAATTGTATTAAATGAATATATGAAAATACTGACACTGTGCTCTTTGATAAATGTGTTGGAACTTACAATTTTTTTTTTTTTTTTATGTGAACTTATTTAGATATATATATATGAACATTATAGATAAGGGTAACTATGTATTTATATTGTGGACACATATGTATGTGAACATTATAGATTATGTGAACATTATAGATAAGGGTAACTATGTATTTATATTGTGGACACATATGTATGGTAGTATGGATATATATGTATAAATAGATATACACGTGTGTGAGTATAGATATACTAATATGAAGCATGTTTGAATACTGAATATTTTTTTTTTTTTTTTTTTTTTTAACGTGTATGCTGCATGGGTGTGGATGTATATGTATAAATGTTTTTATGTTTGTTTTGTATGTATATGTATATTATATATGTATGTACGAGTATATGTGTGTGTACATGTACTTAAACATGTGTGTTTTTATAGTTTTAAACTACTTGTAATCTATATATGTATATAGACGTAATTACCTTAGAATTTATATTTGGTAAATGTACATATGTATATGTATGTATATATATATATATATATATATATATATATATATATATATATGTATTCTTTTTATATTTTGTTTTGTATGTAGGGTTTTGTGCTTATATATGAATGTATATCTATTTAAGGGTGTGTATGTGTATATGAGTATGTCTCTCTCTCTCTCTCTATATATATATATATATATACGGATGATTAAATGGTTAGATTAATTTTTTGATATATAGATTTGTATATGGATATATGAATTGTATATGTATGTATATGTGTATATATATGTGTGGATGTATATATGTGTGTGTGTATGTATATAGGTATATATATATATATATATGTATATGTGTGTGTGTATGTATGTATGTGCGTACGTACATGAATTGATTTTAAAGGAAATATTGGGTCTTCTTTTGTAATATTCTATAGTTTAAATTTTGTTTTCTTCTGAAGGGAGTTTCATTTCTAAGTTGATAATTTAAATTTAAATATACCATTCTTTGACTATTAATAATAGTAATAATATTAGCTAAATTCCTTTAAAATGAAACACTTCCGAAATCACACTGATAAAATTAAATTTTAACTGTGAAATCTGTATATATTTTGAAATATAGATAAAGATTGTAAAATGTATATATAGTTTATGTACGAGGATAAATGAATTTTTGTGTAAATTATCTCAAAGGTTTTTTTTTTTTTTTTTTACTTGTTAATGATCGTATGTATGTAGGGATTCACATGAATAAATTTGTGAGGCATATATGAATAAATGAAAATTAATATTACCCTCAAATTCTATTAAATAATGAAACCTAATCTTTAATTTAGTTTACCAATATAATAAATAAATTACATTCATAAATTAATTTTAAATATTAAAATAGATGTTATATATATATATATTTTTTTTTTTTTTTTTTTTTTTTTTTATATTGTGGAAATACAATTAGTCGGGTGAATAAACTATTAAGATTTTAAATATTTCTTTATGTCCTAGATAAATATGTTTATTACAATAATAGTTATATTTAGTCCTGAAACTATTTACTTAAAAAATTAAACATTTAAGTTAATAAAAAAATTTTTTTCAGACATCGAATTTTCTATCAAACATTGTAAACTATCTTTTACATAATTTTGTTAAAACAAAATTATAACAAGTCCATCTCTCTTTCCCCCTCCCCCTATCTCTCTCTTTACCGTAAGACTCATTTGTATACATTTTCTACAATTCATTTCCGTTTTATTAACCATCTAAAGAGGTCAAGTTTTCTGTCACTCCTCCTACTCCAATATAAAACATACTTAAGAGAGATATAAAATTAACCCCTCCCTATACTTTATATTGTCTGGTTAACTACCACTCTCAACCCCCTCTATTAAATTACAAAAATTACACTACCCACCAATTTCTAATCCCATTTTTTTTCTCAATTCGTTGTTGGAAGATTTACCTGATGATCCTGAATCCTTAAAAAAGGATTTAGGTGAAATAAATTATCGTAATGGTACATTAAAGTGGTTTGTTTTTCATTACATATTAGCTCTGTCCTAACATTGAGCTCTCAGGATTTCATCCTCTTTGGATTTACCAATTCGGTTTACCAAGTTCCTTACAACTTAAATATATATATATATATATATTATATATATTTTTGTTTTTTACGCCCAAATTGTTGAAATTTTACTTATTTAGTTCTTAAATTCTAATTTATATGTATGTATATGTACGTATTTGTATGTATGTGGGTATATGTGTGTATATATATATATATATATATATATATGTGTGTGTGTATATGCATGTATGTGTATGTATGTATGTATGTACTTGGCTACGGGTATATGTAGGTATACATTTAGGGGTGTGTGTATTGGTATATGTATGTATATGTATGGATATGTGTGTATATGTATATATTCATGTATATGGATGTAGGTATATGTAGATGGATATATATGCAGGGATGTGTGTATATGTATATATATATGTATATATGTATGTATGTGTGTGTGCGTATGTTTTGGTATATATGTACCCATATATATATATGTATGTGTATGTATGTATGTGTATATATATGTGTGTATGTGGGTATATATGTGCGTGTATATGTGTATGTATGTATAGCTAGACGGATAGATACAGGGATACATTGTTTTTTTGTTTAATTGTATAGAAATGTAAGGTTTTAGGTATATATGTTTATGCGCATGTATGCGTATGTTCATATGTACATGTGTGTGTAAATGTGTAAGGAGTGGATGCGTATGGATGTATGGGTGTATATGTAGGTATGTGTGTGTGCTTTTTTGTATGTATATATATATATATATATATATATATATCTGTTTTTTGTATGTGTGTGTATGTATATACGTGTATGTGGGTGCATGTGTATTTATGTATATGTATGTGGAAAATGTGTGTATATGGTATAGGTGGATATATGTGTATATATGTATATGTATGTGTATTTATATGTGTGTGTGTACATGTATATGTATGTGTGTATGTATATATATATATGTATATGTATATATATATATATATATATATATGTATGTATGTGTGTGTGTAGTATATACATGTATGTATGTGTGTGTGTAGTATATACATGTATGTATGTGTGTGTGTAGTATATACATGTATGTATGTGTGTGTGTAGTATATACATGTATGTATGTGTATATGTGTACATGTATGTGTACGTATGTGTGTATGTATATATATATATATATATATATATATATATATATAGATGTATATATATATGTATATATATATATGGAGGTGTGTGTGTATGTGTATATGTATATATGTAGGTGTAATTATTTGTATATCATATGCGCGGTAATTATTAGAAAGCGCTTAGTATCAGAGATATTGAATCAGATATATGTATATATGTATGTGTGTGTGTTTATGTGTGTGTGTGTATGTATATGTATGTGTGTATTTGTGTGAATATGTGGATATATGTGTATGTGTACATGGGTATATGTATGTGTGTATGTAGGTACACGGCGATGTGTATGTATATACGTGTATAAGTTATTGTGTATGTGTGGATTTGTATGCGCTTTGAACATAAAAATATAGGTCCTCACTAGATTAGATAATCGTCATATTTATTGTTTATATTTGATTTGTAACCTGCAGTCGATATTATTTTTGTCAAATTTTCTCAATTACACAGTGTCCCTTTCAATTTTAATTTCACCCGCCCCATTTTTCTTCCCCACCACTTCTCTCCTTACCTCTCCCTCCTTCTTTAAGATTTGATCGGCCATGGTGTGTGTATGTCACCACGAAATGTATCTTTATTGTATTAGACATCCGACAACAATCATTTTTCCCCCTTCCACTCACACCTAGTTTTTAAATAACCCTCTCTGTTAAACCCCTCTCTTATGAACTAACATTCGTCCCACACTCTCATAATTACACTCTCTCTAAATTCTATTTTTATTTCCGGAGTAGGTTTTTTTCTGTTGTCCTTTTGAATTTGTAGGTCTGATTAATTGGATCGTATTTACGATTCCAATGGAATAAATTATGACCATGGAATATTAGTGTTTAAGCCTTTTTATTATATCCTTACTCTGTCCTGGACATTGAGTTCTACCTGGATTCTATCCTCTCGGAATTTTTTATTCAAAAAATATACATGTGTGTATATGCACCTGTGGATTTTGCATATATATGTATATTTACCACTAATATTATCTATCTATATATATATATATATATATATATATATATATATATATATATAATTGAAATCCTACCCAAATGTTCATAAATCTGCATATTTAAAAATTACTTACCTTATCGGCTAATCTCTCCTATCTATTTTGAAGTATTCTACTTAGACTTTTTGTTCAATATTGCAAGATTCATTTGTTAAATGATCAAATTAAACTTTTCAATATTAATGTTACTTTGATGATTTTCATTCATTCAGAGACAGGTGAATAAATTTCACTTTCTCACACTAACACCAACAATTACCAATTCCAAATTCTTCAGTAAGGTTGTGGGGTGTGAAATATGCCATGTCTTCCCTCTAAAGTTAATTTGCACAAGTTTTTGAACAGAAGTTATTAAATTACTAAATGGTTTTTAATCATATTATATTTATTATATCTTTTCAAACATAAAAATACACAATTTCTTGTTGCTTTTTATGACAGCTTTCTTGACTGAATACACTTTAACAATAAAATAAACTAGCATGGAATAGGAATAAAGTAGTAGCTTCCCACATTTGATCTCACCTTCATGGACAACATTTTAACCAATTCAACCACAGAAGCATACAGATAGGGTACAAATCTATAGTTATAATATAACCATTCTACTTAGAGTAATATGGAATGCAAGTTGCGATCTAATTATAAGTAGTTTGTTTATTACTATTTCATGCCAATTAATGGTCAGAGGGTATATAGCTAAGAATGTTTTTAAAAAATCAAGATTGAAAGACTGTGATATTGTCAACTTTCTTCTCTTCCCTTAACTATTTATATAATTACTAAGTTACTGCTTTTATACAAATTGTTTTGACTATATTCTCATCTTTCTTAACTGATGCATTCTTTTGTCTTCCTTATTGTCTGAAATTTTGAGATTAACTATTATCATCATTTGTTTTGAAATAGTATTTTCATCCTTGTTTGCACCATCCTTCCAAAGAATGCATCAATTGAAATGTGGAGATAAAACCAAGAAAATGTCTAAATTAGGGTAATGACTCAGCTGAGAAAAACAGATGGAGAGAGCTTAGATTCACATGCAAACAATAGTTAACATTCAAGTAATATTTTTTTCAGTATGGTTTGTTTAAATGGATAAACTAGTCTAGCTTAACAATTCTATATTTCTTTAAATTTCTCAGATGAGTCATTATCATAATTTGAGCATTTTGCTGTTAAAGGCTAAATATAAATCAAAATTTTGCATGCTGATTTTCAAAGCAAGTTGGCTTTAGAAGATTGATAAATGTGTGTGTGTGTATATATATATATATATATATATATATATATATATATATATATATATATATATAGGTTAATAGTCATTTACATTCAAGGCACAGTGGAGTAATGGATAGCAGCTTGGATTGAGGAATCAGAGAGCTGAGTTCGAAATCCAGTTGAATCAATCACATTCACTTACATGAGGATACTGTTGGGAAAGGTATGAATCATCTTCTTCTCTCCTCCAGCAGGACAGACCAGTTTCTATAGCCTTGGATGGCAACTGGTCTACTGCAGAAAGAAATGGCAACCTACTGTGGGAAAAAATCTGCCTCTTCAGTCATGCATCGAAAGATACATGATGGCCTAAGCATGTCTCACACATGGCACATAACTGACTGATATAGTGAAAATGAAAATCAAGTATATAACTTAATTGTTATGGAGGATGTGGGGGTGTCTAAAGGGCAACAGTGTTTTTTTATTTTAGAATTTTTTTTAACTGGCTTTATATTCACTTGATAAAAATTGTTTTATATGAGGACAAAGACTTTAAATTTCTGATTTTTGGTTTTAAAAATGTTCTGGGTTCGGGAATGCCATAATTGCTAATTTCTCATATTGGCATAGTTTGCAAGTGTGCTTATAATTGTTATATGTTTTTACCTTTTGTAAAATTTTCCACCAGATCCCTGTTATTTTTTTCTTTTAAATTCCACATGTGGTTGGCAAGTTTCATGTAGTATCTAAAGTTTCGTAGCTTAAAACTCTGTGTGATTGTACCATCTGTGTGAGAAAGAGCCTTTCATGCAGCCTATATATGTTTTAATTTGACCATTTATATTTGTTATTCTGCTTTATAAATAATAGATTCTGTTTCATGGACATCTAATTTTATTTCTACAGTTGCATAAATTACTAGTATTATTTTGCTGTATGTTGGTTTTTAGGTTTCTGTTATTTTGTCTTTTTATTATTGTACTTGCAGTAAAGCCCGGCATTGCCCGGGAGTAAACTTCCTCTGAATGGAAGGTCATAACCACCATACTAATTTTGTACCCGTATGTAAGGCTGAAGTCTAGTAGAACTGATGGCCACCCACGTAAAAAATGTATAGTACACAAGTTGTTGGTATTCATCAGCACAATGGAAGAAAAAATTGTAAGGCTTAAAAGGAAGCAATGGACAGCCATGGTACCATCAGCCGTTTGCCATTACTAAAACACCTCCAATTAAAAGTTGTCAAGTTAAATACGAACACGGGCCTTAGGAAGTTTTTAGTGTGTTGTGGCAGATGGCTTTGTATTCTGATGGGATGGTTTTATTATCCCTGAGTACAAGACATTACATGAAGCCCTGTGTCAGTTGCAATGTAGTAAAACACAATAGCGTGAAAGGTAGACAGGTCTTTTGCCCAAAAGACGGCACTGCCACTACCACAAACAGAACCATATAACAGAAGTATGGGAAGGTGCCAGGGCAAATACTTGTAAGTGGTACAATTTTTTTTGTAGTTTTTTATAGCCAGTTTAGGCGAGCATGAAGTGCATATAGCATTACCTAAAGCAGCCCTTATGGTAAGGGGAGAAACACACCAATGGTATACAGCAGAGAATGCAGATTATAACTCTGCATGCTGCTATTTTTTTATTATCCCACTTCTTTTTGCTGAGGCCTGAATTGCATGGACACACTCGACTTCTCTGAGAATTAAACAAATCCACTTTCCCATGTATTGGTTTTGTGTTGCAACTGAATATGCAGCTATTATGGTGGGGTTTAAGTGATAAGGCAGCATCTGATGAGCAAGACAACCTTTAATGAAATGTCTCAGTAATAGCAAGTGGATACTATGATGACCTTTAAATAAACTGGGTTAAAAAATGAAGGAACCTATGATGCATTGCATTTAAACGTCACTGACCATGGGCTATAGGACTTCTGTGTAGGTAATATTTTTAGCTTTGTTTGTTGGAGAGTAAACGTAAACATTATCCTTACTCCTGACTCAGTAACAGCCTATGTAAAGCTGTCCATGGGCGAAACACTGTTCACCTAAATGCAGACCCACGAAGCTGAGCGTCTGTCCTTGCAATTTGGATAATGTTGTTCAGCCATGCTCACTGTACCCCAGGGCTTTCTGAAGCTCTGGCAGACGCAGTAGCACTGGCATTTCTTAAACGAAGAATAGTGGTTTGTTGAGGTTGTTCCGAAACCCTGGAAGATGCTGTAGCCCTAGCATTCCGAAGATGATGCGAAGTGGTTTGTTCAAGGTTTTCTAAAGCTCTAGAACATGCTATAGCACTGGCATTCCTTAAACGCTGATAGATTGTCTGTTTTGGGGACTGGGAAGCCCTGGCCCTAGAAACGCATATTGCATCCTGTGATTTCTGTACTAAACGCTCTTCATTTGAAAGTTTAGCACATCATGATGACATAACTGATGCTACTGATGCCAGCCTTTCAGTTCAATCAGCGGTACTTTCCATGGAAATGTGGGCAGCAGAGCATGAGGCCATCTGAGAAAGGTGCAATGGAGTTTGCTCTGTGGTTTCACTTGCCATTGCTGCTCTTGTAGTGGAGGCAGCAGCCATGCACCATCCAAAAAGTTTTCTTCTCTTAGGCGATATTTTAACCAATTTTATAAGGTATGTAGGTTTTTTGAGTGCAAAAAATATGTGTCGTCTAAATGTTGGAAGGTTAGAGGGATCCCAAAAATGTATGTAACTGTATAAAAAGGGGATCAAAGACAAAAAAGTGAAGTTTAAAATATTCAACTAAAGCTAAAATGGTAGTAGGTAATTTGGGAAGTAAATTTGATAAATGCAGAAATGGATATAGTTATAACTAAGAAGTAAAAAAAATCAGTTTTGATACGTAATCAACAACTTGCAGTTTCTGTAAGAAGTGAATGAAGTGAGCCAAGTGCAGGACAGTAATTGCAGAAGTGTGAACAGGCGTGCAAGTTATGGTATAAAGAGGCAGTTGGCCGGTTGACCTTGAGTGCACATACTAAGGTGACGTACATATGCATGTGCACACGCATGTGTAAGAGAACTGCTCACGCATATGATTGGATGGACCTAAGGTTAAACACTTGCAACCATGCCAATGAGCTTGAAGCAACCTTGAACAGTTAACGCGATTGGTTAACCTCCAGCGGGGTTAGTCAAAGCAGTGCACAGTGGCAGATGACGTTTCAAAATAGTATCTGGCGACTTTATTGTATCTGGTTTTTTATTGATAAATATGAAAGCTATGTAGTTCCTTATGCCAAAATAGGCATTGCCTTTTTGATTTATGTTGTCACCGATGTAGCGCAGTCTCTCAAAATCAGCTAAACAGAAAATGAGATTTTCAAGCTTCATTTTTCATTAAAAATTTTGAGCAGCCAGGAGATATGAGGTAGTTTTAATGATCAAAAGTTGAAAATACAAGCGTTTTTACACTTCTTATGAACAAAATTTTGAAGCAATGTTAATGATGAAGGCATTTAAATAGCATGAATTTAGATGAAAATGTGCGAGAACTTTTTTGGGCAGCAATGCACAGTAGTAAAATTATAGCGAGTAGGTGCCTTTTGCTACATGTAAATAGCATGAAAAGACATAACAGTCCCCCAGTGTCCCCTCAAATAAAAAATGTAATCAAATGTGAAAAACTGGATAATTAGGGGGAGCTGATTCTGTCCACTTGGCTTCAAAGTGGTGGCGTGAAGTGGCATGAAATGTGTTAGCAATTACTCACTGAATTCAATCCTATGGTTTAGTAGGCTAAATGGGCTACAAACACCTAAAAAGCAGCAGTTTCACTTTGTTTTAATGATTTTTCTGGTAAAATTTGACATGTAGTTCTGTAAATCCCTTTTAAAATGGCCTTGACGTTTACTGTGCAAATGCAGAAAACATGGAAAGTAATGCATGCCTGCATTGAAACATTAAAAGATCCTTTTTAAAAACCATGGTATGAGTGTTAAATCCTGAAATAAAAGTAGACTACCTGAAACCTCTACCCCATTTGGGATGCTTGATGTGCACATGCGTAATATCCCCTGTTCACACATGATCTTGCATGACCCTGGAGCATGAATGAGCCAATCAGCAGCAAGCAATATACATCATGTAAGCCACGCATGACTAATAACACTAATCCGATTGGCTTTTGGAGTGCAAAGTTCGGCTGCAACAGAAATCCTTCATTGTGATAACTTTTGCATCCAAAACCAAAATATGGCCATTTTTGTCCTTTCTTATACCCATATAAGCACTTAAATCTGACTTTTTTCTAATTATGCTACCAATAATTGAACTACCGGTGAATTGAACCAGCAGTATCTTGATTTGTACAAGTGACGTTGTAGCAATACAGACTTATTTAAACTACAGGTTTTTGTTTAAATAAAGTGTCAAAGTGGTCATTTTGAAATTAATGCCCAACAAAACCACCAGGTCGAAACTGTGGTCACATATTTTAATTGACTTCCTGATTTTTAAAATATATATATATATATATATATATATATATATATATATATATATATATATATATATAATATTTAACTATTTATTAGAGAATTTTATTCGGCTTAATTACACAAGACACAATCAGATAAGGAATATGGTAATGGGGGATAGAAAGATTGTGTTGCACCAGTCAGTACCATATAGGTATGTACCTCAGCCACCAAGAATTACTAAGTTTAGTTCAACACAGAACCAAATAGGGAGAAATGGGGCAGTGGGCAGAAAGTTTGGTTTACATCAGTCTTCCAAGATGATAGTGTCTGTCCCCTTCCCTTGAAAATCAGCATTCACAATACTGCATGCCACTTAGATTTGAACATTAACTACTGGTGCTGATAGAAAATGCAACTACCTCAACCAAGCAAACACATTGCTATTTATTATGTATTCATTTGTACATCTAACAACCATTTGCTATTCATTGTGTGCAATGTCAATTCTCATTTTGGGATTGATACTTACAAATTGAATTATATCAAAATTAATTTACTCAGCATCCCCATTCATTTTTATTTTTTATATCTAATGTTCTTGTGCTGTACTTTGATTGAGATGTTTTTGTTTTTTTTTTGTGAGAACGTTTGAACTTTGAAGTTATTTCATTTCTATACATAAGCATATATATGTGTATCTATGCATGCCCTTAGCAATTACTAGAGCTTGTTGAGTTTATACCTAAAGGCATAACTCAGTAACTCCCTTCTATACAAAACAAACTCATTTATAAATATCCTGGAGTATAGGATATATAAATTTCTATATATCTATGTCACAATGCTAAATTTAAATTTTGTCTTAACAAAGATTTAGCCTATCTGTTGTTAGAGTTTCTTGAACCTTCTCCCTTCCAAAATATTTTACCTAAACAATCAACATATTTCCAATATACTGATGACACTTTATTAATATATCCCTGCAAAACAATTTTGCCTGACCTTGTAAATAGACTAAATAAAGTCGAACATCGATAAAATTTACTTATGAAACAGAAATAAATGATACTTTTCCTCAATATCATGTGAAATCATGCCAATAGTAACCTAAAACTGTGTCTCTTATAAAATTTAATAATAAAAGTGTTCTTGTAAATTTCTATTCTCACCATAACAACAAAATAAAATTCAGAATAATTATTAGATTCTCTTTAAGAGAACTCAGAATGTGTAGCCCTCATTATTTATATGATGAGAAAGACATTGAAAATACCTTTGAACTCCTCCAATACCCTAATTATTTCATATTTAATTCAAAACAGAGAGGTCATCAAATTTTTAAATATAAAAGAATGAATCATACATAGAAACAAATTTAACAAAACCAGATACCTAACAACTCTATCACATCTATAATGGAAAAGAATTTCACTATGCTTTTTTTACTTTTTTTTTTTTTTTTTTAAATCATTTCACTGCAAGCAAGACAATAAAGCCACTAGGATGAAAGGGGTTAATCAATGTTAGAGAATATGAGAAAAATCTACTATTAAGGAGAGAGGGCATTTTATTGAATTAAGACTACAGAAAATAGCAGTTGACATTGAATTTTAAGGGTAGATAAAATTGACATAAATTTTGTTACAACTACTAAAACAATAAGAGACTTAATTAATACAAATAAAAATAACAGCAACCCAAAACCTGAAGCAGGAATTTACTCTATAGCTTGTAATGATTGCCAGAAGTAATAAAAGGAAATACCTTGAGGAATTTAAATAAAAAAATTATGTGAACACAAAACAGATCTTTTACAAAACAAACACTCAGTGCATTAATCATTCACCATAATGAGTTTGACCATTACTAAGGTGAGATGTATAGAAATTGCACTGATTGTTAAATCATCCACAGTAAATTTGCATCCAGGTTCTGAGAACATTTCACCTTTCTTGGCAGATCTTCTATTGTCACAATATGAGGCACTTACAAACAAAAACAAAAGAAAAGCATCAAGAAACTGAATGAGATTGGCTAAATTCTGTGTCCAGACACATCTGACAAAAAAAAAATCTTAAAACCTTAAAGTTTAATGTTCCCACATTTTCAGCACTTCCCCTCAGTACATAATTATAATTGATGCTGCCATTTGTATCTCCCATTTCCCTATACATATGTAATTCCTTCAATACAAACATTACTTTAGTCCAATGAACAGAATTTTTCAACTTTGTCATATCCTGAAGCATGAATCAAATAGGTCTCCAGAAGTAATGATTCTACAAAAGCAACCTAGTGTTTCTGATATAGATTTTTAAACAAAAGAAATTGCCAATGATGATTTGAAAGTTTAAGAAAAAGTGATTTAAGCTTAAGAGATTCACCACAAACAATTTGTCCTCTTTAACAATGATCCGCTTTTGTTTGAACTCAATAGAAATGTTGTTGCAATTGAAGAATTGACTCAAAAACTATTCAGTGGTTCATCATTATTTGCAATACCTTGGAAAGATGCCTACACTTGGAAAATGGTTTGAAGTGGGTATCTGCACTTTTTTGTGCACTCATCTCATCATCTTACTGAGGCAGATTAATAACTGTTGATATATTATAAGAATATAGAATAATGTGGAAAATGGTTTAGTAGAGGGGAAAATAGAAACACAATACAAAATGAACCTCTATCTGAGGAGTTTTGTTAAATTTTGCACAAAGTATTGCATAGAGTATTTAAATACTACTTTGAAGAAAAATAAACCCAGTTTGATCAATTGCAAAGTTGTGAATAATGATAATAATGTGAAGAACACATATGAAAAATAGAAATCTTAAAGTGGGAAAAAAATTCTAGTGTCTCTTTACTCTCCCGATCTTGTTCCATGGTCTAATTTTTAAAGTGAAATCTAAATTTGCTCCTCCAAACCAAAAGACTTTTACAAAAACTAGGTTTTTTTGGGTTTTTTTTTCCTGATCTTCAGTTCAAATATTACTTATGGATTGACCTGATAGAAAGAGATTGAATGAGGGCAATGCTGCACATGTCTCTTATGTTTTGATCCAATTTCACATGTTACAGTATCAATTTTCTAAGATTGAGTTTCCAGTCAGAAACAAGTGACAGCTATCATTTTTCTTGGCAACTCTGTGTGTGATGTACAGGTAGACTTTGGCAAACTACCTGCATTAAGTAAATTTGGCACTTGAAGGTGTCTCTAAATATATATGTAATTTATTGTTGTCTTTTTTTTTTTTCCTCTACATATCCACACCAAGTGAACAAAACTGGCAAGTGTTAGGCTGGGTGGTTGTTACATGTGCACTCCTTGTATTAGAATTCACAGCATAATTATTTGCATCTTCTTTTTTACTCTACCTTTTCATGAAAAAAGAAGTAAAAATCTTCTTCACTGTTCATTTTGGTAAAAATAACTGTCTGGTATTTTTATTCTTCCTTTTTAACATTTACAGTTGGTACACTTTACGAAAAGAATTCCTAGAAGCATACTGATTCATCTCAGCATTTCCTCATAATGAAACTCTCTTCAGACCAACATAATTTTACTTTTGTCTGACCACTCCCACTCAAAAATATAACTGTCATGTTTTAACCATCTCTGTTTTCTATTCTACATATTTTTCTACATCTTTAACATTTTTAATATATTTTAGCTGCTATAGCCTTTGTTATTTTTTGTTTTTTGTTGGGGTTCTTTTTAGAAGAACAGTCATCTGCTGACAACAAATGAAAGAGTTCTTCTCCAAGTCATTGATATTTTGTGTCAAATGGCATCTACATCCAATGGCAGAAAGCATTTGCTTTTTGGAGAAGACAAAGACCTTTTGTCCAAATCCTTGTAAGTTTATTCATTATTAGTTCTCAGTTTAAACATTTTCCAAATGATTTCCATTATTTTATTATTCTTATTATTTTTCTTTGTTCCATGCATGTACCTTCAAAAAATATTTTTAACACAACATTGCATCTAGTGATTTTTAAATATTTTCCTTTTTATCATCAGGAATAAATTCAACTTCATCTACACTTGTCACAATAGAACATTAGTTTAAAATTTTCATTCACAAAAGATGAATGAATACATAATTAAATGTAAAGATGTTGATTACAAAGCAAATATCCTTTCTCTTTGTTCCCAGTCAGTCAGTCTGGAATTGCAAAGATTATATAAAAAAAAAACTGTCAGTGAGAGCACTCTTAATTTTCCTAATATTTGCATTTTTTCATATTGCACATGGACTCTGATCATCATGGTTAAGAGCATAAAACCAAATCTGAATTCAAAATTTAAATTAGTGATTTCATTTTTCTTCTCATGTCCACCTTCTCACCGAATCCATTACCTGCTCACAATTTACAAGTCACCTAAAATTACATAGCATAACAGAATCATCCACTGTACTAAATCCATTGCTTGCTTACTGATTTTCAATCAAAAGCAGCTACATTGAAGTATAATAAATTACATTCATTGATTATTAACTTTTTTACAAGTCTTCTGAGATCAAATCTAGACCAACATAAATTTTCTCACTGACTCTGGCACCTAATAGATAATATCCATTGGCTATTTAACAATATCCTGAGATTCCATCCAGGACAGAATCTCCCATTTTGCAACTTATTACATTAAATTCTTTACCTGGCTATTTGTTACATGCCTTTGGGATGCTATATACAACTCACAGAATCAACCACTTTGTGTCTCAATGAACTATATTCATAGGCTCTTCAATCTTTATATATCATCTGATATTAACTTAGTGCTTCTACTTTTGGACCCATTGGATACAATCCATAGAATTTTCACTTGTTTTTTCAAGGGTTTTTTTTTTTGAGAATGCATTCAGAACACCACCTAAATGCATGTACTAGGATTTTCTTTTGGCATGTCAAATTATGGAAGTTTCATGAATGAAATTCTTTTTTCTTAATTTCTATATTGTTGAAAGTCATTATGTGTCTTGTTTAATAATTGTCCTCTTTATTATAATTTTTTCCTTTTCTTTACACACTCCATTCATACAACAAATTGTCCAATGTTACTATTATTTATTGTTGTTAATTTCTTATCATGCCTAATTTATAAATTAACCTTTATCAATATATATATATATATATATATATATATATATAAAAACATGGTATATACAGATTTCAGTACTATCCAAAGTTTTATGTATCTTGTAGGGTTTTTTTTTAATATTCTTTTAAATAGGGACTACTGTAGTTATGCAAATCAATCTTACAAAGATTAGCTGAAAATTTTGAAAAAAAACATTAACTGCTCACCAAAAGATTTTTGCTCTGTAATTTTTTCTTTTATAGAAGTTATGATTTAGGTTTTTGTTTCTCTCATTCTTTTTTATTTTGCAGGAATTCTGCTGCCCATAAAATTGCTGAATTTTGTAGTCTTTGTCTCAAAAGTTTGACAACTGGGAAATATTCAAAGTTGCCATCTCAAAAAGTTATCAGTGAATCATTGTACCTGTGCCGTTTACTCTACAACACATGTGAAGGATTTTATGTCCTTCAGGACTACAAATTACATATTGTCATCATGGAAGCCTGGAAAAAGGCAAGTTTTACAAAAAGCAAAGATATTGGTTTGGCCAAAACATTTCTGTTTTATTTTTGTTTTTTGGGGGGATTTTTGCGAGTGGGGAGGGTGTTAGATAGCAGTAGATGTGGTTAGTTTTAATTACATTTTTAAAAATCACAACCGATTTTATTGTGATAGCTGTCATGACAGAGCATTTTAAAAATATTTGTAAAAATTAATGTAGTATTGCTTATTAATTCAACAACAAAAGAAATTATTCTCTGAGTCAGATTTTATCTTAAGAAAGGTAAAATTGCAGCTCAAGCACAGAAAAAGATTTTTACTATTTTTGTTAATGAAAAAATGTGTCAAAACTAGTTTTAAAAATTTTCATCCTGGAGATTTCTTGCTAAATGATACTCAAATTTTGATAAAGCAGTTGAGGTTAATAACTAATCTTGAAAATAACTAATGTCAGATGAAACAAGAGATAACCAACATACTCAAAATATTCAAGTGTTGAAAGCTGTTTCCAGCCATTTCTTTATTTATGGTTTCCACATATACAAAATAAACTTATTGGATCTTATTTAAATGTCAATTTTTAAAACAAATCGTGATTGCTAATGATGTTTATATGCCATGCAAGAGATTATGAAAAAAATGGAACAAAATTGCAAATTTGTTATTTAATAAAGTTACTATCAAAATTAAAAATGTATTTGATTTTACTCATTAATCAATCAGGACAAATATTTTTTGAAGTATAAAATACTTTGACAGGACTCATCAAAACAAGTACTTATTTATTTTTATCAGTTTTATTTTCCTTCACAATATTTCATTCCATTCATTCTTTTTGGCTTTCTTCAAGTGATATTTTCTCAAATTTTAAACCTGTGCCTGGTCTATTAACTAAATAGCATTGTGGGATGTCACAAACAGGCTGTATTGTTTTCTAGAATATATAATATTCCATTTTTCTCCAATGTTCAAAACAATTGTACTTTTCAACTTTAACCAAAGAGTGAGTTTTTTTATTGTTTATTAAAAATTTTGATGCTGTTTGTCATAAAATTATGTTAGAGTTGCAGGTTCAACTTATATGATGATCTTTTTTGTCTTTAATAAATATTTCCTGTTTAAATATTGAACACAGAATGTTAGACATTATAATGTTTTCATTACTTACATAAACTTTGACTCTACTATTTCCAGGCATGTTTGGAATCTGAAAGTACAGCCACTCCTGTCCCCACTGACACAGACAGTGATGACAGTTTCTCTTCAGAGAGGTAAGGGTAATATCAATAATTGTATCTCAAGAATAATCAAAAGCCCAAAATGACTTTCCAGCTCTTATGATTTAAAAGTATTGCTAGATAACTGACTTTGATGGACTAACTCAGATGATCAAGTCTGCCATTGTGACATAAATATTTATCCATTATTTTAATATAATTTCAAACTTTGCATAAGGCTTCCTAATATTCATTTGGTTTATTATTTACAGTTTAATTAAATATGGCACTCAAACAACATGTGATCAAATTGTCACATAGAAAATGGCTGGTATGAAAAATTGTGACTGTTTTTAATGTGTGGAAAAAGTTTCAAGAGGAACAGAAAACTTCATCAAATCCAATTCCAATTACAGGTAGATAGTTTTCAGATCATAGCAGGAGAGTCTTTGAAGCTGTCAAGATGATGATGAGAAATCCACAAAGAAACATGAGTAAGATGGCAAAATTGCTTCATATTTTGAATAGTTCACTAAGGAGCATTGTAAAAGGTTTTAGAGCTAAAACCATACAAGATTCAATGATGACAGCTGCTCTCAAGTGCTTTCAAGCAAAAAAGAAGGGGAAAAAATATTGGAAATGCAGTATTTCACAAACAAATTCTTCATCTAGTCAGATAAGAAGTTTTTCACTGTGGAGGCGGTGGTCAACTACTAAAACAATATTGTTTATACCACTTCACCAGAAAACATTCTCAAGGTATAAAAACACATTTCAACCAACTGATATCATGGGTTAGGCTCTGCAATTGCTTCAGCTTGTTTGAAATTACCCTTGGTGTTTATTGAAGAAGTAAAAGGGAATAGCAGAGTTTACCATCAAATGTGTTGGGGAGAGATGTGTTGCCCTGGTTGTCTGCTACACTTGGATGTTGCTATGTCTTCCCTCAAGATGGAGTTCCTGCACATTCAGCCAATTTGATACAAAACTGATACAGGAGACATATCCGTAGATTTCTCTGACAAGTCAATTTAGCTTCCATCAAGCTCTGACATTAATTCTATAGACTTTGTGATATGACCCATATTGGATAGCAATGTTTCACATATACTCAAATATGTCAGACCTGAAGCATGCTCTTATGATGTCATGGTACAATTTTAGCAAAGAGGTGGTGAAGAAGTCCTACACTTCAGTTGAAAAGATATTAAGAGCTATGATGAAAGCAATTGGTGGCCATTTTGAATTGTAAATATGTATAAAATATGGTCAATGAATATAACAATCAACCTGTAATCTTTCATTAGCGAAAACCTAAAACTTTCTATTTTATGATAAAATGAATAATAGGTAAATGTATATGCCACACCTGGTATGCTATTATTTTACTTATTTGTATATATGACTGTTACACTAACTTGGATTAGTAATATCTGCCCTATCTCTAAACTCAGTTACATATTCTAAGAAACCTTAATTCTGTCATTTTGGAGTCTTCTAATATCTGTACTTGGTAGAATTTTTAAGTGTCCTTTCTTAATTAGAGGCGCCCAGATGGTGCTAATCTCTATGTGAGGTCCACTGAGATGTTTTTTCACAGCCTAACATGTGCACTGATTCTTTCAGTTATCTTATGCTACAGTGTTGTTGTCTATCTCTTAATTTGATAGTATTGGAAAAATACCATTTTTGCTTACCTTAAAAAAAAATAACTAAATATTTCATCTTACAAATTCTAAACAGTCTAGAAATAACCTGAAAATAACATGAATAGAAAAAAAATGATTTTGCTTGTTTCATGGATTGGTGTATGGTAAAATTGTACAAATTTCAAGTTCTCTTGGTTAATTTTATACAGATTTTATGCAAAAAGTTCTTGAATTTTTCTAACAGAAACATCAGTTGTTTAACTTGAAATCTATGCTATTTTATAATAATACTTTGTATATAAATATTGTGTTTGCTCAATTGACATTATTCTAGTGGTCCCAATTGGGAACTGATCCTGCAAGACAACCTATTGAGTGTGGCAAGTTGTGCTAAGGGAGTCCTGCTTCTGGAACAGTTAGGCCTGCTGTATCAGTGTGCTGCATATATGAACAGTCGTGTATCAAAAGAACTCCAAGTAAGGAATTTTAATCTACATTTACTAAGGATTTTACATTAGTGAGATCGTTTACTGCTCTATCTCATACACAAACATGCATGCTGAAAAGTTCTAAGATTGTGCTAATTTCTTGAAATCAGTATTTCAATGACCAAACAAAAGAATTCTGATGTTGAGTAGTGGATCAAATCTTTAGAACATTTTTTGTATACTGACATTCCAAAAGTTATGGGTAGGGTTTTTTTATACTAAAATTAATCAAATACAAGGCTGAAGCAGTTTTTTGTGATCATGAGATCAGGGCAGAGTGTGGTGAACAGTCAAGTAGAAGCAAGCAAGCCAGAGTGGCTTGCATCTGGTGTAAAGGAAAATAAGTGTCTTACCTCAACATGCGACATATGGCATCAACATTTTGTTCCTTAAAAATGGCTTTAATCTCCAGTCAGACTATTCCAGCAGTATGTGCTGTAACAGAGGTCTTTTGTACAGCTTGGCATAGTTCGACCAATAGCAAGTTATGTGCTGATTGGTCAGACTGGAGACAATCACATATAGCACTAAAGAATAGAGTGGCAGAATACTCAGTACCTAACTATGCACAAGATGAATATGAGATGGAGCTTCAGTTATGGCTGGATAATGGATGACTGCGGCCATACCCTGAAGACAAACTTGGCCCACCTAAGTGTCTAATCCCATTAATGGCAGTGATACAAAAGAGCAAGCAGAAGGTCTGTCCAGTACTGTATTACCACAAATTAAATGGTTTTGTGAAACTATATACCACTAACTTGGAGGTGTGTGCACACAAGTTGCTGGTATGATGACAATTGGGGGCTAACATATCCTTATTGGACTTACAAATGGCATATCTGCAGATACATGTTGAAAAAGCACTGTGGCCCTATCAAACTGTCAGATTGAAGAGTAAAAGATACTGCTTCACCCAACTGGGCTTCAGTTTAAATGTGGCACCTATCATGAAAACTGTAATTGATGTGGTACTGTCTCAAGATGAAGACATTGTGAATGCCACATCAGCATATATTGATGATATTTATGTCAACGAATGTTTGATTCCTGTCACATATGTGAGAGAGCACTTGTCCAAGTATAGACTAGTATGCAAGGAGCCAACAAGATTAGGAGACGGAACTGAGGTATTGGGCTTACAGGTCTGGGGTGATAATGGTACTCTCCAATGGAGGTGAGGTAAAGAGATTCCTGATATTTCTACAAAGACAACTTGCCAGCGCATGTTCTCCATATGTGGGCCACTTTTCTGTTTGTGGCTGGTTACAAGTGGCCACTGCATTTGTGAAATGACAAGCAAGCACTCTAACCATATGATGGGATGCTGAAGTTGAGGATGCCTCTCCTAATTGCATGCTAGCTGATATAATAGCCAGAATACATGAAGCCAATCCAGTAGGAGAAGACTGGTGTGTGAGTGGCCGCAAAATGAATGTGTGGGTAGATGCAAGTTCTGCAGCCACAGGAGTGGTACTAGAAGTAAATAGAAACATCATTGAGGATGCGTCTTGGCTGCGCCCAGCTGGAGATCTAAGCACATCAATTTGGCTGAGCTAGATGCAATGATAAAGGGTGTCAATTTGGCTCTTCAATGGCAGGTGTCGACATTACATCTTTTTACTGATCCATCAGTGGATTTTGAATGCCTTAACTGGCAAGGTATGAATAAATATGAAGGCATCTAGTGAAATTCTAGTGCAAAGTTGATTTAACACACTTCGCGATCTTGTGGCTAAATATGGCTTGACAGTGGACATAACACTAGTCAAATCCAATCTGAATCTGATGGACTGGCTTACCAGGGTGCCGCAGAGTTGGTTAAAACTACAGAACGAGGAAACAGAGCCAGTATAGTCAGTATGTGCTACTACAAACACCAAGTTGGATGCACATCAAGTGGCTAATATCCAGCAACAAACCAGTTACCCAGGCGTAAAAAGGACCCTGTACTTTATTAGGTTGATAGACCTTCAGTATCATCAGAAGTTGTAAAAGGAATGTGAGGCTTGCCAATCCATTGATCCAGCTCCAGTGCAGTGGCAAAAATGAGAGCTGGACATGAGTGACAACTGGATTAGGTTAGCTATGGATATCACCTACCAAATAGTAAGCATTTTGTGATATCTCATTGATTGTGGACCTTCTCAGTTCATGATATGTTGACCACTATATAGACAAGATTCTACCAGTGTAGTTTGTCAGTTGGAGTCAATTTTTTATGAACAGGGTCCACCACTCGAGATATTGACTGACAATGATATAGCATTCACCTGCAACCATTTCAAGATTTTTTTTTGAGTAATTGAGGTATATGTTTGCAGTTCTGATGTAAGTATGTATCTGCCAGGAGTGGCATAGAAGAAAGAAGTTACTGAAGCATCAAAACCATTCCAGCTAGGAAGCAGTGCTCTATACCGGAGGTGGTCTTCTGGTATAATGTCACGCCTAAAGATAATTGCTTGCCTACTACAGCACCAGCTGATGCACTTCATAGGTACCATCAAGGCCATGACCCCCACCCCTGAACCTCAGAATAATTGAGGGGCATATGAAGTGGGAGACATTGGTTGGGTGAAAACTCCCCATGGGAGATACACAACTAAGTTTAGAAGAGGTCACATGACTCAGGTTAATAGTCCACAGTCAGTGCACATCAATGGAGTTCTGCATCATGTGAAGGACATCAATCCCAACATCTACACAGGACAGCAATTCTGATGGGAGTGAGCAGTTAGTAAATTTGAGATCAACCCCACGAGGAGAAACTGATCACTCTCCCGATAATGAATCCTTTGAAGACGAAATAACCTTAGAGGATGACTTCCCAACTTTCGGTGGCCAACATACTAATGCGGTATGTCCTGCTAGCTCCCCTGGTGACAGTTCATCTGAGAATGCAGCTCGTATTGCTCCACTTTGGCAGGGTACCCAGCAAAAACAACCTGAATTTTTTAAATCAGGGGTGTCTGTGGTGAACAGTTATGTAGACGCAAGCAAGCCAGAGTGGCTTGCATCTGGTACAAAGGAAAATAAGTGTCTTACCTCAACATGTAACATAATCTCTAGTCAGACTATTCCAGCAGTATGTGCTGGAATGGTGGATTTTTGTACAGCTTGGCACAGTTTGACCAATAGCAAGTCAATTGCTGATTGGTCAGACTGGAGGAGGCTATTTACCTGGGTAACTGAGAACAAAAGTGAAGAACGCTGATTGGTTTGGTCGGCCATGGCATTGGCTTGATAAAAGGGGGCTGAAGCAGTGAGACAGCAGAATGGTTTTATGTGGGTGAAGTGTGCAGAACTCAAGAATGGCAGATTGAACAAGCAGTATCTTGTATTGTACAAACAACGTCTGATAAATAGAGACCTATTTAACTACAGCCACCTAAGATAGAGGAGGGCTACTATTAAAATGGTAATGATGAATGAAATAGGTGGTGGTAGGAAATGAAGATTGAGTATAAGAAGGAAATATAATTATTGATTCTTGACTTCAAGAGATTAATATTCTATTGTTCAGGAAATCAACCATGTATAAGTCTGTTCCACAAAGCCATCTGAATGGAAATTTCTCCTATGTTAATATCCTATTAAAAAAATAATATAGTTTCTCTTATAACAATTTTGGGTAAAAAAATATAGAAAGGTTTTTTCCTAGAATATTAATATAGGGAAATTTTTAGGAAGAAACTTTTCAAATGATTTCAGAAATCAGGAGTTGATCTATACAAAGCATGGATTATGTGCAAGTATTGTGTGGTCAACAAATTTGTTTTTTTAAGTAAAAGCAAAAGACATTATTCATTTTCAGCATTAACTGTATTTAATAATATATTTACCATTTTCTATTGTCTTCCATCCTTCAGGTAACTTCATAATTCCATCCTCAAGAACTTTTTATCTTCCTTTGAAAAAGCACTGATTAAAGTTTCTTTTATCTTCTTCCAGGGAATTGAATATTTTTTCTTCAGAGAATTGGTAAAGATTAGAATAAATAGTAATGATTAGGAATAAAGATTAGAATAAATAGTAACGATTAGGAATAAAGATTAGAATAAATAGTAACGATTAGGAATAAAGATTAGAATAAATAGTAATGATTAGGAATAAAGATTAGAATAAATAGTAACCTGCAGATGCAAAATTTGTCAAATATAGTTAATGAGTAATAATTTCCCAGACAAGCTGTAACAATTTTTCACTGACCACTAAATAAATGTTGTCTGTTGTTATCCTAATGAAATACATGCTTTATTTTAACTAATTCCAATATTTATTGATACAGTATGATCTTGTTTGGATTAAGACTGAACTTTGGTACTCTCATATAAAAGTCATACATCAAAGCAAGTTACACAACCCAGTTGGTTCAAATGATTTCCAATGTTTGATTTGAGTATGTAGGCTAATCATCTACAATATATATTGATTATTCTTTAATTCCATTTGATTATTACCACCTCAGTTAGTCTGTCCAGTAGTAGAGAATCAGTAGAAATCTCCAGTTTATAACTTTGCAAACCACTTTTGAAACTTCCATTGATTTGCAAGGGCTTTGTCTGTAGACACACAAAATATTTTTGCATTTAAGTCATAGGAGTTGATGTAAAGTTCTCAGTTCATCCCATTTACCAAAATCTGAACAAATAGCTGATCATCAGATTTTTAAGAGCTTTTTTGGATGAAAACATTTCAGTAGCCACCCATATGAAGTCTTTTAATAAGAAGCAAAACCCACCAACATCATATGAGAAATTGGCAAAAGTTTTGTCAGTCATGAAGTAATCAATCCCATGTTGAATAACCAGAGGTACCATTCCAATAAAGAATAGTGAATAACAATAGACAAAATGACTACACTCTCTGGATAAATAAAATTGTTAAAATGAAATGAAAGAACACAAAAAAATTGTTTAATATCTGCAAAGAATAAGTCAAGTACAGCTATACATCACTAAAATCCTAAGTTCAAACAAGTGGTATTGTGTATAAATACTGAAAGTTGATGTAATGGAGCCTGGTTATCAGGACAATGAGTTTCCTTTGTGTGAGGAATCAGGGACTCATCCACAGGAGTAATAGATTCAGCTTCAGTTTGCACATCACTTTTGTCAGAATCTTCATTATGACTGATGTTGTTATGTGATGCAACAGGAATTAGGACTTGGTCCTGAATTTAAAATAGGCTATTTGATAAATGACTTTCTGGGTTTAAATTTTGGAATGTCATTGTTGTCTCTTTGCCATTATAAACATGAATATATGCATAAAGAGGATTTGCTTTAAGGAATCTTACTTCTTCTAAAATTGGTTTGTCTGACATGATGCGTCAGTTGGAATAAAATATTCAATAATCACTCAGCATTTAAAAAGGAAATAATTGTTCATGTGAAGTAGCATTAGTAGCAGTTAACAAACAGGTGGGTGTGATAAGTAAAACAAAACTTAGAATTAAAAGCACTAAGCTTTATCTATCTAAATGAAACTCAGCTACTAAATAAAAGGTGGATAAGTCACAGATTATATAGCCTGTGTGAGTGAGTCTATTGTTCATACAATGTGAGCATAGGATACCACATTCTTCACTCCTTGGAAAATTGTGGCATCACCATCCATAATGATCTGTGGGTTTTTTCATCTGTCGGACCTCAGCAACATCTCTATTACATGCTGTGCCCTCCTCCAGTATAGAAAGATTGGGAGTACTCCTATCTTGTTCCATGGTGGGGGACTCAGGGGTTCACTCCATTTCAGGGTAGGCTGCCTAATCATGAACAGATACAGTATACTCCCTTCCACCTGGATATCTTATGTTGGCATATGTCACATTACAGTTGAGGAGTTCAACTTGGTCCACATAAGGATTGGTTTTAACGTTTCTTACAAACCTTATTAATAGTATGGGACCTGGTGACATTAGCCAGGATAGCAGTGAACTCCATGTAATGAGTGGGAATGCAAAGAAGCATTCATGAAGGATGGCATTTGTTCAGGTAGACATCAACGATCTTAATTCCCACTACTTTTCAAGTATGTTATGTGACCTAACAGCTAGACGAATTGCCTTCCATTTAATGCTGTTAAATCATTCAACCAGGTGCTTTGCTGGTTGGTGTTATGGAGTGGTTTTTCTTGTTGTGACCCCTTTTTGGAAGAGATAATTTCTCAGTTGCTTAGACACGAAGGCCAAGTATCCTGGCTAAGGTGAACAATAGATCTAGGGATTTAATTACTAATGTTGTGTGCATGTTTGGACATGGGAAGACAATTACAAACCATGAGTAATTGTCAAGTACTACAAGCAAATATATGTTACACATGAAAGAAGGCCTGGGTCCCATGAAATCAATAATTATTTGTTCCATAGGTCTGGTCACCTTGATAAGAATGCCTTCTGGTGGGCAATAGAAACAAGGTTTAATCTCTGCACAAACTTTACAAGAAGTTCACACTTTTTTACCTCCTCTGTAGAAAAAGGGAGATCATTTGCTCTAACGAAATACAGGAATCAAGTAATTCGAGTGGCATAATCCATTGTTAATGTTAGTAAAGGCTGAACAAGTGTAAGCTCGTCTAAATGTGTCAGGAATCATATACTCCTTACCTTGATATTTTATTGTGTAGTCAAATGCTACAAGTTCTAACCACCACTCCTGAATCTTGGCATTTTTAATTTTGGTATGTCTTTCATTGTTAAACATGAAGGTTGCTGATCTTTGGTCAGTAACTAGAGTGAAATGTTGTCATGATAGCAATTCCACTTACGAATTGCCTCAATAATTATCATCACCTCCTTCTCTACTATGTAAGATTTTAATTCGCTTCCCTGTAGTGTTTTTGATATAAACACTACTGGACATCTACCTTGGTTTAGAATGGCAGAAATGGCAACATCTGAAAAGCAAGCTTCCATCTACTCATTGTAGTACAGCATCACCTAGTTTCTAATTGATTGAAAGCTTTGAGTGCCCTCTTCTCAAATAGGAATTTTTTAGTTTCTATTAAAGGCCGAATTTTATTAGAAAATTTGGTTATCAATTTCACATAATATGCAAGCATGCCCAGCACCCTCTGTAATGATTTTAATTTTTCTGGTGGAGGTAGCTCTCTTAGGAGACAAAGCCTTTTGGGGTTGGGATTAATAACCCCACCACAGCACAGTATCCCAACACATTAATGAAGCATAACAAAGCCACAGATTTCAACTTGTTGAGGGTAGGTTTAACCATCATAATAGCATCTACATTTTAGTTGTGTTCTATCTATATGCACCCTGCAATTGTGATCTCATCAATGTAAGGCAATGCACCATGTAGGTTTTCTTTCTTTATTATTCTATCAATAGCTCTCTGAAATGAGGTGACCCTGTTTTTGACCCGAAACAGAATTCTATAGAACTGAAACAAATGAGCATTTGCCTCAAAAGCAGTGTATTTTTTTATCTGATTCTTTAAGCAGCACCTGGTGGTAGGCATTTTTAGGTTATATGTAAAAGAAATGCTGTATCTAGTTAGAGTCATTAATCATTTTAACAATTCTTGGCAGAGGATAAGAGTCCAGTTCTGTGTTTATCATCTGTGAGTAATCTACACACATTCGTTTTTTATGATGGTGGTTAAGAGTCCTTCACCACTACTAGCTGGGCTCACCATGATGAAATACTTTCTTCAATTATGCTTTAAGAAAGCAAGATCTGAATTTCTTTAGTGATGAAGGCCTGATCTTTCCTATTAAAGTGCCTTGACTTGACAGCAATGGGCTTATTGTTTGGTGATAAATTAGGAAATAGTGAAGGTTCTTCTACCTCTGCCATGTTTAATGCACAGAATTGATGAGCACTGTCCACAGTTAATTCATGCAGGGACCCACCATATTTGAATGTTGCCCTCTGATGCTGACACAGAAAATCCTGGCCGAGAATCACATCTGAAAACAAATCCTTCAAAACACCCAAACAGCTGGCAACATATAAATGGTCATTAAGGCAAAGAGTTAGATTTACAAGTACATAGCTCCTTAAATTAGTGTTTAAAGTTTTCTGGACTATGGTGATACCTTTACAAGACAGATGAACATTTAAGTTTAGTTCTCACATGACTCCTTCACTGAGGTAACCTAGTGCTAAAAGAATTAAGTAGAGCACAATTTTTTCCCATTAACAATCACATGTATTACAGTGGGGCAGAGTTCCCGTGGTCTGTTTCTAAGCATGTTCAGTATGAAGACCAGCCCCTGTTGCTAATAAATTTGATGAAGGTTTAGACCGACATGCACAAGTGTAATGTCCTCGCTTTGAGCATTCATCACAAGTACTTATGTGAACAGGAGAGCAGTCCCACAAATGATAGGGAAATCCACAAAAAAGCATTTGCGTTTTGCTTGATAGGTCACAGCTACTGCTGGTTTATTAGGTTCAACTGGAGGCTTATAACAATTCTCAGAAACCTTTGTGGATTCTAGGTCAACTATTGCTGCTATTTGAGCTCCAGAAGTAATGTACAAGTCGTTATTCCACTGGACTAAGTCCAATGCAGAAGCTTGAGTATAAGCTGTTTGTAGGTCCAGAGTCTTATTTTCTAGGAGAAGCTGCCATATGGGATGTGAACATATGCCTGTAATGATGGCGTCTCACATAGCTTTATTGCCACATTCTCTGAAGTTAGAGTTCTTCTTCAGCTTTTCCAACTCCCTGAAAAACTTGTCCAGTGACTCTCCTGGCTTCTCTCATCTCATAGCCAGCACTTGCTTCATGAAAACCTCATTAGGTGTTTTAATAAATAAGTTATCCAATTTTTGTATATCCATGATGAAATCTGTACATCCTTCTATATATGTGAACACACTGGAACTCATACAGCCCAACAGGACCTGGTACTTGTTAGGAATTCTTTCCTTGTAATCGTTGAAATAGTTCAATAGAATGGTTTGCCAATGGCAATAATGGCTGGCAGCTGTTGGTTAACAGGGGGCAAAATCCAAATGCTTTGGCTTCCATGCCTTTCCATGTTCATTTTATATTCATTTATCTAAATAAATTCTGATAAGTAAAACAA
Source organism: Acanthosepion lycidas (assembly GCA_963932145.1). Classification (NCBI taxonomy): domain Eukaryota; kingdom Metazoa; phylum Mollusca; class Cephalopoda; order Sepiida; family Sepiidae; genus Acanthosepion; species Acanthosepion lycidas. Next base: position 64,239 of record CAWVQA010001039.1, on the reverse strand, counting down.
AACTCAGAACAGAAGTACTAAGCTTTATTCAGCTAAATGAAACTCAGCTACAAAATAAAAGAGGTGTAACTCACAGATTATATAGCCTGCATGGGTGAATCTATTGCTCATACAATATGAGCATAGAATACCACACTAAGTACATGTTAAATGTACTTCATCTTGGAGGTCAAGCTCCCAATATGTAATTAGATTGGCTAATAGGATTGTGCTGAAAGGTTCTCAAAATCAGACCAAATCTCGCCTTTTTTTTTAAGGCTTCCTAGCTGGGTCTAGAACTTTTCACTCCACCATTGAACTTGGATATTTGTGGAACTACAACCTTCAAACAAGGGATCAGCATAACAAGCTATCAACACATCCATAAGTGACGTGACCCCTTTCCCATTTAATCAAGGTAGTAGCAATAGGTAAAATTTCTGAAGTAGTTGCTATTACAAGAGTAGTTAGAGACTCAAGTGCAGCAGATATTCCAGGCCTTACTTAGTAACATCCTTTTGCAAAATTTGCCTTTTATCTACATTTATTACATTTTGATTCCCAAACTGAACAGGTCTTACCACAAGTGAGAAACATTCCCGAACCTGCAAAACAGCAGCTGTTGTTTAGTTTTGTGTTCGTCTTGTCTGATTTTCACATGTCTGCACATTGAGAATGTCTCTCTCGATTGAGAAAAAAACTGGTGTTATATAGCTCCCCCTGTCCCAGACCCATGCTGACTATTGGCTAATACCTGCCCAGTATCGTTCATATGCAGTTGTAGTGCCACCTACTCTAAGTAGAATGTCGTCTCTCAACAGCTCATTGTGGAATAGGAATACAGTACCACGTGCAACCAACTCTTATCAGTCTGACCTGATTCTCTGTTACACTTCCCTCTGATCTCCTGATCACAGCCCCAGCATGCAGTGGGCAGGCGTTTCCTTCTGGTTCTCCTTGGCTGTGGAGGTACTTCATCCTCATTGTTGGCACCACATGAATAATTACTTCATCCTCAGTGTTGCCACTATGAGAAGGAGATACTTGGTCCTCATTGTTGTCACCACATGGGGAATTACTTCATCCTCAGTGTTGTCACCATGCGAAGGAGGTACTTCGTCCTCATTGTTGTCGCTATCCATCTCCATCATGGCAGGAGGCACATCAAAAATCCAGGAATCTACTAACTCCCCAATGCTTGTGGATGAATAATCAGTGTCACTTGTGGCAGAGCATTGGTCCAATGCAGGCCGGAAATCTTTAACCTGATGTGGGACACCATCAATCAGAACAGATTGTGGACTGATGATCCAAGTGACCTTCCTGATAGTAAATTTATGGGTACATTGGATCTGGAGTGGTCTCACCCACACCATATCACCAACATTATGTTTTGTGCACTGTCCCTGGTGTTAGTGTAGGTACAGTGTCAATGCCATTAAGCCTAACCTCATAAATATGAATTGTGTTAGCTGGTGCAGTTAGGCTCAATATGTCATCCTTCGGCATCAAATTATACCAGTAAACAGTTTCTTGTATGGGGCACTACTTCCATGCCACAATCCATTTTATAGTCCTATGGCACCTTTCTATTATCCTGTTTTTGGATGACACATATTCACACCAAAAGTGAAGTTGGACACCCCATTCCTCCATGAAAGCCTTGAATAAGCTGCTGGTGAACACAGTATCATTGTTAGTAAGGATTTTGTATGGTGGACCTCTCTCACAAAATATTGATTCCAACTGCTGAATAATACTCTCAGAATCTTGTTGTGCTAAGGGTCACTAAACAAAGAATCATGATGATCCACAGTCTGCATTATGACTGCAGCCATAATGTGTAATATCCATTCCTACCTTGGACCATATACTGCAAACCCCTAATCCTACATTCTGCCAGTGCACTGATGCTGGATCTATAGACTGGCATTCAGGACACTTCTGAATCATCATCTTAACAGTTTTTCTAGGTATGGAGGGATCAACTCGCCTTACAAAGTAAGTAGTGCACTTAACACCAGGGTAACTATTATGATGATGTAATTTCATTAATTTACATGATGCCAACTCTCCTGTGGCTGCACCATATGCTGAGAGGAGAGGTTCAGTATCCTTCTTCAACAAATCAGCCATACATCCAAGTTGAGGCCCTACTCTGCAATTAATGCACGAAGGGTTCCCAGTCATCTCTGCACAAGCATCTCATGCACTGCCTCCATTTTCAGGTGTGCCTTTCCAGTTAAGGAGTCATTGATTCAGCGGTACATACAGAATCAGTGACCAGATGCAACACACTTTCGCATTCCACTGCAGGGCCAAGTTTGTGTCCTTTAATATTGCAAGTTAATATGTTGAGCATCACCATCGTGATGATGCCAGCATGCATCCTCCACAATATCTCAATTCACTTTCAGTGCCACCCTTGTGGCCAGGGAACTTGTATCCACCCACACTGTCATTTCCTGGTGGCTCACACACCAGCCTCCTTTTTCAGGGTCTTCTTGAGGCACTCTTGTCACCATCTAATGGATCATGTGCTTCAGGGGGACATCAGAGGTTTCATCATCCCAACCTTTGTTTACTGCAGAGGCCTGTCATTTTAAGAATGCCACAGTTGCCCTAAGCCAACCACATACCAGAAGGTGGCCTACAAGTTTTCTGTAGAGAGAGAACATATTACAACACATGATAGCATTTGGAATATCTTGGAACTTACTCCGTCATTTCCAGCTAAGCAAACTGTGTTCCCAGAACGCCACCACTCTGCAACTTGCAAACCAAGCACTTTTGCACCATTATCAAGTTTCACGGGGTTCTTGTAGATCAGTCCAAAGTCAGGTGTAATCAATGTATGCCGAAGTAGCATCTTGGATTGCTTCATCCTGTGACAGTACTGTCTTGATAATTGTCTTCAGTATAAGAGGTACCACATTGAGACCAAAGCCTAATTGTGTAAGGCAGTACCTCCACCCTTTCAGTAAGACAATCTGGAAAGGCCACAATGACTGGTGTACATGGACCTATAGGTATACTCTCCTAACATCCAACAATGATACATTACACCCACGTTGTTGCCATTCCTTTAACTTGTCTGCACAGATATCTGCACTTGCTGTGAATGCATCTACATACTTGTTTAACTCTCTGTAATCCATTACAGGGTATACCTTTTTCTTGTTCTCTTGGATAATGGCCATCAATGGAACTAGACCCTTGGGAGGTCTAAGCTCCTCCTCAGGATATGGTATGAGCCAGCCATTATCCAACCATACTTCTAACTCCTGGTTATATTCCTTATGTGACATCTCAGACACAGCATACTCTGCTATCTTGTTTTGTAGGCCCATTGGTGCCTGATTTTCAGCCCATTTCCATGATGCCGTCCACACTTTCTTTTTCTGATTGAACTTGACACTAAAGTCCAGTTTCTCTATGGTGAAAGACACGCACAGGGATGGTTTTCTGCTGAGGAGCTCCACTGTATCCGAAGGAGTGATTCCTACTCCCCCTAGTTCTTTGATCACATTCATCCTGATCAGGATGTTGAAACAAAGTGTCTTCTCTCGACTCACGAGTATGTCAATCCTGACTGAACTTCCACTGTGCAACCAGAAAGCAATGATTCCAATCACACAACTAGCTCTGGTCTCCCCATCTATTGTTGTTATGCATACAGGCCCTTTTGTCCAGAACTGGCATATCTATCTGCATCCACAGATTCACTGTTCTGTAGGTGCTGCTCAGTGATGTGTTTGCATGCCATGAACAAATCCATAGCAAAGGCTGTAACTAAGGCAGTCTTTATCTGGTCAACATCAGATTTTCTTTGTCCTCCAGTTGTTGGTAAACTGCAAATGTTCTACCCGTAAGTCTCAAAGAGATCACATGCTCCAAAGACTTCACTCCACATAGCCTGCAAATGAGTTCCAATTTCTCTATTCATTATACCACTGGAAGACCAGACACTGATCCATTAAACTCTGGAATTAACTTTAAATTGAATTTGGTGTCTGCCATCATCTGTCAATCACTGAGATAGCTTGTATTCATCTTGTCTAGTTTTCACATGTCCACATGTTGAGAGTGCCTCTTTCGACTAAGAAGAAACTGGTATTGTATAGCTCTCCCATTCCCAGATCCATGCTGACTATTGGCTAATACCTGCCCAGTATCATACATATACAAATAGGCAGTGCCACCTACTCTAAGTTGAAAGTCTTCTCTCAACAGAAAATTGTGGAAGAGGATGTAACTCTAGGTGCTTACAGCATCACATAGAACCAACTCGGAGTTTCTTATTGGGCTTATTCTGTTAGTTTTCAAATAATCTATCACTACTTGTGCATATGTCCACATTGTCACTGGAAAATGTGTTTTTCTTTTTTATGCTTTTTGGCGAACCCAACTGATTTTGCTTTGGTGCATTTGATATTTAACTAAGATTGTTTCTAAGGGAATTAATGAATGACAAATATGAAAATAGTCAAATAATATATAGAATAGTCAAACATAACTTTTAAATGTGAATGTGACTCATTTCCATAAATTAATTCAGTTATGATAATCTTATTGAAGAGAAAAAAATGAAACTTTATGACAAATGCTCACCAAAACAAACATTTGACAAAGACTATTTAAACTTAAATGACATAAAATCCAAAAGGATACTAGATCAGGGTGCTGAGTAATCAAACAAATAACATACAAATTTTTTTATAAATTTTTCTCATAAATTAAGTAATCAATTTTAGTCATTTCTCTGTGATACATTTAGTGCACTAGGAACTTTACTGAATAAAAGTGTGTGTTTTTACTCTTTAGGAAAATATTCTGTGATTTAGATTGTCTTACAGGTGAGCAAATATGAAAAGTTTGGCTATGGCTCAATGATGAGTGTCTTTGCTGCCACAGCTGCTGGAGTACAAGCCCTGCAGTCTACAGGTCAGTCTGCTTCAAATTATATTTATTTAAAAATAAAAATCTGTATAGAATAAAAATGGTTGTCTCTAAAATGTTCCTGGCATTGTATTTTTCAGCTCATCTTTTGAAATGACATTATACTTTTTGTTTTGTTTTTTTGTCCCTTTCTAAATTAGAATATCAGAGTCTACCAAATTCATATGATTGAGCATTAAAATCTTTAACTATTTCCCTGTGATCTTATTGAAATTTACTTGCCACCTACAATGAAAAAAACATGTTCACTTTTTAATGTAAGGGAAACTGTTAATGACCAAATACAGCACTGGAATGATGTTGCTTTTTCTAGTGCACCATCCAGAAATTACCCCTAACCCTTAGCTACTGGTCAGGTATTTTCAGTTTATTGCGTTATTCTAATGATTATTAGATCAGCAGAAATGGTTACATTTTAAATTATTCTAAAGGCTATTGACTAAATGATAGATCAGAATGTGATTATTTTATAGCTATTATATAGGTTATTTGTTAACTTTTAACTTATTATTTATTATTGATTACTTTGGCTATTTGGTATATTCATTAATTATTCACTGTTATTTATTATTATTAAATTTACTTAGTTTGGGTTATGCATTCATTTATACAGTTTCTTAATTTGTTTATAATTTTTCTTTTCGCAGGTTGTTTATCTTATTTGTTTAGTTTAAAGTATTGAATTTGCTTAAAGTATATTTCATTTTCTGTGTTGTATATAGTGCATATATTTGCAATTTTCATGTTTTACAAGGGATTCATTTTTAGTTTTTGATTTTTAAGTAACAATAAAAATTTACTTTCATGTCTGCATTTTCAGATAAGTTCTGATCATTTATTTAGTGACTTAATGTATACTTTAGCTCAAAATCATAATTGCAGTGTACCTTATGAAGCTCATTTAACACTGGCACTCAATGGCATTTAGGGCATCTTTAGTAATCACATTTCCCTGGGCATAAAGCTCTACTGAGTACATCTTCTACTGTACTCTACCCTGAAAGATTTCACCTGTGGCAGACTTCAGAAGAGTGACATAGAACCTTGGACCTGCTTGATTCCATAGTATATCCCCTTAATGTTGCCTGTCAACTGAAATCTGTATCTGGGAACAAAACTGGAGCTATTAGTAGTTAATGCATCACCTAGTGCACTATTTGTTGTGGGAAGTCCTTGAGGACCTGTAAGTTCTTTTCACTGGGGCAGGTTTCCAGAGTATGTCTCTTCTCTTTAGTGATGGCTGCCATTTCTGTTGATTTGCTTGTCTTTTTGCCAAAGGTGGCTAGGACAGCATTGTAAGTGATCTCTCTGAAGTGTTCCTATCTTTCGTGGGTATGAGCACTAATCAGGTCTGTGAAGGCTTCCTCTGTTTTCTAATGTGTGTCTTGCTGATGTTAGTGCAAAGTTTACCAACTTCTTAGCACATAGATCACCTTCCTAAACTAATGGTTGGTGTCACAATCTGTACTCTGGAAGTTGTTTATGAGCCAAACACTGGTTAAGCTAAAGCACATTATGACAATCAGGTCAAGCTGGTGCCAATGCTTTGATCATTTGTTTCTCTTAAACTTGTATTGGATTTTAATGTTGAAGATCCTGTTGCTGATACAGAGGTTCCCAATACCATGAAATTGACCAAAATCACAACTCAATAGACTAAATAATATCCAATAACCTAAATCTCATAAACTTTAAATTTACAAAAAGGTAAATAAGAATAATAAATAAACTAAAAAAATAAATAATTATCATTGCCAAATTAAAAGTCAGCTAATAATGATTTAAAACATTAATCCTACACAAAAGAAATGGGAAGGATAAATTTCTCTATTACTGATTTTGCCATTAGACCCCAGTGTGTGTGGGTGTATATATATATATATATATATATATATATATATATATATATATATATATATATATATATATATATATAATGTGTGTGTGATATTATAATCCCAGAAAAATGGAAATTTTACCAAGAAACTTCAAACTTTAATATTTAGAAGTAATCTTTCTATATATATATATATATATATATATATATATATATATATATATATATATACTATTTTCAAAGCCAAATTCATTAAGGTGCTTTAATGTTTTTGCCCTGTTTTAGGTTTTGTCCAGTTCCAGTTGGTTGATACTTGGTCAGCTTTGGAATGCCCCATATCTGATACTCCACCAATTCGACCAAAATGCTGGCCCACTGAAGTTATTGACCGATCTTGCCAAAAAGTATCTTGTTCATTTTTATCTCTTTATGTTCATCTAAATAATCTCATTTGTCTGAATTCTTACAATTTTTTTTTTTTTTTGTGAAATACATTGGTTTGATAATATGGCAGACATCCACAGGGATGATTTTAGCCAAGGATCATTAAGGGTTCCAGGTCTTTCAACATTATACCTCCTCTCCACAGTGACCCAGCCAATAATGATCGGATATCAACTTGTGTGCCATTCAACAGCTACAACTATACTCATCATGCAAGCAATCCACTGCAACTCATACTTGTCTGGCATTTTATAATCCATTAACAAAATCTTCCAGTTCACCAGCTTCTGTGCTCTTCTATAAAGAAGGAAGTGGACACAAAATCAAAACATCAACCACAATTCCCCACTTTATCTTGCTGACTGCCAATCTCTTTTTCCATTTAGCTGTAACTTAGATGCTTCTTCTGCCGCCAGAGATATTAAGTGAATGGCCCTGGTTTTTTCCAATCCCATCACTCCTAATTTTGACAGTATTTTGCAATATAACCACCCAGTGAAGCCTTTGCATCCTATTTCAATCAGTTCACACTGATAATAAAAGGATGTCAGTATAAAACATAATAATCATGTGAGGAACTTACCTCCCGCAAAGTGAATTTGCATGTCATGTCAGGTCCTGTTGAAAGATCATGACCAGCAGTAAAAGAGAAATGGATTATTCCAAAATTCCCATATCACGGGCAGACATACAAAGGAAAAAATAACAATAAAAAAGACTAAGAATCCAAACAAGCTTGAATTTATAAAACTTGAAGTCTCAGGCGAACAAGAAGTAAGTCTCGTATGCAAATTTTAGTTGCCCCCAATGTGGGCATAAATAGCAAGTCTGGGAGGAAGACGAGAGAACACATTGTTGGCATGATGGCGTATGTACTAACAAGATTGAGAATATAGGAGGTCACTAGCAGTTGGTAGACCAGAGGACTGGACGAAAGCAAGCACTTTAATCTATTTCAGTCATCGCAAGCAACAGGCGAACTGAATTACCCACAAATCATAAATAATAAAATAGAATAAACAGCAAAGAATCATTTTATATTTCTGCTTAGATTTCATATCTTAGCACACAGAAATTTCTGGTGATAATCTATATAAAAGGAGACTGGTATTTTCGATAAAAATATACAAAAAAGTACTAGAAAAGCACATGAAAAATCTGAAAAAAATAGTTTTATCAAAGAAAGAAGCATATTCTCTGAAAAATAATGATAGTGACAGAAAGATATTAAGAATGAAGAAACAACAGTCAGACATTGCAAAAATAATGAGCAAAAAGGATGGAATTTAGAGAAAATAATTATAGAAGATGGAAGGAAGAAATCACATGAAAGTGAAGAGTCTTTACAGTGATTAGAAGGGAGTAAAATGTAAATACAGAGAGAGAAAGGAAGAAAAGAAAAGAATAGGAAACATTGTTAATGCAAGAAAATGTGATCAAGAAATCAGTTTGGAAGACAACAGAAAAACAAAATGGTTGTGCCATAAAACAGAGAATGTAGAGGGAAGGAGAAGTTGGGAATAAAAAAAGAAAGACATTCAAAAAAAGCTAAAGCAGTTTTATGAGGAAGGAAGGGAAAATATTTTGAAAATAGAACTTCAAATGAAAAAATACAACTACAAAAAAGAAATATTTAATTTGGTGTGTATTGACACTGAGCAATTCTTAGCCATTCATGTCTTCTCTCCTTCTATATGCCCAGTCACTTCAAAACATTGGCGATCATGGCTCTCCAAAATTTCCTATCCCTTGTGGCCCATAGCAGGTTTTCACCTAATTCTGCCATTCATTCACAGAAGCTCATCAGATAGCTCACTGCTTTCCTATCTCCCTTGTCCTTAATATACTCAGTGTGTGGGTTAAGCTTTCAAAGCCCTCCTTCCTCATTATGCATTCAAAGTTTTCTCCTCATACATGGAGAAGTTGTTCAGCATTTACTGCCGTATAAGAGGATGGATATCATATAGCAGTCCAGCACTCTTTGTTGCTCTTTTGCTAGTCCATTGCATGTTTATATTTCGCTGTCACATTTTCAATTGTCTTTTGAAACACTTTCTAGATATTTAAACTTCTGCACCTGCTTGATGTTGATTTTTGTAATGAATTCAATTGTCATTGAAATGCTCCAAGTTTTGTAAATACTTATAACACCATAAAAATATAAGCTTGCCATTATTTACTAAGCTCTTTTTTTGGTTAAAGGCTACAATCGTGAAACACTTTGTGAGGATTGAACTCACTACTCAATAATAATAATAATTTGTGGGATCTACTTGCTAACCATTATACCACATAAAGGTGGCCAAGATTGTTGTATACATTGTTAGTACTGTTATGAATGATCTTCACTAAGTGTTTCAGACTTATCTTGTAAAACTACATTAAGCTTAGTAGATACTTAGACTTCCTTACCATTGAACAATAGTTAGCAACCTAGCCTTACTACTATTACTACTACCACTACTGTAGTAAGTTTGGTATTCACTGAGTGCTCTACACTTCTTGTCTTGTGTCAGAATAAGTCTAGTCAATGAGAAAAAGAAGTCTAAATTGAAGACGTAAGTGCTGCAAAAAACAAAGTGAGAGAATGAGGAAAGTATAAATTATGAAAACATTTACAACAGGCATTTTTTCAGTCCCCCCACTCCCATCTGTAGATGAGTTTTAATCTAGCATTATAGGCAACATTTTAATACTGATTCCATTACCATTTCCTTACATCTTTGACTTTGGAAGCTGATTCTGATTCAAAGATAGGAAATTTGGTTCTAGTGGCTAACATCTGATTGGACAGTTGAGAATTCTAAAACGAAAGAAAAGTGAAAGAAAATGGAAATAAAGAATGAGAAAGGAGGAAGCATATAAAAGAGCCAAAGAAGATGAGCAAAAAGAAAGCAACAGAAAGAGAAGGCAAAATGAATTAGATGGAAAGAAGAAAAAAATGAAAGTGTGAAAAATAAGAAAAAATGAAAAAGTAGAAAGGAAATAAAAATGAACAAATGACAAGGAAAGAAGTAAACTAGAGGAAGAGTTATTAAAGAGAAGAGGAAAGAGTTTTAAAGTTGAGGGAAGGAAGAAGAAAATTAAGGGTGAGAAGAAAGAGGAGGAGAAACAATTCTGAAGAAACAGCAGAGTAAGAAAAAGAAGTGGAAAAAAATGTTGAAAGAAGAAAAAGATAAACAAGAAATGAAATGCTCCTAAGACAGCAAAGGGAAAAAAAGCAAATGGGAGATGAGGAAAAAATAACAGATTATTAAAACAGGCCGAGTTGGTGAGGTAGGGAATAATACCAATTTCTGAAAAGACTTCAGTGAAATACCCAGCTCTTTAGAGAATCATTTCAGAGATTAGAGAATTAACTATTTCAAATTGCATCAAATGTCATGCACTGGATGCAAGACATTTATTGTTTTTGTTTTGTTTTTTGTTTTAAGTTTTTATGTTATTTTGATTTTTTTTAATTTTTTATTTTTATTATATTGTGGGATCTAAGATGTCATTTTTATTCAAATTGGGAGAAGACTGATTGAATTGGAATTTACTATAATGATTTGTGGCACAAGTTCGACATTCAGCCAATTATCCTGGCCGTCAATTTCATTCAATGTTGATTTATTCAATTATCATTAGCATCATTATTGCTATTACTTTTGTATTAGAATATTTCTGCCTATGATGTTTGGGGTGAGGCAGCAAGTTGATAGGTTGTGGATGATAGATATTTAGCTTCCAAAACATAAAGATGGCATTTTGAAAACTTTTTGTTCCTTCTACTGTCATATCAGTCTTTCTCTCACATGTCATTCTTTTCAATTTTTACTTATCCTTTAATCTGTTTCTTAGCTTTTTATCTAATATCCTTTCTCTATCTTTGTTGTCCTATTGATATTTATTAAACTTAGCATAGTATGGCACAGGGCCAGCTCAGAAGGATAAATAGGTGTAGGAAGATGACTCACCCTGTTATGCTCTATCTTTATACAAGTTTGATCAAACCAAATTGCTGCCATATCTGGGAGCGCTGTCCAACACTCATTTTCCAGCCTTGACAGAGTTCAGAAGCATTTATGCAGCCTTGTGGACTTTGAATTATTTTCAACACCTTTCCTACAGATGAAATTCCATAAGCCTATCTATATTCTGTTGCTATTTCCATGACAAACGAGCTACATTCCTTAGTTGCACCAGTTCAGTCCTATACAACTTGGCTCTATTATGCCAGGTACACAGGACTGACTCATCTTCATCTCTTTCATAATTCTGTCATTAAGAAGGAAGAGCCACTTAAATAGCTTCTTGCCACAAACCACTACTTTATAGAACAGACTCCTGAGAGTATGCTTCCTCAATCATTAAAATCTTAACCTCTTCAAGTCTAGAGTTAACCATTATCTGTCTTACATATCCTCATAATCTATACTGACTTCCTCCTCTTATGTCTCTATAAGAACCTTATTCAGTGAACCTCTACCTTGAGTGGCTTTTGGACCTTGTATTGGCTGAATATTTAGTAAGAAAAAACTTTCTTCCCCATTGTATTTTCTCATCTCTTACACACTCATTACGACAATTTTTCTCTTTCTCTCAAACATTCAGTTCACTCCTTTATCTCTTTAGTTTCTTTCTCTCATATAAGTTTCTTTCTCTCACATATAAGTATATAATTCTTTTTCTCTCTGTATTTCCCTCTCTTTGTGTTCATTTCTTCTTCTTATGCAAGATTTTCTCTCTCACATTGACTTTTCACCTTCTTTTTTTCACCCTCTCTAATTTGTTTGTATCTTTTCTTTTCATTCTACTCTCTTTTACTCAATATTATAAAACAAACATGACTGACTATTTAAGTCAACTGCAAATAAATAATTAGTGTCTTCAAAATGAATCAAACAGAATTAGAAAAAATTATGAAAAGTCATACAGAAAAAGTTTATTAATAATTTTTCCAAGGTAAAAGGAATTTTTTTTTCTTTTTTTTTTGCAAGTGATAAGGACAATAGCATTTTGTTTTAGATGTGGAAGAGAAATTTGTTTATTTTTGAAGATGGTGAGATAATTTTCTTTACTTATTCTTGGCAGTAAAAGGGATAATTTGTTTTTGCTTTTCTATTAAGATAAAGGTGGCATTTTTCTTTGTTTAAGGAATGGGCAATTTTTAAGATAGAATTAGATTTGGTGGAAAGTAATTTTCTTTATAACTATCACCACAAAATTTCTGCCTTTATTTTATAGAAGAGTACCAGCTAGATTTCATGACACATTTTTAATTTGTGGTTTAAATGCTGATACAGCATATAAATTAAAAAGTTTCATGAAATAAAAATCCTTGAGAAACACTTCAGAGACTGCAGAATCCTATAAAATACTTTAGTCTTTCTCATGTTATGAAGCCTTGCACAAACTAATAACTGACAGCAATTCATCTTAAAGTATAGCAAATGAATTGACCTAGCTAATAAGTCAACCTCAAGATGTATGCTGTCAACAAATTGTTAATTTTAAATTCAGGTTTAAGTCATTATCACATTAGTCAAACTTCCTTATGACAGTTGTAACAAATGAACACACAACGTAGTTAACATTGTGCACTGATTGTCATAACCAGGCCCAGAATTATAATAAAATGACATAAAAATCTAATATATATGAACACTAATTCCCACATATTACTTTCATTTGATGAACAGACATTCAGTCATTTACCATGGTAATAACAATAAATTGCATTTCCTGAAAACACCATCAACTCAACATATCAATAAAATGTAATCCAGTAAGAGGTTATACAGCACTTCATCTTACTATAAGAATAGAATAATATTTATATTTATTCATCAAGTATTTTCATTATTCTAAAAAAGAATAAGTAATTGAAATAATTTCACCTACCATAAATTTTAATAGAAATTTTTAGAGCTAACCTTCTGTAATTACTGTAGATAGTGCAAAGCAAGTTTTAGATACACTACTCTTCCTGTTTTCCCATTTCATTTCTCAAGGCCCATGTTTTCTACTCCAGTTGCTACCCGGCAAAGTTCACCTCTTTTAGTCAAGCATGTCTCCACTTTCGATCTCCACCCCAGAGATCATTCTATATTAATTAAGTTCTGTTAACAATTTACTACAGTTGATTGATTGCAAAAGCAATAAAGACTTGAGTAAACATCAAAGAAACTTCTAACACTTTCTTCACATTGTGCAAAAGATAGCATCTGGAACTCTTGCAAATTCTTGTATTAATCATTAGAGATATAAATTTCATTAACTAACATCATGCACACCTGCTTCTGATATCAAGTTTTATAAACTTTTACATATTTACAGGAAGGGCAATTTGGTGATTTTAGTCCTTAATCTTTATCTAGATATATGCTTCTTTTTTAGTCATTTTTCTTAATTTTTTAAATATTTTTCTTAATTCTCATAATAAATTTCTTTTTTTTGGAGCATTTACCAATGTTTTAAAACACATTAATACCAAATTCTTCTTTATCGGATAAGTGCTCCATAAACATGCACTTGTGCCAATGTGGGTATCATCTGATATGTATGTAATATAATTTATTTGATTTTGTTTAGCAACTGGTTCGCTTATCCACACTGCTGTATGCATTTCCTGCTGTCTATGAATTATTAGCCAATGAAGAACTTGCCAACAAAGAAACATACAGTTTCAGGGAAGTGCCCCAAACTTTAGCTGTAAGTCACAATTTTTGCTCTAATTTGTAGCCAGTCATCAAGTGAATAATTTATTACAATTCAAATAGCTAATTATGGCAAAATACTTGTTCTCATGACCTATGATGATTAATCAGTAAACTTAAAAGAAACTTTCTTGACTTTACATAATCATTCCAAAGAAAAGAAAGATAAATAAAGCAAAACAATGAGAGAAACGTGAATGTCAAATCTCGTACAACTTTAAGTACATTTTTAAACAAGCATTCTTAACCTGTTAGGTTTTGGTACATTTGTAACCTTGAGGGAGACAACTTTCTACTGATCTGTCCTCCATAAGGTATGACACTACTTCTTCAACAAGCTGGTGAGCTCTGTCACTACCTAACTGATTGATCTTCAGATTCTAAAGAATATGACAAATTTAGCAACAGGAACACTTTTATCTGCCAATCGTGCCTACATAAAGAATATTTTATGTGAAATTGGACATCACATATTAGGAATTAATTTGTCAATCTTTAATCATGAGATTTTTCAGATGTCTGAGGTTTTCTGGCTCCTAGCATGCTAGACAAATGTTCACAATCTTTTTTATTTTTCCCATAGAACTTCATATTCCTAACATTTAGTCTCAACAAACTTGTAAGAAATATATTACCTAATTAGCTATTCCTTCCAATCATATTTGAAAATAGCATTTTTTTATATTGCAAATACTATCTATGCTAATTTGTCTCAACTCCAGGACTTCATGGATCGACTCATCATCCTTAACAGTCCATCAAAAATCCATTCCTTGTTTAATTATGAAGAATCTCATGGATTTGGATTAAGGTAAAAAAAATCTTCATTTTTATCAGGATTAATATTTTAAATACAGGTAAAATTTTCTTTATATGTTTAATTTGTCCTAATGTTTGGGCCTATGAGATGAATTCACATGAAGCAATTAATAAAATCTATTAAATTAATTATAATGAATACTTATCCTTTCAAATATTTATATTTATAAAAAGCATGATTTAGTAAAACATATTCTTGCTGCATATAATACCAAAATTGTTAAGGTTAATAAAAATAATTTTGATTTTTTTTTCATTGATTGATTTCATAATTACATTAAACAGTTTCTTGGGAAAATAGTTGTCCAAACTTGACAGCACAGATTTTTATTTTATTTCTCTATACAATTTCCTATGGCTAGCAATCCCATTTTACAGAGGAGTGACTGCACTGCCAGGTCATATTACAGTCAAGGATGTAATTTATTCCCTGTTTTATAGATTCAGAAATATCACATTATATTATACTCAAATCAATACAGTAAATTGAAGAAAATAATTTTTGTTTAAATCTTCTACAAATCAAGCAATTTTTTACACATGTTCCATATTCACAATGAAATCTATATAACTTCTAATAGCAGTTATATTTAGAATGACTTTTATGTAGAATTGAAGCCAAGAAGATCATTTGAACAGTGGAATAAAAGATATTTTCAAGCTACTTGTATATTCCTGGAAGTAACTTCTTCATATGAATGACATGCTTTATATTTTCTTTCAAAATTCTGCACACAAAATTCTATATATACCCAGGTCATGCCTGCTATGTATTTCTCAAGATAACTGCAAATTCTTTATCTTGAAATGACCCTCAACAAGCCTTGAAATGCCACTCAGAAAACCAGTGTGTGACAGAATGAATGTTCCAACATAAAATCACATATAATAATCGCAAGTAGACAGTTCAAATCCTAATGGCAGACTGACTCAATCGAAAGGGTACCAATGAATGTTAATTGTGTGTTCTTTTTCATTGGATGCTACAATCAAAGCATGTACAATCCAGGAACTATCTGATACAATCTCATATCTGAATTAATATTCTAAATACATCTTCAACTAGAGTTGATATAGTGCAAAAATAACCAACCTAATTACTTTTTTTACCATTTAATAATTCACATTTTCCAATATCAGCCAGCATTTAGAGCATGATGTTGGTGAGTGAAAGGCTTGCAATCTGTATATGCTTCAATGACTATCAATATTTTTGTTGTAATTTCTTTAATTTTAGCAAAATATTAATCCCAACTTACCATCATAATTGAGAGATTGAAATATTAAAATATGTTTATATTAAAAAAAAAAAACCTCCTCCCATCAATTTTGCCAGAACATTTTGATTGATAACAATAAACGACAAAGGGATGACTAGATATTCCAGCATTTGAAATATTCAGAAAAACTAATGCATCACCTCTTCATATTCTCTGGTTATATTTGGGCAAGCTATTGAATTGGTTATCCTCATTCTATTGTTTCAGTTGGTTAAATTCGAAATCTTATGTATTAAAAAAAAAACATTTTTGATATTAAAAGAAAATACACAGAGGATCTACTTCAAAAATTTGCTTTGTATTATATGACAATCATACACTGGCATGCAAAAGTTTGGGGTCAACTACATAAAATGATTATACACATTTATTTAGCTGTGTGCTTTTATCAGTCATGTTTGTGAACTGGAAAATAAGTTGTTGCATTTTCATAGTTGTTGTGTAACAGAAGATACACTGATTTAAGCAGTTGAAGCTGAAAAATGATCTTATATTGGGCCAATGAAAGATTTGAGATGATAAAGTTATGTTAATCAAATTTCTAAATAGGAATTGTTTCATCTTAATAACACAAGTGTAGGGTGCCTTGGTGGGTCATTGTAGTTAAATATTAGCTTTCTTTAAGCTTTTCTGTTAAAATTTCTGAGAAATACAAATGGAGGTTGTGATTTTAAAGGGAACATAACTCAATAAGAGATTGCCAGGTAGCTGGAAATTTCCAGAAAGTGTTCAAACCATCTATAAATGTTTGCTACTATTGGAAGTATTTTAAATGCAAAGAAAACTGAAAGACCACAAAAGTGAGACGAAAGAAAGATTATGAGAGACTCAGTAGCCAATCCAAAATTAACAGCCAGACAAGTGAGAAGTGAGTGCGGTCTTAACAGTTAATTTGATACAGTACACAGCATATTACAAAAAAAAACAATTTGAATGGGTGTAGATCAGGAATAAACCATCATTAAGTAAAAAATATTAGAATAGAAGACTGATATTTTGTGATGAATGCAAAATAGAGTTCCATTTTCATGCAAGGGAATATGTATAAGCAGCAGTGGAAGAAACAAAAACAATGCAAGACACACCAAAAAGACAGTAAAGTTTGGTGGTAGAAACATGAGAGTGTTGGGTTGCATTAAAAGCAATGGTAGAAGAAAATTTGTAAAATTTGATGGAAATCTGAACAGCAAAATCAATATTTACTAGTCTTATCTTTTGCTCAGCTATGAAGAAGGAAACATTTTTCAGCATGCCAGTACTTCTTGCTACACATCATATGCAACAAAATGGTTTCTCCTGGATGAAGATGTTCAACTTTTGAAAGACTTGCCAGCACTAAGTTCTGATTTCAGTATAATTGAACCATTAGGATGGGAATTGAAGAAACAGTGTACTCCAGTGAAAACCATGCAATATCCAAGAGCTTTAGGATTACTGCCAAGAAGATTGGTAAAAATACCCAATGAGAAAATATAGGCCTTGTTCAATTCAATGCTTCATCAAATTGAAGTAATTATTCAAACCGAAAGCAGCAACAGTGATTACTAATTCCATAATTTGATCTCTTGTACTTTCTGTAATAACAAAAGATGACTTTTTGCAAAAAAAAAAAAAAAATCCTTTTTAACTTAAATTTTGCATGGCCTTTTTCCAGCAACACAATGCTTAAGATGCTCTATCATCTATGATACAGAATCAACAAAAATGCAGTAACTTGTTTTCTATCCCTAAAAGCTCATAAAATGTACTGAGGAAAGCATACTGCTAATCACTTTCAATTTGGGGCTAAAATTAACATTGAAATTAATTCACCACAGTAGTCCTAAAATTTTGCCCACTAATGTTTACAAATTGTCATAAGATAAAACAAAATACATTTATTCATATGATCAATGTATTGATCTGCTGACTATATTTTTATATTGATGAGAAATTGTATAATAGATACAGATGAACAGATTAGATAAATTGATAGGTTTGAATAGACTGGGATAGATAATGAATAGGGTAGAGTGATAGTTGATAGAAAGATAAACCCAAGACATATATTTATTGAACTTAGCTTAATACTTAACCCCAAGTACAGGGGACCAAGAAAGGATCAAGCTTACTACTCAGTCATAATGATCTACAAAACCAGCTTGCTAATCATTATTACCTTATAGTGAAGCATCCATGATCAGACCAGCATAAATAGATATTAACAAACTGTACTAAACAAAATAACAATCTAATAACATTGAAAATCTTAGAAAATGAAGCATAAACCTATTCTAAACTTTTGTCCACATTGTGCTTCCATATTAAAGCTAACCAGACTATAAAACCATATCTAAAATATCATATAACAAAATTTGATTTCTCTTATCTTATTCTAGAATCTGATTTAAGCAAAGTGATTTTATATTTTTATTTCTTTGAATGGCTGCAGGGTTCTAAATGGATTGGTCTGTTCCCTGGATACTTGCCTACTGCTGCAGACACAATACCAGTTCCAAGAATTATTCCTCAAAGCACAAGCTGACTCTGCATTGACGGCTGGTGATGAGTATGGATCAAAACCATCATTTCAGTTCCTACTTTTGGTCACAAGAGACAGTGATTTCTTGCCAGAAGCCAAAGCCTGGGACCAATTCTAATGGCACTTGCCTTCTCCTCCTAACCCTTCCCTTTTTTTCTCTTGCTCTTTCATTTCTCTCTAATTCATTTATCTCTCACCTTTTCTCATTATTTCTTATTGCCTTATCTATTTTTCTTTGTATCTTTTATTGTCTTTCTTTTTTCTTCTTCCTCTCTCTATTTTCCTCCCTAACTTTCTATTCTTATTTTTGTTTCTCCAGTCTTTTTATTCTGCTATATTTCTCCTCTTTTTTCCTCTCTTACTTTCTCTCTTCCTCCTTTATTCTTTAACTTTTCATTATCTCACTTAATATTTCTCTTCCACCCTCTTTTTCTTTTCTTTTTTGTCTCTCTTTTCCTCATTTTCTTACTCTCACTCTGTTATCTTTAATCTCCTTTCAGCAGAATCAGATCAAACAAAATTCCCACTCTGTCTCCACAACTTGGATTTCTCTCATTTATTTTCCAAAACATTAAAAACCCATTTATAATAATTCAGTCATACACCATTGTATAGTCTTGTACCTATCATTATGTCACTATAAATTTTAAAAATGCTTTCTTTTATTATACATAAAACTTAGAATTTTAAATTAAATTTATTCTGAATCTCTCTTGCTATGAATTGAGAAACCACATTAGCATAAGGTTTAATTTCTTGAACATTTCAGCAAAGACTGAGGTCACTCATAATGGATTGTATTACCAAGATTCTATATAAATTGTTATCTTACGTTTTAATTGAGTAAGGCCTACTTTGATGCACTGTCAGATTTTGGGGCTAAAAAGATTGACCTCTTTCTATTACAAATCTATTTGCCTAATTGGTAACATGACTCATTAAAATTAATTTCCTTTCCCTTGTTTCCTTTATCATAACATTTTGACCATTGTATTGCCCAGCCTTTCTCAGTGAACTATTATATATTGAAATAAGAAAACTTGGGATAAAGAACCATGACCTTCCCCTCTTATACATACCGCATCCTGTGCTTCTGCCTGTGTCTTTTCATGTCCTACATGTTGGATGCATGACCTTACATTGAACTAGGTTTGTGAAACCTACTTTTGTACAGTTGCAACAAAGAACAAAGATGAAATCCATTGCCTACTAAAACTAAGATTTGAAGAACATTTAAAAAAAAAAAAAAAAAAAAAAATGGCTCTTTGTGAAGAAACTTTAAAATCAAGAATGGTTGATCATGCACAGAAGTATGCACACAAACTTTTGTGTGATAGAATCAAAATAATAAACTAGAAATTGCATTTGAAAGTAAGTACATTAAAGTAATCAGAAAACCTAATCAATAAACCAAGCATAGATGCTGATTTCAATCCATAATGGGAATGACTGCTGTACACTTACCCCCCCTCTCTTTTTATAGGCAGAAGTCCACAAATGCATGCTGGAATATTTTTCTTAGCCAATAAAATAGGCTGGTTTGACATGACTCAGTCCAGATTTGCCTTGTCTCAAAGACAAACCACTGCATTCACTTGTCTGAACTTGCTTTTGTGTGTCGATGATAATTCTTAGTTTGTGAATTTTTTGCCTTCTTACTGTTATTTTGCCTTGCATTTATTGTTGCTTTTGCTTTTTATTGCAAACTTTGTCAATTCTGTTTGTTGGACAGTTTTGATTTCTTTTTGCATTTGACCATAGCTATAACTCATCAGGTTATCCACCCAGGAATAAAATCTTCTTCAACAGTGATGAATCGAAATATGAAATATGGGAATTAAAATTTTGGGGTTACATGCGAATCCAAAAAACAATCTTGGCACCTTTTTATCATCCCAATGGCAGAGACTACTGAGAAAATGCATTTGCCAAATTAATTCAATTTCTTGATGATTGAAGTCTGTCTCTTATTATGAGAGAAGCCCCTGACAATGTGAGAAAAGTGATGCAAATTTTGAGAGAGCATTATTTATCAAAAGGAAAGCCAAAAATAATTTCCCTGTATACAGAATTAACCTCCATACATAAAGCAACTGCAAAAACTATTACTGATTGTATTATTAGAGATGGAAAACACAGCCACTTTATTAAAAACTTCTGAGGAGACAATTGGTGATGGTTTACTAACTATGGTCCTAAAAGGCCTCCTGTCCAATTTCAGTCCATTCACAACTGTTATTACTCAGAAAGACAAGCTACTAACAGTTGGTGAATTCAAAGTAGCATTGCAAAGCTTTGAAGAAACCAAAAAGATGAGAATAACACTGAAATACTGTAATGACTCTCTGAATGCCAAGACCAAAGCCACAAGCTAATGTTCCCACCTGTTTTACTTGTGGTAAACTTGGACATAAGTCCTTGATTGCTGAAGTAAATTTCAGAATTACTAAGTAATTCCCCCTCATGATGCTATAATTCCAATCCACCAAATAAAATTATCTGCTATGTTTGTCACAAACTTGGCCATAAAAGTACCATGTGCAGAAACAAAAAGAAAGCTCATTTTGTAAAAAATGTGGAACATGTTTTAGATAATGAACATTCATTTCTGTTTCCAGTTGGTCTAGATAATATTTCCATTAAAAACCGTTTACTCATTGACAGTGGTACGCATGTGATAACTGGCAAATCTAAATTTCTTACTTTTCTTACTCTGCACACCTGAATGGTACTATAGAATGATCTTGATGATCTCTATTCAAAATGGGAAGATGTCTATTAATAGAATCAAAGCTACCAACGGTTTTATGGTCATATGCTTTTAAGACCACATATATATTAGATATTAGTGTTACAGTCAAAGAACTAATAAAAAACTGCCTTCAAAATGTTCACAGGTCACAAACATAACCTTGCCAATATGCATACATTTGGCACAATTTGTTACGCATACATACAAGATAGAAAGAAATTGAACACTAAGCAATTTTCATAGGCTACAATAAATCATGTTCTGCCTATTTAATATATATACCTGAAACTAAGAACATCAAAAGAATAAGGTGCATAAAATTTACTGAAAACTTAAAATCCTACATTTGACAATTCTTTACTTCCTCAATAATGCAATACTTCCCAACTATTTTCTGAAAAAATCCTTTTGGAGAAGAGACACAAGAAAGCAAAACTACACAATCAAGTCTAAGCATTAATACAGGAGATAATCCTAGTGCAGAAATACAAGACAGATTATATCCAAGCAGTTTGCAAAAAATGTCTGAATATCTGAAAGATTACATTGTTAAGAATTTAGACAACATAGTAAATCCAACTATAGATTATTGTTGTTCAGTAAAGAATATACCCAGTAATTACAATGAACTTATCTTCTTCAAATGACTCTATAAAATGGCAAGATGCCATGGAAAAAGAGATAACTGCCCTAAAAGTAAACAATACAAGTGAATTGATGGAATTTCCACTTGGTAAAACTGTTGTACGCAATTGGTGGGTCTACACTATTAAAACTAATAGCACTAGTAATGAACAGTTCAAAGCAAGATTCATTGCAAAATGCTACTTTTAAAAACTTGGAATATATTATCATGAAACTCTCTCTCCCCTACAGCATGTTTATCATCTGTAAGAAATTTAAATGAAAAAAAAACATGATATAAATAAAAGAAAAGGATATAAAATATTTAAAAAAAATATAATAATTCTGTCATATAGGCAAATTATATGTAAATTATATATACGTAAATGTCTTCATGTATCTTGTTTGTATTTATTGGTCCCATAGAAATGGGGGATTTAGGGGAGGTAAATATGATTGCTCTCATTCATTAGATTGAGTGGGAGGGTGTTAATTTCAATCCTTAATGGGAATGACTGCCCATCCCCTTTTATAGGCAGAAGTCAACAAATGCATATTTTTCTTAGTCAATAAAATAGACTGGTTTGCAGTTTGACATGACTCATCCCAGATCTGCCTTATCTAGAAGACTTTGTTATTCTGTTTGTTGGATATTTCTGTCATTTGACCATGGGTATTCACTCCACAGTATAAGAGCCACTGATCAAAAAAAAATAAATCATAGATTTAGGATTTCAAAAACATAACCCTAAAAATAGTGGTTTTACTGAATTTTACCAATTTTAATGGAAGATCATGAGTCCAACACATGGATCAGGAAAGACATTTCCAAAAAATCAAAGAGAAAGTCATTTGATGTGATAGTACTGGAAAAGAAGTCCAAGTTTCTAAAATACAACAGACAGCTGAGAAAAGCTGTAGGGTAGAGTGGTTGAAAGATGGAAATAAAAAGAAAAACAATGAAGAGAAGAAAATTGCTTTCATCTAATCAAAAAGCAAATTCAAATGAAAAAATAGCATTTTATATAAAAAGTAACATGTACTATAGAAAGGTAACAGGAAATCACTCCACTATATTTCCCAAGAACAATCATGTTTACAAATAGTTAATCACAGTTTAAAGATATTTAAGAAAAGAAAGCTGTGAATAGTCATGATTGCCTATGTTCTGGAAGGACATAACAAGTTCTTTTCAATAAATTCCCTGAATGTTCTCAAACTAATTCCCTAAAAATATATCTTGATTATACAACCTCAATTCATAAATCTTTTACTATAATTTCAAGCTTCTTCATGAACAGAAATTCAGTCTTATTTAATTTTTTGTTATAATGACAACAGGTTTCAAATCATTCTGTCCCCAGACTATTATATTTGCTTCTATTGCAGTAATTCCATTATGATTGACATGTTGTCAGTAGAAAGAAATCACATTCTGGTTCGGTCTTATTTGATTGGTGGATCAACTGAGCGAATTCTACCAGCCCGAGTCCTGCAACAGGTGAGAGATCAAAAATGCTGTATTTACTGTTGTTTGGACAGAGTTTCATGCAAGTGGCTAGAATATTTTATTCTTATTTTAGCAAAACTATGGGGTGAGTGTATTTTAATCTTTAAACATAAAGATTAAAGTCTACCAGAATCTTCTTGTAATTTGTTTGCCATTACATGATCACTAGGCATAATCTGATATGCCATAGAAAATCAGTAATAACAAGAATTTTGTATATTTCTTTAAAACTATCTTCAATATGTCATGTTCTCTAGCACAGCAAGAAGTCACAAGATCAGCATAGAGGTTTAGAGAAGGTAGTTCCAAGAATAGAGACATGCAAAAAAAACAGATGCACCGTGTGTCAGAAGAGATACACATTCTCTACCAGAACACAACAGAAACCCAAGGAAGGCCTGAGTATACAGAGCTAAAACGTTGAGAAAAAAACAAAAGATGAGATTATTAGTCTGAACAAAAGTACATACAATAATGAAAACAGACAAGAAAAACAATATGCATATTTAAATAATAATAAAATGAAACTACTACACTACAACTAATTTTCCATTATTATAAGTAGATAGTCATCAACCAAATCATCTATTGTATTTGGAGGCATTGCATTGAGCGTAGACTTTCAAATAAATCAAAATATAGTACTTTATCTTAAAATGTCAGTAGACTGCTAGCAATAATTCCAGTTATGAAAACAATTTGTAAAACCTTGATTATGCAGAATAAATAACAAAGGTACTAAAAATCACTTAAAGCTTCATACAAGGCAAATATGTTGCACATTAATTCGCTCATATAGTGAGTCCATCTTCATTGGATACTTCACTAGTCTTACATTGTGTAAGATTCAGTTAAGCTTAGTAAACTTAGGTTAAGCAAAAAGCTTTTGTTTTTGTCATTAGATGATATAAGAAGGATTTCGTTTTAACTTTATTTAAAAATTGAATTTGATTGTGATAGCTTGTATATTGTATTTTAAATATGTGAAATGGTATATTTTTGTTTATTAATTCTGCCATTGAAGATGGAAGAAAAAGAACTAATTAATTTTAATACATTTATTCTTTAAGAAATTTCAAAATAGACAAAAAGTGTATTTAATTTATGGAGAAGGTACTCTGAATGATCAAAATACCTAAATCAAATATTGGGATTCATTTTTTACCAGCTTATCTTGTTTTGATATGTGCATTATTTTATATATATATATATATATATATATATTAAGCAAAAAATCTACCAAACTATTCTTTTTTTTAACAAATTTTACAACACTGTGAAGCCCCAAAAATGATAGAGTAAGCAAAATGAACTGCAAGACTGTGCATGTGCTAGGACATGCTCTATTATGATCTCCTTCTGGCAAATTAAACTAATGATTCAAGTATGTGCTGCTTGCCAAGTGAAGGCAGCAATTTACAAAAAACATCCATCTCAAATGAATTAAGAGAGAAAGCATCATATCCTCTCAGAAGAATGCTAGATGCTATATTTTTTGATGACTAGGCAAAGATTGTTAAATCTTGGCTAGGAAGCTTTTCACTCATCTGCTATATTCGGCAGGTATTGTCTCTTCAGATAATTATTTATTCTTGTTTTTACTAAATTGTCTTCATGATAACAATTTCAATTTCCTAGAAGATTTCAAAAGTGACTTAGAGCAGTTCTTCATTGAGAAAGATAAAAGGTTCTGGGAGGATGCAATTATGAAGTTGCCTAAAAGATGGAAGAAGATAGTTGAACAAAATGATAAATACATTTTCATTACTTATAAACTAAAGGAAATTTTGCCCACACCAAATCATGATGTACCCTAAAATTTAGGTAGTTATACATTTCCTATTAGTATTAATGGTCAATATTTGAGCCAAAGCAAAAATTGATTTTTTTCCAATACTGGTTTTTCATGCAGTCAGGCTCTCCCCCAGTTAAAATTTTACTGTCATAAAATCTTCTTACTTCAGTCTGGTTGTTATACTAATTTAACCTTCATAAAACTTTAACTCCCAAGTATGAGAGGTAAGTTTGAGTCTCCCTTGAAACAACTTCTTTGTTTTAAATTCTCATTGTTAAATGTGAAGGCTAAAGAATATATCAGCTAAACATGTAATAAAAATCAAAAAAATATATGAAATATTTAAAAGAAATTTGTTTTGTATTTTTTTAAATAATATATAACATGCAAAATTGGTGATGTTCATTACAATACTTAATTTATAAGAAGAAATTGAACTTGAAACTGGAACACTGAATCATCATCATTAATCATTAAATTATAAAATTACTTCTGTATTGTCTATGTTTTAATGGGATAGGTTTGACCATGCACTGTGAAACAATAAAGAATATGTACATGTATGGGTGCAAAGGAAAGAACTGAATTATATAATCTAATGTCTTTAAAGTTTCAATGGTGCATATATTCTGCATCCCTGATTTGAAGAAAATCTGACTGAAGCTTTATAAAAGTTTTCCCTTTGTGAAGTTCAGCTAAATCTCAAATTAACCTCAAAACTTGCAATGTCCATATCTTCACAAATATGATTTCATTAAATCTATTCTTATTTACTTTATCTTACTAATTTCTTTCTGAGTAGTTATCTTTTATTAAACATGGCATGGCATATTTTGTTTGTTACAAACAAATGGACAATGATTCGTATATAGATAGACCAAGAAGGAAGCTTTGCCCTTCTAAGTGAAAGTTAAAATGTTGCTTTTTTTAAAGAAAACAAAAAACAAATTCCAAGTATTATTTCATCTTCAAATATAAGCCAGGCTCATCAGGATGTTTTCCAGATTGAATACCTGTGCATGAAACTTAAAAATAATGCAAGACAGTTTGCAACATTTGACTTTGAAGATTTATGTGGTGACAAATCTGCTTCTCCTTCTCTTGTCATTCTTTATCAACAAATATTTGTTTGACTTCCAAAGCCATTCATTCTGTTCAATATCCTTTGTTCATTGTTATTGATCAATACATCATGGATTTGCAAAAACATGTATCAAAATGGATACCACAAGTAGATCTTTCATTTATATACTGCAACAGATTTAAATCCACACATCCTCTGGCTCCCAAGGGAAATTAAACTAAAGCTGTTATGAATTAAAACTTCCAAAGTACAAAGCTTGTAGCTACATTATATTATCTACTCTCATAACACAATACATATGAAATATTTATTATTTTAATATATAAAATCTACCCAAAACTTATTAGTAAAAATGAAGCAGAACATTTTACTATCAAGGTTTCATTATAGAGTTTAATGGAAGCACAATTGATTGGTGGCTATGGGTTAAAAGGTTCATTACAAATTAAATGAAACTGACAGAGGACTAGAAATCTGAGGGTTCATCATAGGTGCTCAATTAATAAAATTTATGTCTTGAAATATTTTTCAACAGACGTAACACCAAAGTTTGTTTTTTGTTTTTGTTTTTGTTTTTTACCTTCATCCAGTTAATTCATGTATCTTCAAAAGAAACATAATTTGTTAATTTTGAGTGAAAGGTTTAAAAAAATGTTTGTGCAGTCTACTCATATAAAGAAAACTATGCCTCCATTTTTAGCTAATCAAATATCTGGAAATAATTATGCCCCACTGGATTTGAATCTATTAATTTCAAAAGTTTTGCTTTCATGAGGATGTGAATTTACATTGCAATTTTAACAATTCAACTTCATTTTCTTATTCATCATGATTATTAAATGTGAATTGCCATGTGGCTAATAAAGTTGTGCATAAGTAAAGTAGAGTTTCAAATATTCAAGGCAGTCATAAACTTGCCATTTGAAAGAGTGACATATTGCAGTCTCCCTCCTCCTCTTTTATTGGATTTGGGCCTTGAGCTAAACTTTTTACGCACAATATTTTTTGAGCCTTGGTAAAACTAATAATTTTGACTGTTAATTTTCAAGGCAACAAGATTTTTTCTGTTTGTGATTGGCTCATCAAACCATTTCTAATGCTTTACTCTTCCCATCATTTGATCTTGTGCCAGATTAACTTAACCTGAGTAAATATATGCATTTTCAAGCATCTTTTTGACAGACAAGATTTTTACTATTTACGTTATTTACATTATTCAGATTGTTATGTTATCCTCCTCTTCATTGCCATATTCACAATGTTTCAACCATTGTACACTCCAACCTTCTTTAAGTAATTGAAATTTTGAACCAAATGGTTCAAATGTTGGGAATATGGAAATGATGATGAAGATAACAGTCAAAATAATATAAATAATCATAATACCTCATCTCAGAGACAAAGATTTT
Organism: Acanthosepion lycidas; assembly: GCA_963932145.1. NCBI lineage: Eukaryota > Metazoa > Mollusca > Cephalopoda > Sepiida > Sepiidae > Acanthosepion > Acanthosepion lycidas. The sequence continues at coordinate 36,525 of CAWVQA010001039.1, read as the reverse complement.
TACTATTCAAGTTTTTCATTTCATGATGTACCAATATCTTTTTCCTGGGAGCTCAGAAAATTGTTTAATAATTTAATAATTTAATTTAAAGTTTAATAAATTCCATGTGCCACAAAGATAATTATTACCCTTATCACTTCTAACTAAAGATATTTGCTCTTTAAAAAGGATTTAATAATATAGATTTCAATTTCATGAAAAGAAAAACAATTACATTTCCTTTTTCTTTGTCAATTCTTTGTCTTTTTAGTTGAATCCTTTACAAATCAATATCAACATGTTCACTTTAGAAAAGGGAAGAATATTAATTTAATCATATTAAAATATCCAATATGATACATAGTTTATAATTATAAGGAAAATATTTGCATTTGATGGAATTTATTGGCTGTCTAAGAAACATTGAGTCTTCAAAATCATTTTACAAGACAAATAGTTTTTTTTTATTTCTTTCCTTTTGTTGGATTTAATAAAGGCTTGAGAGCAAAAACATTGAACTCTAAAAAGTTGAGGTTATTTGATTGAGCCTAGAATATGCTGATTGGAAAAGGGCCACCTGTTCTCTGGGGATGGTAAACCATGATGCCTGAGAATAGAATCCTGGTGGTTGTTGACCATGATCCTGAAAATTGTATAAATATGAATTATAACACTCCAATTTGTCCCTTACTTGAGCTAGATGGGCAATTTGAAAGTTCCAATCCAATTAATCAGCTAGTCATCACAACCTCTAACACTTACTTATGCCCATACATATATATATCTTAAACTATTCAATCATTCCCAATCCGAATGCATTTGGGATCAACCCGATATATAAATGTCAGAACAGTGTGGTTAATGATAAATCACTTTGAAAACTCAAAACTTTCACTTGGCTGTAAAACACTTCATTTTACACTAAAACTTTGGTAAAGTAGCTAATATTTTTGCAGATACTCAGTGTTTCCCCTTGAACATGAGTATATTGTCTCTGTCATTTCAAAGCAAATGGATTTCACCCTCAAATTTCCTAATACTGAACTCTGCAGGCAATGAAGGTTACTAAAAATGATTTATAATAAACCATCCAAGTGGCTACATGCTGACTCTGGTTCAGGTTGTCAGAAAGATTGAGGCTTGCCTGTGTTCTAAAGATTTTCTGTGCTAGAATCAGTATGGTAAATCTCTTGCCAAGACTATCACCATTCATAATTGAAATAGTTATACTCTCTAGATTCATTCCCAGAAATCAAAAGAAATCTTCTGGTTGAAGTGGAAAAAAAGCAAGCAACATAAAAATAAAACCATCTTGCTACCAAACACTAAATAGAAGAAAGGGTGTATAATGAGAGGCCTTAGACTGTCTCTTTGTATACAGGGTGAGATAAAAACAAGCCTCACGTCCTGGGTATGACGGTAAACTACATCCGCGTCCTGGGTATGACGGTAAACTACATCCGCGTCCTGGGTACGGAGATAAACTGCATCCAACAGCAAGGTCTCAGATAATGTTTTCAGAACAATAATGTTGCCAGCTCTAAGTTTTTGAAACAATGATGTTGCCAGCTCTAAGTTTTTGAAACAATAATGTTGCCAGCTCTAAGTTTTTTTGTAAAAAAGTAATGTTGCCAGCTATACGTTTTTTTGTAAAAAAGTAATGTTGCCAGCTATACTTTTTTTTGTAAAAAGAGTAATGCTGCCAGCTATACGTTTTTTTTGTAAAAAGAGTAATGTTGCCAGCTATACGTTTTTTTGTAAAAAGAGTAATATTGCCAGCTATACGTTTTTTTGTAAAAAGAGTAATGTTGCCAGCTATACGTTTTTTTGTAAAAAAGTAATGTTGCCAGCTATACGTTTTTTTGTAAAGGAATAATGTTGCCAGCTATACGTTTTTTTTTAAACAATAATGTTGCCAGCTATACATTTTTATTCCATACAAAATAGGCATTTAAAGTTCATATAAACTGGATTTGGCATTAAATAACCCACAGTGGTTGATATGCCATAAAACCCAAACAAACAAACAAACAAAAACAAGCCTCATATGTCAAAGGATTATAGAGCTTTGGAGAATAACCACAAAAATGGAAGATGAGCTAACACATAGGTGCTTTCAGTAATCCTCAAATATGAAAAGAAATCAAAATTTTTTACTCCATTGAAAAAGTAGACCAATACATGCCATCTTCTCTAAAATGCTACAAATACCAGAAATAGAGGAATCATTTAATGTATGAAATGGCCAATGTGTGAGAGATACAGACAGAAAAACCTCCAACTACTTTCATAGAATATGCAATGGAGAATTTGAATGTGTTGTCATATGCCTGAATATATGAAATCTGGAGGATGAAAAGGAAATTATGGCAATGAAATGTATCATTCCCATAGGTACAAATGATGATAAAAGCCCAGACCAGAAATGTGTCATACTCAAATGTTATGCAAATGTTACACATCTTTGTGGGTGAAGATGTATTCTCCACCCTGAGCTTATTTTACTCCATTACAGTGCTGCATGCCTATTGCTACTCTAACACTATTTCCTTAGTAAATGTTCACATGTTGCACTAGTTAAGACCCTTTACTACTAGGATACATGCCATACAACATCCACAGAGTTAAATCACTGTCGGTTCCTTCATATTCCAAATGTAAGAAGAAAGTTCCACTTAGCTTTTTTCCCAAGAACTGTTATCTTGAGAAACAGACTCCCTAGTAGATGCTTCCCTGAACACTACATCTTTAATCTTTACAAATAGTCAATTATTATTTATCCTGCTTATCCTCACCTTTTTTTTTAATTATATAAAACCTTAATAAATTTATATAGATGTTCTTGATTAGGAGTATTGCAATTTCTTTTTTGGTTCTATAAGACTTATTTTCGGCATTAAATAACCCAGCAAGCATTCATATTTTGTTAAATAACAATCACTTAAGATAGTCTAACCCATCAAATGGAAGCTTTTTCTTCAAGTGAATGTGATTTACGCTATACAGACTTATGAAATTTGTTTTTACTATATATATATATATATATATATATATATATATATATATATATATATATATACACACACAAATTTTCTAATTTATTTTAAATTTATTGACAGCAAAAACAGATTGAAATATGAAATTTGCAATGAGGGTATATAAAGACTGAAATGGATGTCAGGATTTATTGAAAATGAAACTGATTTTCTTTTATTTTATGAGACTAACTGTTTTTAGTTTATTAAGCATAACTAATTCTAGCACATGATCAAAAATATGCAGTGACCAGTGAGAAGGAAACTCACTTCAACAGTCATGGTCTGCTGAGCTAGCTATGCTATCACACATCCTAATATATATATAAAAGTAAGTAATATGTTGTAATCAACCCCATGCATTCTACTAGATTTTTTCTATATGAATCATACATCTTAGGAGATTGTCCAAGATTTACAAACCAGTCATTGAAACTGTAATATTGTATTTCATCAATTATTATTGAGATCAATTGGCACACTTTATTATTCAGTGTAGCAAAATGTAATTACTGTAAGTAGTAGTAACAAATCTTAGTATTAAAAAGATTCAGTTGTTTGATGACTTGACATGAATTGAGTTAAACTGGAAACTCTATTCAGAATTGCTTGCACTCAGTCCTAGCTGATCATGAATTAGATCAATTTTAAGTTGGTAAAGAAAAAATAAAACTTAATGATATAATATTAACTGTACTTTTCAAATCTTCAAAGTTCAGAGGGTCTGCTTTGAAATTGCTCTTGAAATTCTGGCTTCTACATGATTTTGTACAATGTTCTCTGGCATGAGTGACAAATGCACAACTTTTTGAGCCACAAGATATCAGCACTGATTTGTTTTATTTAGTACAGTACAAACCCAGTAGCATTATCTGTGGGTAGGTAGATTATTTTGTATCAAGCTTTCAAATGTCAAGAGCCCATCGGTCTTGAAAATCAGCATTTGAGCTGAAATACCAATCTCAACTATGTTAGGAAAAGTACTCCAATCTCAGTTATCAAGACGGGTTTCCATATAGAAGGTCTAGGGAATTAAACTGACAAAATATTTTAGTGTGAGTATTATTTTTATTTATTTATTTTCTGTTTTTAATTTTTTGTCTGACACAAGGAGATCCTAGACAAAAAATTCTAATTTTCTAGTTTATAAAAACAAAAATGATAAATGGTTACTATGGTGATATTGACTCTATTTTTATTTTTTGCTATTTTATTTGTTTTCATTGATCGCTGACTTTTAATCAGTTCAACTAGGAACAATGCTTGTCTGAATTCAATGTCTGATTTTGTGGAAGGAGCTTATAATACAATGCACTTCTAATCCAACTGATACAATATATCGCCTGTTTTGGATGCAGACCACTTCTCTAAGGCTTTTTCTGTTCTAAATTTTTGCAGGCATTTTTCATTGTATTTTTCTTTTTAAAAATGGATTATTTTTGTTACATTTATACAGAGAATCACATATAGAAATGTAGTCCATTAAATTTTCTTCCATTAAATCATGATTCACCCAAACATTATAGTGATTCATGTATCCAAGTGATTTCAAATTGCTTACAATGTTCCTATGCAATATGTGGAGTTTTTCTGCAATGTATTATGTAATGTGATCTGAATTATTTTTAATCCGTGTTTTAATTTGGTCATCATCAATGAATGCAGGCCTACCAGAATGTTTTTGATCTTCTAGATCAAAATATTCACTTCTTAAAATACTGTTTATGAATAATACTCTCAGCTATAGCACCATATCCATAAACAGTACATATCTTTTTTGCTGTACAGCATTTTTTCCTTTCTGGAAATAAAAAAAGCACCAAATGATAAAGGTGCATCCCATTTTTCTCTATGTTCACTTTTAATTTAAAAACATTTAAACTTTATAGTCTATACATTAATTTCACCTTTCAAAATACCTATATATTTCATCACTTTCAGTCACATGTGAAACAAAATGATATGTTCAAACACCACCTTTTAAATACACTACAAATTTTTGTTCACACCTAATATATAAATTGAGATAATATTACAAATTTATGTGCTAAAAATATTATTAGAAATCATTTACATTTAAATCAGATCAGAGAGTCTCGTTATTCTATATGGTATTCTTTAAAATGTTTTATCAGATTTGAATTTGAAACTTTTTCTTTCGTCTTTTACTTACATTTGTTCTTTTTTTGTATTTGTTCCAGGATTGTGAAAAGCCTTATCCATTCCCACTATTCTCAAAATTTCCAGTTCCTGCTTCTTACATTCCTGAAATACCAAAATGGAATCATACAAACCAAGGTGTCTTAAATGTCCAATTTCTTTTCAATTTACAATATACTAGCATTAATTATTGTTAAGGATCATCCTCAGCAGCAAAGGCATAACAATTTTGTTTTGTTTTTTGCAAGTTTTTTGGGGTTTTTTTAATTTTATTTACAAGATTATTACCTACACTGAATTAGAACTTTTCTCTTTGTTCTTAGAATTGCAATAATTTGAAGCGCCACCAATAAAACTGATACATAGCATAATTATTGGCTGACTTAGATTTAAAATTTCTACTGTATAAGGCTCAATCTGTCTGGAATGAGGAGTTACCATTATTTGTATTTGGATATGTGTGTGTATGTGTGTCCGCCTATATATATATATATATATATATATATATATATGTATGTATATATAGGATGCACACATTTTTCTAATATAATTTTGTCACCAAATTAGGATTAGTAGAATGTTAAAATTCTGATATTATTCTGCTTGTCTGCATATAAAGCCATTTGACTTTTCAAACAGGCCAGGTTCCATATCAGTTGAAACCATGGAAGTCTTTGTTACTATAATGATTTTTTACCCTGCTTAATATTTCCCAACTCTTTCATTTTTAATATATCATCTTTCTTTCCTTTTTTCTAGCAGAATTTATTTCTTTTTATCAATTCTATTTATTAATTTTAACAGTATAAAATGTATATTTAACATTTGTATAATAGCCCTGTTCTGTCATTAATCGTAAAAATATCAATTGTCAACAGCCATGAAGTTTCCACTGATCCAGCTAGTTAGTTATTGATATTTTGAAGTGTCAAGGACCAAGTCACTTCATTTTTAATTCAGACACTGTAGTTACTTTGGTTAATTGGGGAATAAATTCCTCATAAATTGCAGGTACTCCTCATCTCACTTTTAATTCAATGAATTTATTTATATCAGAGACCACTTTCTTGTTCAATTGATGTTTGTAAAATTAAAAGAAAACATTAAAAAGAAAGAGAGAAACCCATTTATCGAAGTTTATTCTTTCTTTATTTTCTCAGGCTGCAAGTGATTAGAAGAATCACTTCTGTAGGTTTTGTATACAAAGCTTTGACAGAAATGTCACTTGTTTATACTGGCAAAAGTTACAGATATAAGTATGATCAAAAATAAATGTTTGATTATGAAAGGTTATACCTCTGTCAAAGGTCACAGATCCTTCTTTTGATAAATGTCATAGATATGCCACAACAACTGAAAGATTTATTCATTTTGTTACTGTATTGGTCAATGGCAAATATTACAACTTTTCTAAATCAGATGCCAACTTTGTCATTCTTCTCTCCAGAAAAGAAATGGAACTGTCATTATAGCAACCAAGGATTATTCAGCAAATTAATTATCCAGGTGAAAAAATATTGGAATCATCTCAAGAATTGGCCAAGTGAAAAAATATTGGAATCATCTCAAGAATTGATAGATGTTCAATCCGGTTATGAATCCTTCATTTCAGTGATTGTGTATAAAGAGAAGGAGAATAAAAAGCCAAATAGCAGCAACAATTAGCAGGTTAAGGATGTAAAAACTGGAAATGTCATTCAGTATAAACAGAAAACAAAACTGCACATGAATATTTTCCCTGTTTGTAGCCCAGAGAAAAATACACAAAAGTAAAACATTATTTGGTTTAAGGCAAAAAGTAGTGAAAAGAACATTGAGGCTTGGTAATGTTAGTTTTGTCTTTGTTATGTCTTCATAATTATTTGTTCACTTCTGTTATTGGATTGGAAGGAAGAAGTGGGAAAAACAAAATAGAAAAAGGTTATGTTAATTGGTTGATTTTAAAAATTGCTGATCCTTGTTGGAAATGAAGGAATGAAACTGTAAAACTCTTTCCGACAAAGTTATTGAAAAAAAATGCAAATCCATTTATTTGGTGTAAATTGGTTCAAAAGAAAGAAGATTGATAAAAATTGTTGAATATAGACCATAATAATGAATAATATACATTAAATCATATTATATAATAATATAGATGATAATGGATGATTGTGCAAAGGACAACTGAACAGGTTGAATAATGTTTTGAAACTACATGTTCCTTTCTCAAGCAACAAATCTAAGCAAATGTTGTAACTTATATCGTGATGATTGGCGGTTGATCCTGTATGTTAGGGTGAATCCACTTTGGAAGATGTTGTAATGTGTTTATGTCAGATTTATATTTAATTCCCCATACAAAAGCAAGACTGCTACAAACTGACCATTTATGTAGAGGTACATTGTAGGCATATATTAAATGCGCAGTCACATTATAGTTGGAAAGACAAAAAAACAGTGTCAAATCCTGAAATTGTTGACCATGACCTAATTTCAGTTGATTGGTAAATTTTAGCCAGAAGAATTGCTGAGATAGAGAGATCCAAAGAATACATTGGGTTTATAATTCACAAGTCATTGGTTATACAGAAACTGTTATCCAAGTTGTTGCCAAAATGTTTGAATGCCAATCAGAAATGTTATCAGTTCCTGTTTGATTTTCACTGATCTAGTAATCATTTTTCAAATGACATGTTACTATTGATGAAACATGGTTACACCCTTATTGATCTGGAATTTGAACAACAGTCTATACAGTGGCAGAACTCAAATTCTTCACAACCAAAGAAATTCAATGGCTCTAAATTGTTGTGCCAATTAAAGGAGGTGTTAAAAAAAACTGAACAAATCTGTGGAAAGGTGCCCTCCTTTTGCAGGAGAATGTCTAGTTCACAGGATTGGCAAGATGATGAATGTATTGAAATTGAGGTTTGAGTGCATAGATCATCAACTTGACTCATCAGGCCTTATGCTGTTTCCTGTTTCTAAACTATAAAAGGATAGTTTGGAGAGGATAGCCTTAGTAGATCAGTATTTCCATGATCATTCATGAAATATTGTTGAGTGAAATGTTACAGAAATATGAGAAACAATGTGGCAAGTGTGTCAAGGATTAAACCATGTACCATTTCATGTCACTAGATCATTTTCTTCTTAACCCAGAGCTATCGCGTCCTGGTTATGACATTAAACTGCATTAACTCTGATCAGGAGGTTTTGAGGAGCATGGAACCACCTCTTAATTGCTGGTGTTCCCAGGTCCACCCTGACCTGGGGTGGTAACACCTGTTAGGGTCCCAGCTATGGGCAAATAGTGAACTTCCAGTTTTTTCCAGACCTTACCCACGTCCTGGGTATGACGATAAACTGCATCCGCATCCTGAGTATGGCGATAAACTGCATCTGCGTCCTGGGTAATGTGATAAACTGCATCTGCGTCCTGGGTATGGTGATAAACTGCATCCACGTCCTGGGTATGACGATAAACTACATCAAACAGCAAGGCCTCTGATATGTTTTTTCAAAATATAATGTTGCCAGCTATACGTTTTTGAAAAAATAATGTTGCCAGCTATACGCTTTTGAAAAAATAATGTCATCTATACGTTTTTGAAAAAGTAATGTTGCCAGCTATACGTTTCTGAAAAAATAATGTTGCCAGCTATACGCTTTTGAAAAAATAATGTCATCTATACGTTTTTGAAAAAGTAATGTTGCCAGCTATACGTTTCTGAAAAAATAATGTTGCCAGCTATATGTTTAATAGTACTGTATATTTAATATGTATATATATATGTGTGTGTGTGTGTGTATATATATATATGTATCTAACTTAATTTGGCATTAAATGACCTACAGTGGTTGATATGCCATAAAACCCAACCAACCAACTAGAGCTATCTCCACCTTGTTAAAATTGTTAAACCACTGTCTGAAGGAGAAATGTTTACCAGGTCTACAGAAGGTGTCAGCTGTATGCCCAGTTTAAAAAATGTATGTGCGCACTTATCACCATCATATTATCACCCCATCAACCTCCTCAGTGTCAACAACAAACTTTTTGAGGCTGTCAATCACCTCAACAGTAACAACCTCCCAAGTGATAGAGAGTGGATTTCACTCCTCCAGGTTAATTGCTGATGTATTAATAATCATTCACATAGAATGGGGAGGCACAGTGGAGTAATGGATAGTGGCTCGGATTGAGGAATCAGAGGGTCAAGTTTGAATTACGGTCAAATCCATTACATTCAGTTACATGCTAATACTCTTGGAAAAGGTATAAATTTTCTTCTTCTCCCACCAGATATGGGTAAATAGCAGGACAGACCGAGTTCTATAGCCTTGGATGGCATCTGGTCTACTGCAGAAAAAAATGGCAACCTACAGCAAGAACAGATCTGCCTCGTCAGTCATGTATCAAAAGATACATGATCGCTTAAGTGTGTATTATGCATGTCACATAGCTGACTGGCACATAGAGCTAGCAAAGTGCTTGATAATAAATCTATCACAAGAGCATTCACCTTAGAAACTCAAAGGCTTTTGACAAGGTGCCATATAGGGGATTGCTATGCAACTCCCCAACTATATTCTGGGAGAGTTTTCTTGACTATCAAGTCCATCTCTGGAGGTCAGCTATGAAAGTCATTGTTAATGGCCAGTCCTCTAACACACATAAGATCAATGCAAGTGTCCTCCAAAGCTCTCACCTTAGTCATACCTTTTTTTGCTATATATTAACAATCGTCTAAGGAACATTCTCGGGTCACTAGTAAATTAATATGCAAATATGACAGTTTATGGAAATACCACCAGAAATCTAGATGACCAGAACTTTGCATCTGATCTCACCTCTGACCTTTTTTGCACAGCTCAATGAGAGGAGGAACTGGCTTGTAACATTCAATATCTTCAAAACCAAGCTAGTAACATTTCATCATCACAGAGCAAACCCTGAGTTGTCTCCAGTCATAATGAATAGTTGTACTCTCAGTGAGGTTCCTTGCCTAGAATGTCTATTAGGACTCAAGCTCACACAAGCCTTCAAGTTGACCCATATGAACAATTCATTGTTAGAATCTCTGCAAAAATGGTCAGCTTCCTGTACCACTCCAGAAAGTACCTGACTCTTCATGCTATGCACTATCTCTACAAAAACATGGTCAGAAAATAGTTTTATCTTTGTTTCTTTGGATTCAAAGAAAGTGCAAACCTCATTTGTATTGTTTATAACTCTTCATTATAAAACAATTGAACTGTTGAATATTTGTGGGTTCTGATCTCTTATTTATTCTCCATTTATTTCCTTTTTAATTTTCCATTTTCCTTTTTCTTGGCAGATAATGATCTTATGAAAAAATTGTCTCACTCAAAAAATAACAACCAAAGTTCATTACGTCTGAAAGAATTGCATACCTTTGTCTCTGATGTGCTCCTCAATCAACCAAATCAGCTGCAAGGAACAGGTAAGTTAATAGGGACTGTTTTCAATGTCCTCTTACATAGTATCACCAACAAAATTCTACTGTTATTAATTACATTCTACTTTTATTAATTATAGACTAGCTTTTTTTTTTTCATTGAAATTCATCACAATTTGAACACCTTTTGTAACATGTGTACAATTGGAGTAAAAAAAATAGTAATTATTTATTTTATTGAACTAATGTCCACATTTTTATGATGACAATGTTTTGCCCATTGTACCCTCTAGCTTCTTCTGGTAATTTTGAACTGAACCTTTCATTTAATCTATGTCAATGTCCTGGGAGATCTTGATTAACTGTGCTGTTATTGCCATTGTTCTGTTTTCACTGAATTTGAGTATATCCATCCCACCTGGCCAAGGGATTGAATAAGAGAGTTCAAAATTCACTGAAATAAAAGGTCAATGAGTACAAAAATGAGAACATTAGTCTGACTGTAAATAATATTAATTCCTCATTCTATAAATTCAGACAGAAATTTAAAAAAGTAACTTCTAACTTGGTATCAATTGACATCTCATATCCAAGAAACTTGTCTATTTAATGCAATGTCTTAACAAATTAAACTATGAAAGGCACATGTTTTAGATTTTCTTCATTCATTTTACAAAAGTGTTTTTAGGTTAAAACTTAGAATTGGTGATGGACTGAGGATGTGTGGATGGTGTAATGGATAGCAACTCAGAATGAGAAATTGGAAAGCTGAGTTCAAATCCCAGTCAAATTTGTTACATTTACTTATACACAAACACCTGAGAGAAGGTATGAATCCATCTCTTCTATCCCAGCTATGGGTTAAATAATATGACTTTTATTTGGAAAAAATGATTGTTAATGCAATATTCACTTGCAAAAAAAGAATCTGAAATATGTTTTGGCTTTAAATAACCCAGAAAGGGTTGGTAAGCCATAAACAAAACAAATTCAATGATGATGAAGTGATTTAAAGCAAAATTATGATTGTATCAATAGAAATGAAACTTATCCATTTGATTTGTGTGGTTACTTAGGCAAAACAATTTTAAAAATGAACTTTCCAAAAAATCATCTTCATCAAAGCCCATGGGCCATTTGGTTTGTTTATATAAAGACATGCTCATCAGTGGTCTTATAGAAAGGCAGTAGTTTATCAGAATTTGGTCAAGTTGCTAATAGGCTATGTGCATTTCAGAACAAAGGAGACCTTTAACAATATAAATTAATAACTAAAATCTACCAATGCATCATTGGTGACAAGCCAGTGGGTTGGGTTCTACATATACAGGATATACAGGTACATGGCACGTTTTGAGAGAGTTTGATAAAACTAAGACAGACATGATAAGGAAATTGTAGTAGCAGCAGTAGGTGAAAAAGACCACCAGATTATCATCCCAACCTTTCAAAAGTGGGATAACAAACAAATGCATACCATCATCATTATAGTTGTGAGTGAGAAATGTAAAGTTCAGACTACTGCAGAATTCAGGAAAAGAAACTAAAATAAACGGTTTTCTTAAAATCTTCTTTAAGGATTTTGGTCTTCTTGGTCATTATTCCAAGATATCAGTTAATCTTGGGAATCAAATCAACTTTAATTCTCAGTGACACATGGTTGGCTCAGGCATGTGGTGTTTCAACCCTGAGCTTGGGATATCTTCAGGTCCTCTAAACACAACATAACTTTGCCCAACCACTGATAAGAATATGAGCCCATTCATCATGTATAGTGTAACGGTTGGTTACCATAATCAGGATTATCTCAGCCATAGTGTTACTCTGTCATGCATACGACTTGGTTAACAAAGTGATTGCATTGGCACATCATTTGAACTATATTAAGGCCTACTGAAATGTTCTCAGACCAACCAAGAAGGATTTTTTTAAACTCTCTTATTTGTTTGTTTATTCAGATTTTAATTTAGTAGGTTCAGATAAGAACTTTTTCAACAACTTTTCATAATAAATTTTGGTATATTACTCTATAATGCATTCTCATGACACACCACCTATTCTATAATGTGTTCTGGTATCTCACTTGTTCTATTCTGATAAACCTTATTTCTTTGTATTTTTAATATTTGTTCATTGTTTCAGTTGTGCAGTATCTGCTTGAGGAAGTTACCTCAGCCCTCCTTGATTCATCTGAGGGTGCCATCTTCCCATATCCAGCCACTATATGTGAGTGTAGAATATCCTAAAGTGTTTTCCAAGCATAATATGCTCAGTGGTTGAGGTAGTTATTGTTCAAACCCAGGTAAAAATCAGAAGAGTGAATGTTGATATTCAAGATAGGCAAACCTTTCCCACTTAAACGGTTGTTTCAACATAATCGTTCTAATTACATATCTCTTTGGGTTGTACTAAGTAAGTCTGGAAATATCTAAAAGTCAGGTTTCAAGGTAAGGTGACCTTCTCCCCTCAAGAGATTGGTGCAACAGAATCTTCCTACTTGTATATAATCCCAACTATTTGGAAAAGGACAATTCAAATAAATACATAAACATCACTTGCAGTTCGGTGATGTGAAAGAAAATATTTTGAAATGATGACATCTGTTCACTTTGAAGGAATATGTAGGGTTTTTATTTGTTCTTTTAGCTGTAAAGAGACATTCATGATTTAAAACAACAATCCTCATGCTATTTTTTATCAATGACTTCTTGAAACAAAAGTTCACACCAGCATTTTGACTTTGAAGTTTAATCAAACAGGAAGCAGTTCAGTTTTACTGAAAACCAAGACAAAAAGGAATGTAAATGTTTTTCTATGTATGCATAGACATACACGCATTATGAATAAAAGCAAAGATTATGAATAGAAAAAAAGCATATTTTCAAAGAATCCTATATATGTTCAACTTGGAAAAAAGATTATTCAATAAATCTACATGATGTGGCTGTATCCCTTGGCCAGATGATTTTCATTAATGATCACCATCACATGTTCATAATAGGGTTACCTTCAACCAGTCCTTCCTTGGTCTTCCTCTTGATGATGTAGTGATCCAGTGGATTCTAAACAAAACAGGCCACATATTGTAGGTGAAATGATTGTGAAAATTCTTAGACATGACATAACCGTCACTGCTCACAAATGATGAAATATTACTAGCTTCTTGCTACTTTAATGCTATTACTATGACAGATGTCCAGACAAGTTACATTCCATAGTTCCACCAGATGAGACATTCACAGCTAGGACCTCCCACCATGCCATTTTCTTCTTCCTCAGAACTGTTACTTTCTGAAACAAGCACCTGGGAGGATGCTTCCCTGACAACTACAAACTTGATATCTTCAAGTCCAGGATCAACCAATATCTATACTACATGTCTTCATAATGTGCACTTCTTACCCCTCCTTCCCCTCCCTTACAACATTCACACTCAGTAACTCTCTACTTTGAGTGGCTCTTGGGCCTTGTATTGGATGAAATAAAAATATGAAAAAATTCCAGAACCATCATGGATGATGTGAACTTTGTATGCATCCTCCTGTTCAGCTGATTCTGGCCAGAGTTCTCAGAAAAGAACTAAAACATGTTTAGTTCCTTGGGATACTTGAGCCTAGTCAGCAAGCACTTTGATCAGTCTACACACTTCTCTTGGTTCTTGTCAGATATGAACTCATCATGTAGTACTCATACTAGTTGTCCTTGTGTACCATATATCTGATAGTGGTCTACATCACCTTGAGCTCCTTGGCTATGGCTCTTATCAACTTGACAGGGTTGTGACTGATGAGGTCCTGGATTTAATCAAGGAAATCAGCTATTCTTGCAGTGTCTGACCACTTGGAATGTTTTTTCTTTTGGCCACAGAAAGACACATTCCCACCAGAGTGCCTCAAATTCATGCCATGACAAATTATGTTAGGTCATGTATATCATCCATGTATAGCAATATATAGAAGTTTGCTTGAAGATAACAGACAATTATGTCTATTATATTTTTTAATCAATTTTTCATGTTGCTGATTAAATTCCATATCTTTGTCTTAAAAATATATAGGTACAGTCTACAGTACATTTTAGTTAAGGTTCTGCGCTTTTGACTTGTTTCAGCCATTATCTAAATAGAATAAATGAAATTCAAGGTTCATTTAGTGGTTATTTTATTTCTGTGATAATTTGTCCTGATGCTGCTTCTAATTTATAAAAAATTGTAATCTTTTTATGGTTTGTTTTGTTGAGTATTATTGTTTTATTCACAAGAAGCTGTCTCATATTATTGTCATTTTTGTGTTACTCTATCACATGTTAACATATTGGACTTTGTTGGAATTATGAAAAAGAGTTGAGAATGTCCCCGATAGGGCAAATGAATATCTGAACAACACTGATCTTATTTAAAAGATTTGATTTTAATGAAGTTTTATTATTTGAGTGTTTTAAACTTTTTATAATACATAATGAGATCTAGAAGTTTTTTACTATCTGTGGGCTTTGTATATCTTAATAATAATAATTAAGTAATTATTTTCATCTTGTTTATAGTTTGAATCCATTTAATTACAATAAAATAAATTAATGGGTGTGGCTGTTATTTCTATGTTTGGCACTCTTATATATGTTACTCATCTCCCTTAAATAAAACTTTGTTTGAAGACAATACAATTTGGTAAGACATTATTAGATTACATACTTCTTTATAAAATAAAATATTTGAGATGAAGATATTAATATAATTTTAATAAATTTTTATAATAGTTAATTTCCTATTTATCAGGGCATTCACTTTTGCAGTTAAGAAAACAAGAGTAAGAACAACAATTTTATTAATATTTAGTTTATATGATATAATGATATCTAATTTTGTATAACTTTATACATCAATAAACAGTATTTAGAAAAATATGACAAACTGGAAAGGTTTTTTGTGACATGTTTCAGCCATTTGGATTTCATTGGACTGGGCTTTGAGTGACATTGCCACATCTACACATGCACATGAAACAAGAGACACAGGTAGTTTCAAAATCTTTTGAAAGAATATTTTTTGAAAGAATTTTTTTTTTTCAATCTAGCTGAAATCATCTGTATTCTTTTTCTTTATCTCTCCACCAACTTTGTTCCTGATTATTGCACACTGTGACAATATAAAATATAAATATAAAAATGGACCCCAGTTTTGACATAGGGAATACTACTTTGATTAAAAGAGAAAATAATCTGAGACAAAAATGTCTGGAAAGTGCCTTGATTGCTAGTTCAGCCACAATAAATTTGTGTCCAAGCTCTTACACCATTTCTGGTAGATTTTATATTGTTACAGTTTGGGATAATCAGGAACAAAGGTGGTGTAAAGATAAAGAAAAAGTATACAGAGGATTTAGGTGAGATTTAAAAAAAAAAAAAAAAATTATTTCAAAAGATTTTGAAACTTCCTGTGTCTCAATTTGTATGCTCATGTAGACATGGCAACATCATCAAAGCCCAGTCTAATGAATTCCTAACGGATGAAATGCGTCACAAAAAAACCTTTCCAGTTTGTCATATTTTTCTAAATTTAGTTTATATGTAAATTTAAAAACAGTATTACACAACACAAAACTATAGATGTATATGATGTATGAGGTTGAATAATTTATTTTCTATATGAGCCATAATTTCACAGCTTAAGTAAGAAGTCTGTGGTTCATGCCTGTAATAGATGCTAATGGTAGTTCTTTAATATAATGCATTGAAATTTAAAAGGTGAAAATAAGGAGTGATTCTAAAGAGCCTAAGTTCAAATGTCAAACACTTTTTCAGGAAGAAATAAAATGTTAATTAAAAAAATATTTAACAAAGAACTTTTGTCAATGTATAATACAACTTCTAGAACATTATCAAATTAATAAATTGGGTTTAATATTCTTACAAATGGGGAAGGAGTGTCTGCCTTGAAAATCAGCAGTAAATTTAATATTGATCACTCTCACCAGTGAAGAATACACATCTACCTTTTAACCATTACGCATATGTGCATGTGCAATAAGAGTGTGAAAAAAAAATCTTATGCTGTCCCATCATTTTAGTCTTCTTATTGAATGCACATCTTTTTTAGTATTTACATTTGTAATTCAAATTCTTATATTACTAATTATTTATTCATTCATTTTATATTATTAAACACTTTTAATTTATCCTAATTTTCGAAAAATTATTGAAGGAATTCACCAAAATATTTGCAATATTAGTGGGCAGGATATTTCACTTAATATGTATAAATTACATTAAACCACATGTCTTTTTTACAATGTAGCAACAGTCTTATGGATTTTACCAAATTTTTCAAGTTTTACATAACTAGCAATGTTACAGAAACACCAATAGACATTATGTTGGAATTAAAATGTATAATTACAGAGATTTACAAAGATAAATATGTTGAAAAAAATGAAAATGGTGCCATAACAACAACAAAGTTATAAAGATGACATTAATGTGAAATGTGTGCTCCATGTTCTGAAATTAGTTTTGTTTTAAATCTATTGATTTTATGAGCCAATATATTTCTTTATATGAAATAGAGTACACAGCACCCACAATAGCATTCCAAGGTTCATTTTTCCTTGTAAAATCTCACATCTGCTAATGTAAGCCTTTCTATTCAGAATACTTCATAAGTTTTCAATTCAACTGATGTCAAGTGAACTGACTAGCTACTTCATCAAACAAGTGTCTTTTTTAGTTAGATATTTGTAAATTTTCTTTGCCAAATTTGATTGTACATTATCATGCAAAAAAATCATCTTTTTGAAACATTGGGTTTCTTCTTGAAGCATTTGCTTTCTGCTCTGAGCTTATTAAACATTTGTCTTTATCCATCAAATCAGCTTTACAACACATTTTAAAACTTTAAATTCATGATGTGACTATTAATTTTGATACTTTGAAATCCAATGCATTTCAGACAAATGTCTGTTGTTTGTCTAAATTTACATAGTTAAAATTAAAGCCAGTTTATTCTGTGAAGATAGATGCTGTTATCATTTAGCATATAAACCTTCATATTTCAATAAGTATTTGTGTTATATATAAAAAATGAAGTAGTTAATAATGTGGGATACACAGTGTATATATATATGTATGTATGTATTTAAAATTGTGTTTTACTAAATTAAGCTGAACTACATCTATTGTAAAATGTTTTTAAACAACTGTCATTAAAGTACTTTTTAAATAAACTAAATTCTGAAAGAAAGATTGAAAATCAGAAGAGGTTTGATGTATAAACAATGTACATGTGTATAGATTAGCTAATTTCTGTACACACACAAATCTCTATTAGAAAAATCTGTTACATACATATATAAATTAAATTAGAACAATTAAAAACAATTTATGAAAGTATTTATGTTAACCTAACATGATTTGTAATTAACATTTTATATTTTGTCCACTAATTATTTATGTAATCATGATATCACAGTTAAGATTTTTAAATTCGGAAGAAAGTGATTGCTAATGGACAAGAATTAAAGCAAGCATTACCAAGAAAATATAACTATTATTTCTATAATTTTCAATGTCAATTTTTCTTCTTTTCTTAAGACCCAGAAACAGCCCATGAACAAGGTACCTTGTCTCCCCTCCAAGTAATGGGATCAAAGATGGTCATTAGGTAAGGACAGAAATTTTTACTTCTCAATCTTTGGCACAAATTAATTCAGTGTTGTCCAGTGTAAGTTATTTTGTTAACTTAGATGAAACTTTGCCTTTCATGAGACAGAAAAAAAAGAATAAGCATTCTCAGCAGTTTTTTTTCTAACAGATACTCAAGAAAAAATTGATTTTTTTTTTCTTTACTTAGTAAAGTTAAGAGAGTCTTATTGGTCAAAATAGGTGTGTCTAAAACAACTTTCAAATCTTAAAATGGCTCATTTATACTGGGGAAATGTTTATTATCTGAAAAATGGTGCAGCAGCTTCAGAATATTTTGGGAAACAAAAAGAAAAGGTTTAAACTTTATATGTACATATGTATGTAAATTTGTGTCATATCTATTTGTATATAGATACAAATATAAATTTATATATACAGCCTGAGCCAGGTAATTTAAAACAGATTATAAAAAAAAACAAAGGTATTCAGTTAAAAAAAGATAAGTGTATTTTCAAAAAAATGTTTGCATATATTCAGCTTAGAAAAACAGAAAAGGTTATTCAGTAAAACTACCCTCAGCTTCAAGGATGGCTTCAGTGTGACCTCAGAATTGACTGTTTCTACAGATCAAGTTGGCAAGTTGTTTTCACATTCATGATGGCCACCATCCTCTAGTTGGTCTCTCTCTTGATGGTATCTTAGATGTATAAATAGTTCAGAAGATTCAAATCTAGAGAGCTAGGAGGTGACATGGAGAGGGTGACATAATGAGGAAAATTCTTAGCCTGCAACTCCTGGGTCATACAGTCCATATGGAATATTGGAATATGTACAGCTTTCACTGTGCCGCCATCTTGATCTCAGGCTTGACCATATTTGATATAGACAGTAGCATTGAAGAATATGGGTGGCATAACATGGTCCTAGTTGTTCATGAACATCAAGATCATCAAAAGACAATGCAAGCTTGGAGTGTACCACACAGAGCCATCTGTCATTCTTGCCAGTCTTCTAGAAAAGTCAAATTCTTTTTCATTCAGAATAAGCAAAAATAAATGCTAATAAAAATGAATATGGCAGATGATTGAAAATTTTGCAGCCAAGTTTAGTCTCAGAGAAACATGGCATCTAGCATTTCCTGAAGGAATATTGTCCTAGAATCCTGGCCAGAGCTTTTTTGTTGATTCATGCCTTCAGTTGAGCTAATTCATAGCCATACTTGTTTGAATCAATTGTCTGCTTTTCCATAAGAAGCTCAGAATTGAGGACTCATTTCTGATCCTCCTATATCAACAGTTTCACTTAGACAATGATGAGCCTTTCATATAATTAGTGGTTTTTCTTACCACTTGCATTCCATGTTATTATAAAATATTCACTTTTCATCAATGGTCATGATTTGTTTGAAAAATAAAATTTTGAGATATGATCCAATTTTTTTTTTGTGATGGTGGGATGTTTATCTGGAAGTCACATATTAAGACAACATAACCAAATTGGTGTAAATGATTTTCAATGTTCAATTCAGATATTTTGACATTACATTCCAACATAATGTTGATTATTCCCAAATTTAGATTTGTTTGGTATTTGGCTTGACCAGATTGATAGCAATCATCATTTAGCAGAAAATCTTCCCAACTATTTTTAACACATTCAATCATTCACTGTCTCTTCTTATAAATTGCACAAATACTTTTTACAGTTGAAATAAATTTTTCAAAATAAGGATGCATAATATGCAAAAATGTTGCATGTATTTTTCCATATTCACTTAATAAATATTACAATTTTGACAATATTTTTTTTAAATTTGCCTGATGATACAGCAATTGTTGCAATACAATCTAAAGTGATTTGTTTTGATGAAATTAAATTTTGTGTAGGTCACCCAATATGACAGACTCACAAGAGATTTAATGAGCCTGATATTGCAGTATATTTGTCTTAGAAAATAACGTTTATGAAACTATTTTAAAAAATTGCCTATATTTTCAGTAAACTGAAATGTAATGTTCATGGCTTTTAGCATCAAAAACAAAATATTTTCAAACCACTTATTCTGTATTTTAATTCAGTTATTTATTCATAGCTGAATTCTTTTACATTGATTTACTCAGAATAGTGTTCTCATCATGGTGGTTCTAGTCACATTGTTTTGACCATTATACTCTCCAGTCATCATCCAGTGTCTTACACTTGGATTTTAAACCAAAAAAATTATTACTTTGTATAGCAATCCAATTCTTTCCTCAAAATTTTGGTTTTGAAAAATCTCCAAAAATACTGAAAAATATACAGAAGAGTCTTTATTTATTTTCTTTTTTGTGTGTGTATGTGTCTTTCAAAGATATGGAGAAACACTTGGCTTGTTGTCAGAAAATGGGGATTATTTTGATGGATTACGTCAACTGCTTCGACTCACAAGTGCTCATCTATCTCATCAACAGCAAACAATAAGAGAAAAACCAATTGACAATCAACCAAGTATCCTTTATTGTTTGTGTCAGGACAACACTTCATTTTGCTTAAACAGGCAGTTCACAACTTAAACAACTGAAAAATTCATCTATTTTTCAAATATAAGGTTGCATAATGACATGTATTATTTGATTTGTACATGATATTTGTTGCTTTTTATTCTATTCTTAAGCCTTTAACTTAAATATTAGAAATCATAGCAAGTTTACCTTATATGGAAGTTAATGCTAATGTTTTAAATTCCTGCAATTTAATTTTAAAACCATGACTATATTGGATGGAACTGACAACAGCAGTAATAAATTGTGAGATTAGATCCATCACAATGTACTTAAAATATTTATAAAATTTAGTCTGGTACAATGCTAAATTAATGGAGCACAATGATGTTGAAAGTCATTACAGACAAAATAGTTGGCTAAACCTCCCTTACAAACTAAAATGTGTCTATAATAGTTATCATGGAAGTAAATTGCACTTAAATAAAGTAATGGTGGGTCTTTTTTATTTTACACACACACACATATCTATATCCAAACAAGTTTGATTAAAAAGAACCAACAAGATGTTTTCGATAATCTAACATTTATATTTTGTTATTTTTCTTCTCGTACTTTCACAGTCATTATCAAGAACTGATGTGGTGTCTGTGTGGTAGTTAGAATTCTTTTGTGTACATCCTGGAATTCTTTGGGAATCTGGACATTTGAAATGGTCTAGCATCACATCATGTGCAACAACAATTGGGAATGAGGCTGCACAAAAAGAATGTGATTTATTTTATTTTAATACTAATATAATATGTATACACATTAATTATATCATATGCACTTCAAGATACTATCATGCACAAAAGGTAGTCTTCAAGAGCCTCACATACATACATACATACATACACCTGGATTCATTATGGTGAAAATACTAAAGAATATTGCATTAAATAGGCTCTCATTTTATGAAAATTAACTCCTCACAAACCAGATTTTCATTCTGGTAAGAGGTGTAATGATGGCGTATATGTCAGCAAACAATTCCAGGTGATTGCATACCTCTGTAATAGAAAATTGTATTCCTGCTATGTTGACTTCACAACAGTATACGACCACAGCAATAGAGACAACTTCTCATTTATTAGAAACTATCTTCCAAGACTTCACTGAATGCCTCAGTCCAATAGAGGAACTATATTGGTTCACAAAGTCATATGTTTCTCGAAGACGCAATACAAAAAACTTCAAACCTCATCAGGAATACAGGGAGGAAATGAAAGCACCAGTCCAATCTTTTCCTAGGCTATGCCTTGCGCATATACAAGCATAGATGTGAAGAGATGCGCACTGATCATTTAAACATTCCATACCACACCCCAAACAAATTTAAGAGAAAATGTTTTTACTTTTCCTCCCAAGGCCAATGTACTGATAACGAGGGGAGGCAACTGATATAAATATTCATAGTTAGGGATAAGAATGATCTTGAACAAAAAAACATCAACATCCTCTACTAAGTGTTCTAAGAAATAGGATGCAAGATAAACCTTTCCAAAACAGAAACAATGATCTGGAAGCAGTGATGGCATCTACACTAAATCCATTATAAAAATTCAGAATCGGCAATTAGTAAATGCTAAACAGTTTACATACCTCAGTGTATGGATCAGTTATAAGAAAATTAGCCTAGAAGATAAAGAAACTGAGCATAGAATATAATAGAATATATAATATAGAACATTAACCTAAAAACGAGTCATGTCCTAAAATAGCCTTGTCAGATAAAGACTTTCAAATGTCAAAATATGGAGCCAAACTCATTTTGAAATATCTAAACTATTAGCTATATAAAACCGTTTTCACAGATCAATGATTAAAAATAGGTTTGAACAAATAAAACCTGTAGGTACTAGTAGGTTTCATCCTTTTTTAAACCAAGTGGACTGGTGCTACAGAATCACAAACTGTACCAAATAATAGAAACTACATTAGTTGTGGACTTACTACTTCAAACAAAAGTTTTGGAAAAAAAAAAAACACCTCCATCAATACTGAAAAGAGCAATATCTGTGAACTTGAGAAGTCTATTTTTCCTGAAATTTGTTTGAAGAGAAAGATTTTAGAAATTCCTGATGTCTATTTCTCTATCCAAACTCATTTCATTAGAATCCTAACAATAAGTTTAGTTATGTGGCTCATAGATCCTTTCTGATAGTTATCATTGTATTTGTGCAAATAAATAATACATCCCTTAAACTCAGGAGAGTGCTTTCTATATGAAGTTATGGTTTGAACAAAGTTCTATACATTGAAAACAATATTTTTATACAAAATATTTCTACAGCATACCTGTCCACATTTGCAATTTAAGAAAATTCTTGTTGAAAATACATCTATATATTTTTTTTTATGAAAATAAACAAACTAAAAATTGTTGAAGCTAACTATATTAAAAAATTGAAACCAACCCTTAATAAAATTAATTATGAATACTGCACAAATGTTTTAAAATGTTTACAGTAGATAGTTTTAAATATCTATTAACTAATAGTTTTAAATTTCAATGACTTAGTTACCTCCCTTGACGTTTACATCATAAAATTTAAAAACCTTGGTGTTTTTCACTTTACAAGTAAAATTTAATTTTCAGATGAACACAACAATTTTATCTTAGAAAAAACAAGACCCTGATGATGACATTATGTTAATGTTGAACGTACTTAGAATAAAATGAACATGCATCAACATGGTAATTTTCTTTCTACCTTTAAGAAACTTTACTAAGAAACTTCTCCATAATTATGAGAGAATCCTATTAAAAATAAGTAGACAAAACTTGTCTAGATTATTTAATAAGATGTCAAAATTAACGTGTGTGTGTGTGTACCTGAAATAAAATGGGTTCCCAGATTAAAAAAGGAATACAGGTTTGATTCCTGTTGAGGGTATATTCCATTAATAAGACTTTCAATTCCTAGGTTGATTCATTAGATATTAATTTAATTTTTTGAAAAATGAGGATCTCTACTCAAGCACATGTCCTCACTAACAATGACAGTTATAGTAATAATAAATATCTATCTATCTACATGTAAATTTTCATTTATTTTATAAAATTACTATTGTTATGAAATAATTACTTTTCTCATATTTTGTAATGTTTAATCCTTAAAAACTGTTCAGAATATCTGACAGAATATTACCCAGGTTTTGACTGGTTTGTTGCCACTATCTTCCTCATTTATAATGGCAACAAAGACAAAGCATGGAAACTATTGTCCCAAATCTCTCATTTGGCAGTTTCTGCTTTCATTTGGCCTGCACGTCTTCACTTACTGGTGAGTTTACATTATTTTAGGTTACAATTGACAGATAGAAATTTACTATTAACATAGTCTGGTACAAGGTCAAATGGGAAAGAGAAAGTAGCGAAAAGAATTGTTTTATGCCAATGTTACAAGTGGTGTGGATTTAACTTTTGATTTTACTTGGGTTTAATACTGATAGAAAATATGAAGATATGACAATCACTAACCAGAACTCGGATAACCAATGGGATGACATCTTAGTGGTAGATTAGCATATCTCTAGAATTTCTAGAAACTGGTTCTTTCTAAAATATTATAACTAAAATATAATATATTTCTGATATGTCAATGATACTTTTATACACACAAAACAAGATTACCTGATCTTATAAATAAATTAAAGAACATCTAGCATACAATTGAAAATGGAAATAAACATTTTACCTTTTTGATATTATTCTAAGACATGATGATAAATGTCTATCAGAACTCCAACAACAAAAATGATCTCAAACTTCTTACATCACAACAAAATCAAATCAGAACAATTATAGGTTTCTACATCAGACTGCTTAAATGATGAAGAGAATGCATTGAAAATACTTTTAAATACTTCCAATTTCTTAATTACTTCATAATCAAAAAAGAAAACACAAATAGCCTTGATAAAACTAGACTCATAATACAGTGTAACCCGGATATAAGAGAGTTGTTGGGACCGGATAAGAAGTCTCTTATATCCGGGTTTGGTCTATTATGTATACATTAACACAGGCTCTAATTTGGGACCAGAGAAAATCTCTCTTATATCCGGGTTACACTGTACTACATAACAGCTTAATAGCAACAACAATTGAAAAAAAAATTATTTAAACTTAATGTAAAATTTGTTACAACTTCAAAAACAATAAGAAATTTAATCAACCCAAAACAAAATAACAACATTAAAACATTTCATATTTCATTTTTTGCGGTCTGTTTTAGAAATTCCTGAATCTGTTTGAAAATGAAATAAATAGACAAGACATCTAGGAATCAAAATAAAAGGTTATAGAGATATAAAAGGGATCTTTTATAAAAAAAAAATACACTCAATGCATTAGTCATACAGAATAGGTTTGACCATAATTTTGACTTAAAGAATGCACTTTTGATTTAAAGAGAAAATATTGTATTATGGTCAAAATATATTGCAAGTGCACCAATTTTGGAATTCTTTACAGTAAATTGACTTGGGTCCCGAGATTTTTCTACGGAGGAGGGCCAGCAAATTCAAGCAGCATCTTTATTTTCATACTACACCACTATCATATACACAACTTATGAATGAGTTACTTCACTAAATGAAACGGGATAACTTCATTCATAGTAGCGGAGTTTTAATCTATTCTTGCCCTCCTTTCCACTTTGAAGCTGATGGACCACAAGAGATGTTAACTTCAAAACAAATTCAAAGGGTTAATATTAGGTTGGTGCAAAAATAATGACGTAATAATGTCGTTTTTTGACCTATTTTGTAACGTGAAAAAACGATATTATTACCTCATTATTTTTGCACCAACCTAATATTAACATCAATACTAGCAGAACAGTGTAATTTGTCTGCTCTGGTTTTTTTCCTCTACAAAACTTAAAAAAGTGGGCAGGGGCAACTAAGGGGCCAACCAAAATTGGGGGTGGGCGTTGACCCCTTCTACATTTCCCCCCTCCCTAGAATTGCCACTGGCTAAAAGTGTAAATATGATCGTTGTACTCAGTCAATGGAGTCTCATAAAAAAGCATGTGTTTAAAAATACTATGTAAACAGGATTACATTACTTGGGAGGCGCTGAAAAGTTCTCGGTTTGACCTATTTCCAAATTTCTGAGTAAATGATCAGTTTTTTTTTATTAGACCGAAAACTACTTCGATAAAACAAGGGGAGCAACTTCACTGAAAACTGAATTAAGAATTATCTGCCCTTCGTAGATTTGCTGCAATTCTCTGGCGAAACAAAAAAAAAAAACTTAATCTTTTTAGAAATTAATGTAAATGCAATTTCTAATAAATTGAGGTTTTGTTTTTTCAAAGTTTTGCATGCAGGTTTGTTAGGCAAGCATTTTGATTATTTACATCATTTACATACGAGCTTTTTTTTTTTCCTAATCTTTGTTAATCATTGTACCGTCTGGCCTTCATCAAGTACGAATGTCAATCCAGGAAACCTTCAGGGAATTTCTGACTGAACCCTTTATTTAATCTAATTCTATTCTACTATATCTAATCTAGTTCTTATTTAGTAATTTAGCCCTTTTTCCATTGAATGCCCATCCAAGGGATTGAACTCACAATTACTATATTACAACCAATTACTATATTACAACCCAGAGATTTTTGAGTGGAAAATTTGGGGCTTGAAACCTTATCTGCCTGCCACTAACAATGTTGCAGCTTCACCAAAGCTTCTATTTTCTTACTGCTGCTGGTGAAACCTTGCAGTCATTTATCTTTATTACTCCTATATATTTATTTCAACTCCCCAATTTTCTTCTCTGTTTAGTATTTTTATTTCTTTCTACAGAAATTGAGATCTACTCCTTTTTCCCCAATACATCTTTATATTCTTTGCTACAATTGCAATTTATGGAATGCACATAGTTCTTGGTCATGTTTTTTTTTTTTTTTTTTTTTTTTTAACAATTCACCCCAAACAAGGTGGTAACACCACTAAGATGCAAGAGGTTACTGATAGTTAAAGAAAAGAAAAAAACATTAGTGAAGAGAAATGACAAAAGAACATAAGTCAGAAAGATAGAAGTTGACTGATTAATGTTGCATTTAAAATTTTGCAGATCATATTTGACAGGAAAGCCAAAAGTTTGAAGAGAGTTCCACAGATGATAAGTGCGAAAGAAGACACTATTAGAATATGTCTCATGATTACATCTCTGCTATTTCAACAGTAAAATGATGAGACCTAGTTGCCAATCTAGTACTGCACTTAAATACATAAGAGGTCAAGGTGCCAAAGACAAAAACTCATTAGAACAATTGCTGTGAAAATATTTATAGAAAAGAGAAGCTACGTGGCCAATAACTCTATAGATTATAAATTCAAGATATATTGCAGGAGTACCAAACTACAATATTCAATACACAGACGAATAGTAGATTTATAAACATGCAAGATGGATTCTGGCAAGAAAAATTGTCTGAATCAACTTTCCTAGCAGAAAACCTAGCAATAGATTCAATATTCACTTCATACCAATGGAAAATGTGAGACCAAGAAGGTGTAATGAGTTGCTCTTCTGGAGTTTAGCATTAGGCAAAAATTGATGACTAAAAGATACTGTTTTTATTTTAGAGATGTTAACATTTACAATCTAGTTAACAACAGATTGGCAACTGATCATGGAAATAACCTTCAAACTTGCAATTAAAACAGGAGAAAATGGCACAGATACCAAGTTGGAAACTAATGGCATCAGGAAGGTTGTTGAGGAAGTTAAGAAACATTAATATGAAAGGATCTAGAAGAGCAGCTGTTCAACATTTACTTAAAAATTGGATCAAATAAAATATTCAAGCAGAGACACCATAGTCTTTCAACTTTGGAAGAATACCAGCATGACAAACCCTGTCAAACACCTTCAAGATATCTAAAGCCACAGCCCAACCTTCATTCCTATCTAAACATGACAGACTCTTTCAGTAATAAAAATTAACACATCAGTGGTTGACCTAGAGAAGCAAAAGCCATATTGTTCCTCTGAAAGAAGACTGTGCAAAGTGAACCCATAGCCAAGTCTTCCTCCTAGGATAAATTTAGTTGGAGAATGTTGTCTGTACACAGAATGTGAACATTTCAATCAGGTTATCTACTGGAATGTTAGTACATTCATCAAGAGAAGTGTTGATTTCCAATCAATTTCAAACTAGTGTTGGAACCTCATCCATAGGAATGCTGGTGAACAGGTGCACAATATCCATACTTATTATTTGATTGTTATGGATGGAAGCTCCTCAGATCAATTTCTACAAAATGTTCTGAGGTGTTAACATATGATGTGAATTTCACTGTTAGTATTGTCTATAACCACCCAGAATCTGCTCAGTGGGAGTTATGCCAAGTCCCTGCAGCTGATTGTAGGTCTCATTGGAATACAAACTTTGTGAATTTTGGGAAAGTTGTACATATGTAGCAGCTTGGTGTAATGTTGAGTCAGCTGTTTGTATTTATTCAGTGGGAATTACCCCTTCCTTGTTTTTAGGGTCAGATCTCTTTCAGCACCATCCCCAACTAGGCTTTCCAGTTTCTCAAAGTATTTCAACATGTCCATCATCACTGTAGCATTGCCTTTGTCAGCTGGCAGTATGAGGTGACTAGCGTCAATCTGTTGGTAAATTTTCTCCCTTTGTTATGCTCAATTTTGGGCAGCTTGGCCTTTTCTTATGCTTGTTGTACTTTCCATCTTAGTTCAACTGCTTGGGCGTTGAGGATTTTCAAGGTAACTATATCAACTGGAGCTACCATATCTAAGTATGGGATATGCTTGATGGTTAAGTTGAGACCCTTTTTTAGCACTTATTCCTCAGAGACATTCAACTGTCAATTCCTAATATTAACAACTGCTCTTATTGAACTATGGTGGGCCCTTTTGCTATTCCTACTGTTCTGTAATTTGTTCTAAAATGGAGCAATAACTGATCACTACTAAATAAGAACTAGACAAAATATTCAAGGCATGATCAGCAAAGTAGGGTAATCTACCCAGAAGATTAAATAAAGGGTTCAGTTTGAAATTGCCAGAAGGTTACCCAGATAGACAAGTACCTTATGAAGGCTGGAGGGCACAATAAAAATTACATCAAAGATGAGGACAATAGTTAACATATAAATAATAAATTAAGTATTTTAATTTAGTCACAAGGATACATAGTTTGACAGTTTATATCAAGTTTTCTCTTTGCAAATTTTCAGTGTGATGGAGTGTTAAAATACCTGCCATTTCATTTTGTTATAATTGAATGTTTGTTTTTTTGTGACAGGCACCTCTGCTTCCAAGCCAAAAATTGAGTAGCATCCCTATCCTCTACTCAACAACATCTTACCTGGTTGACTTAATTCTACAAATGGAACTGCCCCTCATAGCTTCAGCTTTCAGGATGTCTGGATTCTCAGCAGCTCAGGTCAGTATAACATTTACGCCCAAAGACTATTAAAGATATTAGAACATTAATGAATTCATGCTTTATTGCCAGCTTAATAGAATGAAACAGAATCCTTAGCTAACCTGCATTATCAAATTATTTCCACATTTAATTAATTTCATCTTTAAAAATGAACAACTCTAGGGTAGCATGTATCAGATATTTTGAAAAAGAATTTTTTTTTTCTTTTAATCTCAGGTATGAAATATTATTTTATTAATTGCACAAATTGGTAACTTTTTTTGTTGTTGTTTTGAACACATATGAGTTGGTCACTTCTCTAAACTTCCCCAGATGTGATGTTGCACTTGGATTGATTCAAAGTTATAAGATTACCTTTTATTCCATCCACAGAAGTAGATTGTTCTCTTGGTACAACAGCCAAAATAAGCATAGTCATCTGAATAGAAAAGTAGACAATGATTTATTTCGTGTCAGCTTCTCATTTTTAATTGATTTCCAGTCTTTTCTGTAAGATAACATGTAAAATAGATTTGTTATGAAACAAATAAACGTTGTTATATGGCATCAAATTTGACGCCATGTATCAAAAAAGAATAAAAAATGAAGAAATTAGTGTTGCTTCAAATGGCATGTTTGTTCCTAGTCAAGCTTACAAATTACTACAAAAGTTTCATTTACATAGAAAAGCTTTCTAATATTTCAAGTCACTTTTTGTGTTTTACTGCCTTAAACGTCTTTGTGTAATCTGTGCAAAATCTCCCTTAAATTCAATAGCAATTGTGCTGTATTTGTTTTGGCTGCCCTCCTTCCAATCCCTGTATCAAGTAAAATAGTTGCACAATAAATATAAAATATAAAATTTTTTGAGGTGAGTAATTGTTATGATTAAAAATTGATTAATTTTTTAATTTTGGTCACTATTTACCAGATTTCCTCAGAATATTTTTGCTATCAATCTGCTACTTCACTGAGCTGGTGCATATTTTTACACTACCCAAATCAGGGATTGAACTACCTGGTTCCTGGTAGACATCATTTTTAACTACCTGGCTGTATCACAAAGGGACATGCAGTGAATGCTTTTTTAATTTTAGTGATATTGATGCTTAGATTCCTAATATATTTATTTAGTAATTACAAAACAATATTTCAAACATGAAGTGACATCTGGTGTCCTTTAATCTCATTTTCTTTCAGACATGAAAATATTAGATTATCAATAATATTACCCATTGCACCAAGCATATAATAAGTATGGATTACTTTTAAAATTATTGAATTATACTTACCTTCAAGTACAATTCATATTTGGTGTTAAAAAACAGGATATTATCTTTATTAGACAAATGTTTAAGAAGAATAAATTCATTAACATCTTTGTATTCAGTTTTAATTTAAAAAAGATTGCATTTGTTATATGAGTAAACTAAAATTTTACAAAGAATCTCAAAGCTTATAACATTTTCCTTTTATTTTTTTTTAGGCAGATAAGGTAAGTATGAGTGAGTGGTTTCATCAAGTTATCACCATGAAACATGTTAGTGAGAAGGCATGGATGATATCCAGTTCATCAAAATTTTCTTTGTAAACCTTTAAACATTGATCTCGCAAAATTGTTGAAAGGCCAGGTTTTCACTTCTATTATCAATTTTTCTTCCAGGTTTGTCAACAGTGGCTCCTGCAAGGTTTCTGGAACTACTTTAACTGGCTGGACATTGTTCACTACATCTGCATATGCTGTGTGCTTGGTCTAGACTACCAAGTTTATTTGTGTGTAGCTATTCTGCATTACCTGCAAACTGAAATTGCTCTGCACACACAGCAAAAAGACCTCAATATCTTCCTCAAGGTAAGTTTTTGTTTGGGGGAGAAAAAACTGCAAACAAGCCTACAATGATTAGAATTAAAATTCATACAATTAAAAAAAAATGCAGCAAGAGAAATAGACTTAATATTTGCCACATTTGAAATTTCTGGATACTTACTGTGTGTAACATGATTTTGTTCCTTCTCTGTTGGCTTTATGCACATCTCATCTAACTTCAGTATGAATTCATGTTTCATCTCCTCACATATGAATACAAGGTTTAAATTTTGACTTTTGTCAACGTAAATCATGTGGCCAACTAAGAACTGAAGTGTATTTATGCAATAAAACTAAATCAATTTCCAAATGAGATTTCTTTTTTTTTTTCAGATGGGAAATGTTTGCTTTAAGCCTGTCATAATATCTTATACTAAAATACTGTTTTATATAAATAATGGGTTTCCAAATGTAGATCTTGAAAGAATTTCTATTCCAATATTGGAGTCAAAATTTGCAGTTGAAAATATCTTATTCTGTCTGAATTGAGTAACAAAATAATTGTGGGTTCAAT
>CAWVQA010001038.1:0-197170 GCA_963932145.1 Acanthosepion lycidas | reverse complement strand
CTCATTGTGCATCTAATAGGCGAATAAAATCACTACCAAAAATGACAAATCTTAATCGACTTTTTTTTACGATACCCAAATAACGTGAACTGGGAACCCAAAGTTGAAGCTTCAAACGGCAATTTAAGGCATTTCCCTTGCAGCTAGGCTACCGGTAGTGGGGTTTATCAGATTCTCCAACTCATTGTGCATCTAATAGGCGAATAAAATCACTACCAAAAATGACAAATCTTAATCGACTTTTTTTTACGATACCCAAATAACGTGAACTGGGAACCCAAAGTTGAAGCTTCAAACGGCAATTTAAGGCATTTCTCTTGCAGCTAGGCTACCGGAAGTGGGGTTTATCAGATTCTCCAACTCATTGTGCATCTAATAGGCGAATAAAATCACTACCAAAAATGACAAATCTTAATCGACTTTTTTTTACGATACCCAAATAACGTGAACTGGGAACCCAAAGTTGAAGCTTCAAACGGCAATTTAAGGCATTTCCCTTGCAGCTAGGCTACCGGAAGTGGGGTTTATCAGATTCTCCAACTCATTGTGCATCTAATAGGCGAATAAAATCACTACCAAAAATGACAAATCTTAATCGACTTTTTTTTACGATACCCAAATAACGTGAACTGGGAACCCAAAGTTGAAGCTTCAAACGGCAATTTAAGGCATTTCTCTTGCAGCTAGGCTACCGGAAGTGGGGTTTATCAGATTCTCCAACTCATTGTGCATCTAATAGGCGAATAAAATCACTACCAAAAATGACAAATCTTAATCGACTTTTTTTTACGATACCCAAATAACGTGAACTGGGAACCCAAAGTTGAAGCTTCAAACGGCAATTTAAGGCATTTCCCTTGCAGCTAGGCTACCGGAAGTGGGGTTTATCAGATTCTCCAACTCATTGTGCATCTAATAGGCGAATAAAATCACTACCAAAAATGACAAATCTTAATCGACTTTTTTTTACGATACCCAAATAACGTGAACTGGGAACCCAAAGTTGAAGCTTCAAACGGCAATTTAAGGCATTTCTCTTGCAGCTAGGCTACCGGAAGTGGGGTTTATCAGATTCTCCAACTCATTGTGCATCTAATAGGCGAATAAAATCACTACCAAAAATGACAAATCTTAATCGACTTTTTTTTACGATACCCAAATAACGTGAACTGGGAACCCAAAGTTGAAGCTTCAAACGGCAATTTAAGGCATTTCTCTTGCAGCTAGGCTACCGGAAGTGGGGTTTATCAGATTCTCCAACTCATTGTGCATCTAATAGGCGAATAAAATCACTACCAAAAATGACAAATCTTAATCGACTTTTTTTTACGATACCCAAATAACGTGAACTGGGAACCCAAAGTTGAAGCTTCAAACGGCAATTTAAGGCATTTCTCTTGCAGCTAGGCTACCGGAAGTGGGGTTTATCAGATTCTCCAACTCATTGTGCATCTAATAGGCGAATAAAATCACTACCAAAAATGACAAATCTTAATCGACTTTTTTTTACGATACCCAAATAACGTGAACTGGGAACCCAAAGTTGAAGCTTCAAACGGCAATTTAAGGCATTTCCCTTGCAGCTAGGCTACCGGAAGTGGGGTTTATCAGATTCTCCAACTCATTGTGCATCTAATAGGCGAATAAAATCACTACCAAAAATGACAAATCTTAATCGACTTTTTTTTACGATACCCAAATAACGTGAACTGGGAACCCAAAGTTGAAGCTTCAAACGGCAATTTAAGGCATTTCCCTTGCAGCTAGGCTACCGGAAGTGGGGTTTATCAGATTCTCCAACTCATTGTGCATCTAATAGGCGAATAAAATCACTACCAAAAATGACAAATCTTAATCGACTTTTTTTTACGATACCCAAATAACGTGAACTGGGAACCCAAAGTTGAAGCTTCAAACGGCAATTTAAGGCATTTCTCTTGCAGCTAGGCTACCGGAAGTGGGGTTTATCAGATTCTCCAACTCATTGTGCATCTAATAGGCGAATAAAATCACTACCAAAAATGACAAATCTTAATCGACTTTTTTTTACGTTACCCAAATAACGTGAACTGGGAACCCAAAGTTGAAGCTTCAAACGGCAATTTAAGGCATTTCCCTTGCAGCTAGGCTACCGGAAGTGGGGTTTATCAGATTCTCCAACTCATTGTGCATCTAATAGGCGAATAAAATCACTATCAAAAATGACAAATCTTAATCGACTTTTTTTTACGATACCCAAATAACGTGAACTGGGAACCCAAAGTTGAAGCTTCAAACGGCAATTTAAGGCATTTCTCTTGCAGCTAGCCTACCGGAAGTGGGGTTTATCAGATTCTCCAACTCATTGTGCATCTAATAGGCGAATAAAATCACTACCAAAAATGACAAATCTTAATCGACTTTTTTTTACGATACCCAAATAACGTGAACTGGGAACCCAAAGTTGAAGCTTCAAACGGCAATTTAAGGCATTTCCCTTGCAGCTAGGCTACCGGAAGTGGGGTTTATCAGATTCTCCAACTCATTGTGCATCTAATAGGCGAATAAAATCACTACCAAAAATGACAAATCTTAATCGACTTTTTTTTACGATACCCAAATAACGTGAACTGGGAACCCAAAGTTGAAGCTTCAAACGGCAATTTAAGGCATTTCTCTTGCAGCTAGGCTACCGGAAGTGGGGTTTATCAGATTCTCCAACTCATTGTGCATCTAATAGGCGAATAAAATCACTACCAAAAATGACAAATCTTAATCGACTTTTTTTTACGATACCCAAATAACGTGAACTGGGAACCCAAAGTTGAAGCTTCAAACGGCAATTTAAGGCATTTCCCTTGCAGCTAGGCTACCGGAAGTGGGGTTTATCAGATTCTCCAACTCATTGTGCATCTAATAGGCGAATAAAATCACTACCAAAAATGACAAATCTTAATCGACTTTTTTTTACGTTACCCAAATAACGTGAACTGGGAACCCAAAGTTGAAGCTTCAAACGGCAATTTAAGGCATTTCCCTTGCAGCTAGGCTACCGGAAGTGGGGTTTATCAGATTCTCCAACTCATTGTGCATCTAATAGGCGAATAAAATCACTATCAAAAATGACAAATCTTAATCGACTTTTTTTTACGATACCCAAATAACGTGAACTGGGAACCCAAAGTTGAAGCTTCAAACGGCAATTTAAGGCATTTCTCTTGCAGCTAGCCTACCGGAAGTGGGGTTTATCAGATTCTCCAACTCATTGTGCATCTAATAGGCGAATAAAATCACTACCAAAAATGACAAATCTTAATCGACTTTTTTTTACGATACCCAAATAACGTGAACTGGGAACCCAAAGTTGAAGCTTCAAACGGCAATTTAAGGCATTTCCCTTGCAGCTAGGCTACCGGAAGTGGGGTTTATCAGATTCTCCAACTCATTGTGCATCTAATAGGCGAATAAAATCACTACCAAAAATGACAAATCTTAATCGACTTTTTTTTACGATACCCAAATAACGTGAACTGGGAACCCAAAGTTGAAGCTTCAAACGGCAATTTAAGGCATTTCTCTTGCAGCTAGGCTACCGGAAGTGGGGTTTATCAGATTCTCCAACTCATTGTGCATCTAATAGGCGAATAAAATCACTACCAAAAATGACAAATCTTAATCGACTTTTTTTTACGATACCCAAATAACGTGAACTGGGAACCCAAAGTTGAAGCTTCAAACGGCAATTTAAGGCATTTCCCTTGCAGCTAGGCTACCGGAAGTGGGGTTTATCAGATTCTCCAACTCATTGTGCATCTAATAGGCGAATAAAATCACTACCAAAAATGACAAATCTTAATCGACTTTTTTTTACGATACCCAAATAACGTGAACTGGGAACCCAAAGTTGAAGCTTCAACCGGCAATTTAAGGCATTTCCCTTGCAGCTAGGCTACCGGAAGTGGGGTTTATCAGATTCTCCAACTCATTGTGCATCTAATAGGCGAATAAAATCACTACCAAAAATGACAAATCTTAATCGACTTTTTTTTACGATACCCAAATAACGTGAACTGGGAACCCAAAGTTGAAGCTTCAAACGGCAATTTAAGGCATTTCTCTTGCAGCTAGGCTACCGGAAGTGGGGTTTATCAGATTCTCCAACTCATTGTGCATCTAATAGGCGAATAAAATCACTACCAAAAATGACAAATCTTAATCGACTTTTTTTTACGTTACCCAAATAACGTGAACTGGGAACCCAAAGTTGAAGCTTCAAACGGCAATTTAAGGCATTTCCCTTGCAGCTAGGCTACCGGAAGTGGGGTTTATCAGATTCTCCAACTCATTGTGCATCTAATAGGCGAATAAAATCACTATCAAAAATGACAAATCTTAATCGACTTTTTTTTACGATACCCAAATAACGTGAACTGGGAACCCAAAGTTGAAGCTTCAAACGGCAATTTAAGGCATTTCTCTTGCAGCTAGGCTACCGGAAGTGGGGTTTATCAGATTCTCCAACTCATTGTGCATCTAATAGGCGAATAAAATCACTACCAAAAATGACAAATCTTAATCGACTTTTTTTTACGATACCCAAATAACGTGAACTGGGAACCCAAAGTTGAAGCTTCAAACGGCAATTTAAGGCATTTCCCTTGCAGCTAGGCTACCGGAAGTGGGGTTTATCAGATTCTCCAACTCATTGTGCATCTAATAGGCGAATAAAATCACTACCAAAAATGACAAATCTTAATCGACTTTTTTTTACGATACCCAAATAACGTGAACTGGGAACCCAAAGTTGAAGCTTCAAACGGCAATTTAAGGCATTTCTCTTGCAGCTAGGCTACCGGAGGTGGGGTTTATCAGATTCTCCAACTCATTGTGCATCTAATAGGCGAATAAAATCACTACCAAAAATGACAAATCTTAATCGACTTTTTTTTACGATACCCAAATAACGTGAACTGGGAACCCAAAGTTGAAGCTTCAAACGGCAATTTAAGGCATTTCCCTTGCAGCTAGGCTACCGGAAGTGGGGTTTATCAGATTCTCCAACTCATTGTGCATCTAATAGGCGAATAAAATCACTACCAAAAATGACAAATCTTAATCGACTTTTTTTTACGATACCCAAATAACGTGAACTGGGAACCCAAAGTTGAAGCTTCAAACGGCAATTTAAGGCATTTCTCTTGCAGCTAGGCTACCGGAAGTGGGGTTTATCAGATTCTCCAACTCATTGTGCATCTAATAGGCGAATAAAATCACTACCAAAAATGACAAATCTTAATCGACTTTTTTTTACGATACCCAAATAACGTGAACTGGGAACCCAAAGTTGAAGCTTCAAACGGCAATTTAAGGCATTTCCCTTGCAGCTAGGCTACCGGAAGTGGGGTTTATCAGATTCTCCAACTCATTGTGCATCTAATAGGCGAATAAAATCACTACCAAAAATGACAAATCTTAATCGACTTTTTTTTACGATACCCAAATAACGTGAACTGGGAACCCAAAGTTGAAGCTTCAAACGGCAATTTAAGGCATTTCCCTTGCAGCTAGGCTACCGGAAGTGGGGTTTATCAGATTCTCCAACTCATTGTGCATCTAATAGGCGAATAAAATCACTACCAAAAATGACAAATCTTAATCGACTTTTTTTTACGATACCCAAATAACGTGAACTGGGAACCCAAAGTTGAAGCTTCAAACGGCAATTTAAGGCATTTCTCTTGCAGCTAGGCTACCGGAAGTGGGGTTTATCAGATTCTCCAACTCATTGTGCATCTAATAGGCGAATAAAATCACTACCAAAAATGACAAATCTTAATCGACTTTTTTTTACGTTACCCAAATAACGTGAACTGGGAACCCAAAGTTGAAGCTTCAAACGGCAATTTAAGGCATTTCCCTTGCAGCTAGGCTACCGGAAGTGGGGTTTATCAGATTCTCCAACTCATTGTGCATCTAATAGGCGAATAAAATCACTATCAAAAATGACAAATCTTAATCGACTTTTTTTTACGATACCCAAATAACGTGAACTGGGAACCCAAAGTTGAAGCTTCAAACGGCAATTTAAGGCATTTCTCTTGCAGCTAGCCTACCGGAAGTGGGGTTTATCAGATTCTCCAACTCATTGTGCATCTAATAGGCGAATAAAATCACTACCAAAAATGACAAATCTTAATCGACTTTTTTTTACGATACCCAAATAACGTGAACTGGGAACCCAAAGTTGAAGCTTCAAACGGCAATTTAAGGCATTTCCCTTGCAGCTAGGCTACCGGAAGTGGGGTTTATCAGATTCTCCAACTCATTGTGCATCTAATAGGCGAATAAAATCACTACCAAAAATG
The DNA here is from genome assembly GCA_963932145.1 of Acanthosepion lycidas. Lineage (NCBI taxonomy): Eukaryota > Metazoa > Mollusca > Cephalopoda > Sepiida > Sepiidae > Acanthosepion > Acanthosepion lycidas. Next base: position 190,826 of record CAWVQA010001038.1, on the reverse strand, counting down.
ACAAATCTTAATCGACTTTTTTTTACGATACCCAAATAACGTGAACTGGGAACCCAAAGTTGAAGCTTCAAACGGCAATTTAAGGCATTTCTCTTGCAGCTAGGCTACCGGAAGTGGGGTTTATCAGATTCTCCAACTCATTGTGCATCTAATAGGCGAATAAAATCACTACCAAAAATGACAAATCTTAATCGACTTTTTTTTACGATACCCAAATAACGTGAACTGGGAACCCAAAGTTGAAGCTTCAAACGGCAATTTAAGGCATTTCCCTTGCAGCTAGGCTACCGGAAGTGGGGTTTATCAGATTCTCCAACTCATTGTCCATCTAATAGGCGAATAAAATCACTACCAAAAATGACAAATCTTAATCGACTTTTTTTTACGTTACCCAAATAACGTGAACTGGGAACCCAAAGTTGAAGCTTCAAACGGCAATTTAAGGCATTTCCCTTGCAGCTAGGCTACCGGAAGTGGGGTTTATCAGATTCTCCAACTCATTGTGCATCTAATAGGCGAATAAAATCACTATCAAAAATGACAAATCTTAATCGACTTTTTTTTACGATACCCAAATAACGTGAACTGGGAACCCAAAGTTGAAGCTTCAAACGGCAATTTAAGGCATTTCTCTTGCAGCTAGCCTACCGGAAGTGGGGTTTATCAGATTCTCCAACTCATTGTGCATCTAATAGGCGAATAAAATCACTACCAAAAATGACAAATCTTAATCGACTTTTTTTTACGATACCCAAATAACGTGAACTGGGAACCCAAAGTTGAAGCTTCAAACGGCAATTTAAGGCATTTCCCTTGCAGCTAGGCTACCGGAAGTGGGGTTTATCAGATTCTCCAACTCATTGTGCATCTAATAGGCGAATAAAATCACTACCAAAAATGACAAATCTTAATCGACTTTTTTTTACGATACCCAAATAACGTGAACTGGGAACCCAAAGTTGAAGCTTCAAACGGCAATTTAAGGCATTTCTCTTGCAGCTAGGCTACCGGAAGTGGGGTTTATCAGATTCTCCAACTCATTGTGCATCTAATAGGCGAATAAAATCACTACCAAAAATGACAAATCTTAATCGACTTTTTTTTACGATACCCAAATAACGTGAACTGGGAACCCAAAGTTGAAGCTTCAAACGGCAATTTAAGGCATTTCCCTTGCAGCTAGGCTACCGGAAGTGGGGTTTATCAGATTCTCCAACTCATTGTGCATCTAATAGGCGAATAAAATCACTACCAAAAATGACAAATCTTAATCGACTTTTTTTTACGATACCCAAATAACGTGAACTGGGAACCCAAAGTTGAAGCTTCAACCGGCAATTTAAGGCATTTCCCTTGCAGCTAGGCTACCGGAAGTGGGGTTTATCAGATTCTCCAACTCATTGTGCATCTAATAGGCGAATAAAATCACTACCAAAAATGACAAATCTTAATCGACTTTTTTTTACGATACCCAAATAACGTGAACTGGGAACCCAAAGTTGAAGCTTCAAACGGCAATTTAAGGCATTTCTCTTGCAGCTAGGCTACCGGAAGTGGGGTTTATCAGATTCTCCAACTCATTGTGCATCTAATAGGCGAATAAAATCACTACCAAAAATGACAAATCTTAATCGACTTTTTTTTACGATACCCAAATAACGTGAACTGGGAACCCAAAGTTGAAGCTTCAAACGGCAATTTAAGGCATTTCCCTTGCAGCTAGGCTACCGGAAGTGGGGTTTATCAGATTCTCCAACTCATTGTGCATCTAATAGGCGAATAAAATCACTACCAAAAATGACAAATCTTAATCGACTTTTTTTTACGATACCCAAATAACGTGAACTGGGAACCCAAAGTTGAAGCTTCAAACGGCAATTTAAGGCATTTCTCTTGCAGCTAGGCTACCGGAAGTGGGGTTTATCAGATTCTCCAACTCATTGTGCATCTAATAGGCGAATAAAATCACTACCAAAAATGACAAATCTTAATCGACTTTTTTTTACGATACCCAAATAACGTGAACTGGGAACCCAAAGTTGAAGCTTCAAACGGCAATTTAAGGCTTTTCCCTTGCAGCTAGGCTACCGGAAGTGGGGTTTATCAGATTCTCCAACTCATTGTGCATCTAATAGGCGAATAAAATCACTACCAAAAATGACAAATCTTAATCGACTTTTTTTTACGATACCCAAATAACGTGAACTGGGAACCCAAAGTTGAAGCTTCAAACGGCAATTTAAGGCATTTCTCTTGCAGCTAGGCTACCGGAAGTGGGGTTTATCAGATTCTCCAACTCATTGTGCATCTAATAGGCGAATAAAATCACTACCAAAAATGACAAATCTTAATCGACTTTTTTTTACGATACCCAAATAACGTGAACTGGGAACCCAAAGTTGAAGCTTCAAACGGCAATTTAAGGCATTTCTCTTGCAGCTAGGCTACCGGAAGTGGGGTTTATCAGATTCTCCAACTCATTGTGCATCTAATAGGCGAATAAAATCACTATCAAAAATGACAAATCTTAATCGACTTTTTTTTACGATACCCAAATGTCGTGAACTGGGAACCCAAAGTTGAAGCTTCAAACGGCAATTTAAGGCATTTCCCTTGCAGCTAGGCTACCGGAAGTGGGGTTTATCAGATTCTCCAACTCATTGTGCATCTAATAGGCGAATAAAATCACTACCAAAAATGACAAATCTTAATCGACTTTTTTTTACGATACCCAAATAACTTGAACTGGGAACCCAAAGTTGAAGCTTCAAACGGCAATTTAAGGCATTTCTCTTGCAGCTAGGCTACCGGAAGTGGGGTTTATCAGATTCTCCAACTCATTGTGCATCTAATAGGCGAATAAAATCACTACCAAAAATGACAAATCTTAATCGACTTTTTTTTACGATACCCAAATAACGTGAACTGGGAACCCAAAGTTGAAGCTTCAAACGGCAATTTAAGGCATTTCTCTTGCAGCTAGGCTACCGGAAGTGGGGTTTATCAGATTCTCCAACTCATTGTGCATCTAATAGGCGAATAAAATCACTACCAAAAATGACAAATCTTAATCGACTTTTTTTTACGATACCCAAATAACGTGAACTGGGAACCCAAAGTTGAAGCTTCAAACGGCAATTTAAGGCATTTCCCTTGCAGCTAGGCTACCGGAAGTGGGGTTTATCAGATTCTCCAACTCATTGTGCATCTAATAGGCGAATAAAATCACTACCAAAAATGACAAATCTTAATCGACTTTTTTTTACGATACCCAAATAACGTGAACTGGGAACCCAAAGTTGAAGCTTCAAACGGCAATTTAAGGCATTTCTCTTGCAGCTAGGCTACCGGAAGTGGGGTTTATCAGATTCTCCAACTCATTGTGCATCTAATAGGCGAATAAAATCACTACCAAAAATGACAAATCTTAATCGACTTTTTTTTACGATACCCAAATAACGTGAACTGGGAACCCAAAGTTGAAGCTTCAAACGGCAATTTAAGGCATTTCCCTTGCAGCCAGGCTACCGGAAGTGTGTTTTATCAGATTCTCCAACTCATTGTGCATCTAATAGGCGAATAAAATCACTACCAAAAATGACAAATCTTAATCGACTTTTTTTTACGATACCCAAATAACGTGAACTGGGAACCCAAAGTTGAAGCTTCAAACGGCAATTTAAGGCATTTCCCTTGCAGCTAGGCTACCGGAAGTGGAGTTTATCAGATTCTCCAACTCATTGTGCATCTAATAGGCGAATAAAATCACTACCAAAAATGACAAATCTTAATCGACTTTTTTTTACGATACCCAAATAACGTGAACTGGGAACCCAAAGTTGAAGCTTCAAACGGCAATTTAAGGCATTTCCCTTGCAGCTAGGCTACCGGAAGTGGGGTTTATCAGATTCTCCAACTCATTGTGCATCTAATAGGCGAATAAAATCACTACCAAAAATGACAAATCTTAATCGACTTTTTTTTACGATACCCAAATAACGTGAACTGGGAACCCAAAGTTGAAGCTTCAAACGGCAATTTAAGGCATTTCTCTTTCAGCTAGACTACCGGAAGTGGGTTTTATCAGATTCTCCAACTCATTGTCCATCTAATAGGCTAATAAAATCAATACCAAAAATGACAAATCTTAATCGACTTTTTTTTTCGATACCCAAATAACGTGAACTGGGAACCCAAAGTTGAAGCTTCAAACGGCAATTTAAGGCATTTCTCTTGCAGCTAGACTACCGGAAGTGGGGTTTATCAGATTCTCCAACTCATTGTGCATCTAATAGGCTAATAAAATCACTACCAAAAATGACAAATCTTAATCGACTTGTTTTTTCGATACCCAAATAACGTGAACTGGGAACCCAAAGTTGGAGCTTCAAACGGCAATTTAAGGCATTTCTCTTGCAGCTAGACTACCGGAAGTGGGGTTTATCAGATTCTCCAACTCATTGTGCATCTAATAGGCTAATAAAATCACTACCAAAAATGACAAATCTTAATCGACTTTTTTTTTCGATACCCAAATAACGTGAACTGGGAACCCAAAGTTGAAGCTTCAAACGGCAATTTAAGGCATTTCTCTTGCAGCTAGACTACCGGAAGTGGGGTTTATCTGATTCTCCAACTCATTGTGCATCTAATAGGCTAATGAAATCACTACCAAAAATGACATATCTTAATCGACTTTTTTTTTCGATACCGAAATAACGTGAACTGGGAACCCAAAGTTGGAGCTTCAAACGGCAATTTAAGGCATTTCTCTTGCAGCTAGACTACCGGAAGTGGGGTTTATCTGATTCTCCAACTCATTGTGCATCTAATAAGCTAATAAAATCACTACCAAAAATAAAAAATCTTAATCGACTTTTTTTTTTGTTACCCAAATAACGTGAACTGGGAACCCAAAGTTGAAGCTTCAAACGGCAATTTAAGGCATTTCCCTTGCAGCTAGGCTCCCGGAAGTGGGGTTTATCTGATTCTCCAACTCATTGTGCATCTAATAAGCTAATAAAATCACTACCAAAAATGACAAATCTTAATCGACTTTTTTTTTCGATACCCAAATAACGTGAACTGGGAACCCAAAGTTGAAGCTTCAAACGGCAATTTAAGGCATTTCTCTTGCAGCTAGGCTCCCGGAAGTGGGGTTTATCTGATTCTCCAACTCATTGTGCATCTAATAAGCTAATAAAATCACTACCAAAAATGACAAATCTTAATCGACTTTTTTTTACGATACCCAATTAACGTGAACTGGGAACCCAAAGTTGAAGCTTCAAACGGCAATTTAAGGCATTTCTCTTGCAGCTAGGCTCCCGGAAGTGGGGTTTATCTGATTCTCCAACTCATTGTGCATCTAATAAGCTAATAAAATCACTACCAAAAATGACAAATCTTAATCGACTTTTTTTTTCGATACCCAAATAACGTGAACTGGGAACCCAAAGTTGAAGCTTCAAACGGCAATTTAAGGCATTTCTCTTGCAGCTAGGCTCCCGGAAGTGGGGTTTATCTGATTCTCCAACTCATTGTGCATCTAATAAGCTAATAAAATCACTACCAAAAATGACAAATCTTAATCGACTTTTTTTTACGATACCCAATTAACGTGAACTGGGAACCCAAAGTTGAAGCTTCAAACGGCAATTTAAGGCATTTCTCTTGCAGCTAGGCTACCGGAAGTGGGGTTTATCAGATTCTCCAACTCATTGTGCATCTAATAGGCTAATAAAATCACTACCAAAAATGTCAAATCTTAATCGACTTTTTTTTTTCGATACCCAAATAACGTGAACTGGGAACCCAAAGTTGAAGCTTCAAACGGCAATTTAAGGCATTTCTCTTGCAGCTAGTCTACCGGAAGTGGGATTTATCTGATTCTCCAACTCATTGTGCATCTAATAGGCTAATAAAATCACTACCAAAAATGACAAATCTTAATCGACTTTTTTTTTCGATACCCAAATAACGTGAACTGGGAACCCAAAGTTGAAGCTTCAAACGGCAATTTAAGGCATTTCTCTTGCAGCTAGGCTCCCGGAAGTGGGGTTTATCTGATTCTCCAACTCATTTTGCATCTAATAGGCTAATAAAATCACTACCAAAAATGACAAATCTTAATCAACTTTTTTTTTTCGATACCCAAATAACGTGAACTGGGAACCCAAAGTTGAAGCTTCAAACGGCAATTTAAGGCATTTCTCTTGCAGCTAGACTACCGGAAGTGGGGTTTATCAGATTCTCCAACTCATTGTGCATCTAATAGGCTAATAAAATTACTACCAAAAATGACAAATCTTAATCGACTTTTTTTTTCGATACCCAAATAACGTGAACTGGGAACCCAAAGTTGGAGCTTCAAACGGCAATTTAAGGCATTTCTCTTGCAGCTAGACTACCGGAAGTGGGGTTTATCAGATTCTCCAACTCATTGTGCATCTAATAAGCCAATAAAATCACTACCAAAAATGACAAATCGTAATCGACTTTTTTTTTCTATACCCAAATAACGCGAACTGGGAACCCAAAGTTGAAGCTTCAAACGGCGATTTAAGGCATTTCTCTTGCAGCTAGGCTACCGGAAGTGGGGTTTATCAGATTCTCAAACTCATTGTGCATCTAATAAGCCAATAAAATCACTACCAAAAATGACAAATCGTAATCGACTTTTTTTTTCGATACCCAAATAACGCAAACTGGGAACCCAAAGTTGAAGCTTCAAACGGCGATTTAAAGCATTTCTCTTGCAGCTAGGCTACCGGCAATGGGGTTTATCTGATTCTCCAAAAAATTGTGCATTTAATAAGCCAACAAAATCACTACCAAAAATGACAAATCGAAATCGACTTTTTTTTTCGATACGCAAATAACGTGAACTGGGAACCCAAAGTTGAAGCTTCAAACGGCAATTTAAGGCATTTCTCTTGCAGCTAGGCTACCGGAAGTGGGGTTTATCAGATTCTCCAACTCATTGTGCATCTAATAGGCTAATAAAATCACTACCAAAAATGTCAAATCTTAATCGACTTTTTTTTTTCGATACCCAAATAACGTGAACTGGGAACCCAAAGTTGAAGCTTCAAACGGCAATTTAAGGCATTTCTCTTGCAGCTAGTCTACCGGAAGTGGGATTTATCTGATTCTCCAACTCATTGTGCATCTAATAGGCTAATAAAATCACTACCAAAAATGACAAATCTTAATCGACTTTTTTTTTCGATACCCAAATAACGTGAACTGGGAACCCAAAGTTGACGCTTCAAACGGGAATTTAAGGCATTTCTCTTGCAGCTAGACTACCGGAAGTGTGGTTTATCTGATTCTCCAACTCATTGTGCATCTAATAGACTAATAAAATCACTACCAAAAATGACAAATCTTAATCGACTTTTTTTTTCGATACCCAAATAACTTGAACTGGGAACCCAAAGTTGAGGCTTCAAACAGCAATTTAAGGCATTTCTCTTGCAGCAATCTACCGGAAGTGGGGTTTATCTGATTCTCCAACTCATTGTGCATCTAATAGGCTAATAAAATCACTACCAAAAATGACAAATCTTAATCGACTTTTTTTTTCGATACCCAAATAACGTGAACTGGGAACCCAATGTTGAAGCTTCAAACGGCGATTTAAGGCATTTCACTTGCAGCTAGGCTACCGGAAGTGGGGTTTAACTGATTCTCCAACTCATTGTGCATCTAATAAGCCAATAAAATGCCTACCAAAAATGACAAATCGAAATCGTCTTTTTTTTTCGATACCCAAATAACGTGAACTGTGAACCCAAAGTTGAAGCTTCAAACGGCGATTTAAGGCATTTCTCTTGCAGTTAGGCTACCGGAAGTGGGGTTTAACTGATTCTCCAACTCATTGTGCATCTAATAAGCCAATAAAATGCCTACCAAAAATGACAAATCGAAATCGACTTTTTTTTTCGATACCCAAATAACGTGAACTGGGAACCCAAAGTTGAAGCTTCAAACGGCGATTTAAGGCAGTTCTCTTGCAGCTAGGCTACCGTAAGTGGGGCTTATCTGATTCTCCAACTCATTGTGCATTTTATAAGCCAATATAATGCCTACCAAAAATGACAAATCGAAATTGACTTTTTTTTTCGATACCCAAATAACGTGAACTGGGAACCCGAAGTTGAAGCTTCAAACGGCGATTTAAGGCATTTCTCTGGCAGCTAGGCTACCGGAAGTGGGGTTTATCAGATTCTCCAACTCATTGTGCATCTAATAGGCATATAAAATGCCTACCGAAAATGACAAATCGAAATCGACTTTTTTTTTCGATACCCAAATTACGCGAACTGGGAACCCAAAGTTGAAACTTCAAACGGCGATTTAAGGCATTTCTCCTGCAGCTAGGCTACCGGAAATGGGGTTTATCTGATTCTCCAAATCATTGTGCATCTAATAAGCCATTAAAATGCCTACCAAAAATGACAATTTTAAATCAACTTTTTTTTTACGATACCCAAATAACGTGAACTGGGATCCCAAATTTGAAGCTTCAAACGGCGATTTAAGGCATTTCTCTTGCAGCTAAGCTACCGAATGTGAGGAATATCTGATTCACCAACTCATACTGCGTCTAATAAGCCAATAAAATTCCTACCAAAAATGACAATTTTAAATCGACTTTTTTTTTCGATACCCAAATAACGCGAACTCCGAATCCAAAGTTGTAGCTTCAAACGGCGATTTAAGGCATTTCTCTGCAAATATTCTACCGAATGTGGGGTTTCTCTGATTCACCAACTCATACTGCATCTAATAAGCCAATAAAATGCCTACCACAAATGACAATCTTAAATCGACTTTTTTTAACGATACCGAAATAACGCGAACTGGGAACCCAAAGTTGAACCTTCAAACGGAGATTTAAGGCATTTCTCTTGCAGCTAGGCTACCGAATGTGGGGTTTATCTGATTCACCAACTCATACTGCATCTAATAAGCCAATAAAATGCCTACGAAAAATTACAATTTTAAAGATGCCTAAATAAGGGGAACTGCGGTCCCAAAGTTGAAGCTTCAAACGATGATTTAAGGCATTTCTCTTGCAGCTTGGCTACCGGAAGTGGGGTTTATCTTATTCTCCAACTCATACTGCATCTAATAAGCCAATAAAATGCCTACCAAAAGTGATAATTTTAAATTGACTTTTTTTTTCGATACCCAAATGACGCGAAATGGGGACCCAAAGTTGAAGCTTCAAACGACGATTTAAGGCATTACTCTTGCAGCTAGGCTACCGGAAGTGATGTTTATCTGATTCTACAACTCATCTTACGTGGAATAATCTAAAAATATACCTATCAAAAATTACAAATTTAAATCTACTTTTTTTTTCGATACCCAAATAACGCGAACTGGGGACCCAAAGTTGAAGCTTCAAACGGCGATTTAAGGCATTTCTCTTTCAACTAGGCTACCGGAAGTGGGTTTATCTGATTCTTCAACTCATACTGCATTTAATAAGCCAATAAATTGCCTACCAAAAAATACAATTTTAAATCCACTTTTTTTTTCGATACCCAAATAACGCCAACTGGGGACCGAAAGCTGAAGCTTCAAACGACGATTTAAGGCACTTCTCTTGCAGCTAGGCTACCGGAAGTAGTTTTATCTGTTTCTCCAACTCATCTTATGTCGAAAAAGCTAAAAATATACCTATCACAAATTACAATTTTAAATCGACTTTTTTTTTTCGATACCCAAATAACGCGAACTGGGGACCGAAAGCTGAAGCTTCAAACGACGATTTAAGGCATTTCTCTTGCAGCTAGGCTAGCGGAAGTGGGGTTTATCTGATTCTCCAACTCATCTTACGTCGAATAAGCTAAAAATATACCTATCAAAAATTACAATTTTAAATCGACTTTTGTTTTTTTTTTTTTTCTGATGCATCTAACTTCATAAAAATCAATAATAAAAAGAGTACAAATAAAAAATTTTGGAAATCAGCATTTTTGAGTCTTCTATTACTACTCGGGGCTAAAACTGCAATCTTCAATGTCTGATTTAAGGCATATATCTTGTATGAAAATTATTGTAAATGTTTTTTTCTTTTTATACTCATCTAACTATATAAATCAATATTAAAATCAATATGAATAAAAAATGTTGGAAATTGACATTTTTGAGACGTCTATTACTACTAGGGCCTAAAATTGCAATGTTCGATGTCTGATTTTAGGCATATGTCTTGTACGAAATGGACTGCAATTGCTTTTTTCTTTTCTCATGCATCTAACTTTATAAGAATCAATAATAAATTGAGTACAATTAAATCATTTTGGAAATTGGCATTTTTGAGACTTCTATTACTACTAGGGCCTAAGACTGCAATGTTCGATGTCTGATTTAAGGCATATATCTTGCATGAAAAGAATTGCAATTGTTTTTTTTTTCTTTTCTTATTCATCTAACTACATTAGAATTAATAATAAAATCAATATGAATAAAAAATTTTGATCCCCCAGTTTTGGGCCTCATGAAAATCCCAACAAATCCACTAACACAAGTCGACATATCATCAAACGCCACATTGTCTATACTTAAGCAACTGGAAAAATTCTTTTATACATGGATTAAGCAAGAAATTAAGAAATGCAGACCCATTGAGCGCACCGGTTTTCGGACACCTTCATTGTTAAAGAACACAACAGTGACATTGTCAAAGCTGCACTTTGCTCTATTCAACCAAATGAAAAATCCTTGTAGTCATGGATGTATTAATAAATTTCCTACAATACTAATTTTTAAATATTTTATTTAATGGAAAAAAAATAAAAAGAATTGAAATTTGACTGGTCCCCCAGTTTTGGGCCTTATTAAAATTGCAACAAATCCCTTATCAAAAGTCCTATTCAAACGACTGAAAAAATTTTTTCCAACATGGATTAAGCAAGTAATTACTTAACATTTGATATCAATTTGATAACTTTTCTATAGACGTAAAAAAGTTGAAATCCGGAGTCCTCAAGCAAACCGGTTTTTGGATGACGTAAATTTTCAAAGTGTATGCCAAAGACATGGTTGCACCTCCACTTTGCTCTATTCAACAAAATATATAATCTTTGTAGACATGGATTAATTAATAAATATTCTACAATTTAATACCAATTTTTAAAAAATTTATTCAATGTAAAAAAATTTTTTAAAAGTGAAATATGACTGATCCCCCAGTTTTGGGCTGCACTAAAAATTCCCACAAATCCCCTAACAAGTTGCCACTTCATCCAATCCCATGTTGTCCCTATTCAACTGACTGAAAAAAAATTTTAAACCTGGATTAAGGAAAAAAATCCATAACATTTGATATCAATTTTATAAGTATTCTATAGAAACGAAAAAGTGGTATTCCAGATTCATCAAGCAAAGCGTTTTTAGTATGCCTTTAATTTTAAAGGTAGACGACAGAGACATGTCTCGACATGGTCGAACCTCCACCCTGCTCTATTCAGCCAAATGAAAAACCCTTGTAGACATGGATTAATTAATAAATTTCCTACAGTTTGATACCTATTTTGAAAATATTTCGTTTAATGGAAAAAAATTAAAATGAAGTGGAATATGACTGATCCCCAGTTTTGGGCTGCACTAAATATTTCAATAAAACCCCTTAGTGAAGTTGCAACTTCATCGAACCCCATGTTTTCCCTATTCAAGCTACTGGAAAAAAATTTTAAACATTGATTAAGGAAGAAATGTCTTAACATTTGTTATCAATTTTATAATTATTCCATAGAAAACCAAAATTTGAAATCAAGTGGAATATAGCAACCCGGTTTTTGGACACTTTAAATTATGAAATCAAACCCCAAAACATGGCTCAACATCCTCATACCTGCAGTTCCCTCTATTCAACCAAATGAAAAATCCTGTTATATATGGAGTAATTGACAAATTTCCTACAATTTAAAACCAATTTTCGAAATATTTCATTCAATGGAAAATATTTAAAATGAAGCGAAATATGGCTGATCCCCCAGTTTTGGGCTGCACTAAAAATTTCAAGAAAACCCCTAAGAAGATGCGTCTTCATCACTTACCAAATTTTTCCTATTCATCCCACTGAAAAATAATTTTATACTTACAGAGTAAAATTCCATATCAATTTTCAGCTAATAGCGTACATATCACACTTCAGTTTTTTTGTACACCCTTTATATATATATATATATATGTGTGTGTGTGTGTGTGTGTGTGCGTGTGTACCCAAAATCACTCTTTCCTTTATCACATTTTTATGTCCAACTAAGTTAGCAAATCATTCAATAAAATGACATCTTTACCCAAACCAAATCTCGTAATGTCATTACAGAACATTAAAATAATTACATTATAATGTTCAATTTTTTAATTAAATATTGATTGAAAATATCCCATTTCTAGATATTCTCATTTACTCTATGATAATTTCACTATATCTTGTAGCTTTGAAGTGGCACAAGCCCAAACACTACTTCTCTATATAAAACATCTACTAATTCTAACTCTTGTTTTATAAAGTATGATAGTGAGTGGCCTGAAAAATATCCATCTGCTGTCATTAATAACTGAATCCAAAGAGCTAAAATCATTTCTTTATCCAAAACAATATTCATTAAAAAAATTAAATAATATACAACTAACATTTATCAATAATGGGGGCCCCCAATTATGTAGTTGATAAACAAATCAAATTTCATTTAAACAACAATTTTAGGCAATAAAACCATAGTTATAAAAATAATGACAAAACAAATCAAATTTCATTTAAACAACAATTTTAGCCAATAAAACCATAGTTATAAAAATAATAATGACAATAATGCTATTAACATATATTATCAAAATCAAATGCACCATATTTACAAAAATCTCAAAACAGCAATTAAAAAGTTCATACATAGATATATAAAACCAGTCGATAAAATAAATACATTAGATTCATTATTTAATATAAAAAATCCAAAACTCTCAACTTATTCATTAAATGTAATATATCCTAAACTTCCAAGTCCTTAATAAGATTAATTTTGTGTATGAATATACTTACCCACTCAGCGAATGTTTCTCTGTAATTCAAAAGCATGAAACTTCTAATATAGGATATACCACATTCTCATGAGGACTTACCTGCCACCTACTGGAGCAGAGTACCATCAGATAACATTAATAAACAGCATCAGGATCTCATAGTAACATTAAACATCTACTCAAAAACAATGCCAAATACTAGTAAAATCAAATTCTTATCATTCTTGAAGCAATACTCATACAATGAAAACAATTATCGATAAATAAAAACAATTATAAGAGCTCACATCCTTAAATATACAGGGTGATTGAAATTTTGTCTTTGTCTGCAAAGGATTGTCCATAATTTGGAAAAGTTCATCATTAATCAACACAAAATGTTTATTTTAAAAATGGAAATTTAAGTGTAATTTGAATACAGTAGGATCGTGAAAACATTTACAATATTAAAATACTCTCTCACTCTCTCTCCCTACATGCTATGTCTCTTCAGAATGTGGGCAATTATGGCTCTCTACAACTTTCTTTGGTTGCTCAGAATAATACTTGCTCCTATATGCTTTCCTTTTCTCTTTGAAGTATTTGTTTCTCTATCCATTTGTCCAGACTCAAATGTCTGTCCAAAAGAATTGGAAATGGTCAAGAGACATGGTGCTAGTCTTTGACAGACCAATGTTTGCTGATCCAGATGAAGTAACTGAAGCTGTATTCTCAATAATGGTACCCTTGTGGGTTAACAACTCTAAAACTCTGTAGAATGCAGTGTGTATTATACAATGCACAGGCTGATAGGTTGAGTAGCACTGGCATTGAATTACATTGCCTTTCATTGTATCATTCTCATCATTTTCTGTTGCCAGCAGCCTCATTCATGCATTACATTTGAATAACAACAGTTGCATGATGTTTTTTCCCTTTTTTTTTTTTTTTTTAGAATAACGTTAACCCTGTGCAAGGCTCAAAAGCCACTCAGTTTATGAGCATATATAGGGAAGATAACTGTTGACTCTAGACTCAAACAGGTTAAGATTGTTGGGATTGGATAAGCATTCTCTTGAGAGTCAGATCAACAAAGCAACATTTCATGGCATCTACAGCTAGACCTTTACATATTTTGTATTATGAGATATCTGACAGAGTCCTTTCCCACAAGTGCGCGAGGGTGAAATCATGCAGGGTACCGTTTATTCTAATGGTATTGGCAATTAATTATCACCATTATACTATTCTCACTCCCAAAGAAGGAAACCATCCACTATCCTATCCCAAATGTCTCAGTAATATCACGGTTTTATCTAATGGGTTACTAAGGAGTTTCTTGAATTAATCCAATATCCATGTGACTAATATAAATTAAGTTCTCTCTTATTGATATAGATTTGGTTAAAAGAGAATCCATTTTTCTGATGACGCTATTTCATTTTTTTCACTATTTTATCAAGTTCTTCCCATGCTAATGCTGGGGGTGGCTTCAGACTTTTGAACAATATATATATATATATATATATATATATATATATATATTACAAGTAAATAAAATTCAATACCCCATAGGATAAAGAGCCATTTTACCCAGAACCAGCTTGTCAACACCAAGGAGTTAGATAAAGAAATAAATCAATGATTTTGTAAATACGAAGAAAGAGGAGGGAAATTCACAACTAAGAGTAAATGTATTTAAAAAGACAAGCCCATTCTGGGTGAAATGGCTATATATCATATGGGGTATTGAATTTTATCTACAGTAATTCATGTTTGCTCTATAAAAATATATTGAGCTCTCTTCTGTGGATCAGTTTTAATATTTTATACTAAGGGTTCACTTGGATTACTTACTATATATATATATATATTTATTTAAAGTATGTTATATTTATGAGCTATAACTGCCTCAGCAAGTTGGCATAGTACTCACCATTGATGGTAACTCCTAAACCATATTTGTCTGCAAACTTTTATTGGTATTTTTTGAATAATCATGTACATTTACACCAGAATGGAAATTTTCATTACAATTGGTTTCTGGGGCTTAATATGCAAATTTACTGAAAAATGACCGTGGATCTTTACTGACTGAGCATAAAAACACAATAATATTTAACTAATTAATTAAATGAAATTACTTATTATTCAATATTCTAGTATTATCACTTAACAGACATTAAAGAATTTAACACTGAAAAATGATGAGACCTCAAAAAACGGAAACGTGATTCTACAGAAGGATACTGAGGATACCAAGGACTGAATATGTAAGTAACAAGTAAGAATAAAGTTTTAGAGAAAATGGAAACCAGAAGGAAACTTATTCTTAACACAAGTTGACTGTTGAAATTTCCTTGGCACATAATGAGTAAAGAAGGCAAGTGGGACAGAGGAAAACAATGTATAACCTATTTAGTAAGCTTGAGTAAATGGAACAAGGTTTAGGAGAAATAACAAAAAGAAGAATTATTAAGAGCTATGAAGGATAGGAAGTTGTGGAGAGCCATGATTGCCTACATCATGAAGAGAGGAAGTCAGCTTTTAAGCTTTTGCCATTAACTTCTTTCAAGGAATCTTTGAGTAGATTGTAACTTATAGCTTTATCATTTATTATTTCAGATCCTTGTTTATCAGTTGGTGCTTTCATTCACATCAATGTTCCCTGAAAGATATCAAGGTGTGCCCCACATTAACAGAACAGTAATTTATGGATCATTTTTATATTTAAAAAAAATCTTTCTTTTTAAAAGTTAAAGACACCAAGCAATGTAATGTCTAAAAAAAAAAAAAAAAAAAAAAAAAAAAAAAAGAAATTAATGCTTATTTCAGGAGACCTCTGTATTATTTTCCTATTTTCAAATTTCATGATTAATGATTTCCTTATTAAAATTTAAAGTATGCCCCAGAATTTCAGTTATTCTACAAGTGTGTCCTGAATTAAAAAAAAATGTTTGTGAAATACAAAAGTTTAGATTGGATTAAAGCTAAAAGTAACAAGACCTCAACAGAATCCAGAGACGGAAATAGGATATGATGGGTCCTGATCTGGCATCTCATCTACAGTCACTTTCTCACACATGTACCTTTGCTTCCCTCTGCCTTTTCTACAAGTATTTTCACAGCAACTGCTCTGATGAACTACATTCTCTGGTTCCCAAACTGCATGAATTCAAGCATGCTACTAGGTTGAAATTATTAAATGTAGCTGTCTCTTCTACTCGAATACCTTCTTATCTTGCACTTCCCATCTGTGGAACTCCTTTCCTTTTAGTTGCTTCCCTAATAGCTACAATCTTCAAATATGCATATGTCAATAGAGATGTTCTAATGCTTTGATCTAGTTTCCTGTCCTTCTCTTTCTCCTTTCCTCAAACACACCACTTTACTCTTGCTCTCATTCACTGTACCACCTATGTGCTAGTAGGACTTCCGCCTTGCATGGGGTGAAATGCTTAAAAAAAAAACAAAAAAAAAAAAAAAACAACATACCCACCTTATAAGACACCAACATGCAGAGTCACCTGTCACTTTATTTTCTGATTCTATACACCAGCAAACATTTTGATGAAGAGGAGATGAGATGGTCGGATGAGCAAATCAAAACTGAAAATGCCATAAACAAAGGAAATTATTCAATTAATATTCTAGCATTAAAAAATCAAACTGCTGGATCAATATACATTCATCAAAATCAATAAATGGAACAGATCAATAAATAGTTATATATGGTATCAGACTATTGATAAATGCAGGGCTAATATCATTCTTCAGTCAAACAAATTGCTAACAAAAATTGATTTCAATTGCTTCATCAATTTAGTTTTTGATTTTGGATTATTTCTATAATTATTTCAATTACATAAGATTGTGTTTAATAAAATTCTAAATGTCAAATTTACCATTTATTTTTCATCTTGTAATTTAAATATGAATGTAATGACTGCTATTTTTTCTGTGACTTTCTTTATTTACAAAGTGTATTCCTTTTCCACAACTGTTCCTACGTGATTCTGGTAATGCTTTGCAATTGCAAAGACAAGTTTGTCAGATGAACGACTACTTATTTCTCTACATATTTAACTCTCCTGCTCAATTTCCCCCCCTTCCCATTGGTGGCACTCACAGAAGATCAGACAGGAAGAGTCTGATGCCTTGCTGTATGATTGCTA
Organism: Acanthosepion lycidas; assembly: GCA_963932145.1. Lineage (NCBI taxonomy): Eukaryota > Metazoa > Mollusca > Cephalopoda > Sepiida > Sepiidae > Acanthosepion > Acanthosepion lycidas. Next base: position 173,625 of record CAWVQA010001038.1, on the reverse strand, counting down.
CAAATTCATGGGTATGAATTGGATGCTAAAAATAAATGGTTATTATTCAGAGAAAAATAGATATTTTTTTTTTAGTGATGTGTATATAGTCCAAAAGGATATTAATATGCATACAAAATTTGATTAACCAATGATTAGCTGAGACAGCTTCTCTGTTGACAAATCAGAGAACAGAATTATGTAACTTTATCTTATACATGAATGTCCAGGTGCTACGTTATCAGCAGAGAAAATAGAATTAAAATGTCAATTTGGTTTGGTTGTTTTTTTATGAGTCAAATGGCTTGTTTAATATCAAAATCTAAGTATTAAAAATTCAAATCATGAAATAATATCATTCTTTTGAATTATTTATAAATTAAAGAGAATGATTTTATTTCATGGTTAAATTATAATTACGTATCTGCATTTTTGAAACAAATAACCTAAGAAAATCAAATGAGAAGTAAAAACTTGTTTTTCTTTTCAATAAATGAAATTAATCATGCCAAATTGTTTTTTTTTTTTAATTTTAAAAATCTTTTTTGACAATCTGTGCCATGTTTTCAATTTTGCTATATGACCCGGAGGATAAATTTTTATTAATTTTACTATAAATATGTATCTTTCATATTTTTTTTTTTTTATGAAAATATATTGTTTGTGACCTTATGTATAAAGTACAGCTATACAGGGAGTTAACCATTTTTACCTATTCTTCTTACATGCCTCAACTTCAAACAGTAACCCTCTACCTTGAGTAGCTCTTGAGCCTTGTTTTAGGTGAACAATTAGTTAAAAAAAATAATGTTAACAAAAATTCAAATAAATTCAGTTCTTTCTTTAAATTATTTATGGAAGATTAAGCCATTTCATAAATACCAATGAAGGCAGCTAACATTTCTTCAGAAATATCAGTGTACATGTACCCTGGTTTTTTAAGCTCCATTAAATACCACATGGTTTATGATTGAGTTTTCTTTTCATTCAACAGCAAAAACAAATGCCAACTGAATGTTTTATGCAATTATTGTAGCACAAATCAATATTCTTTGCAAGAGTATATTGAGGAATATAACTGGAAGAGAATTTGCTTTTTTATCAAATGAAGCATTGTCAACAATTAATTTCCAATCCATTTTGTTTAATTCTAATCAGAGACTAACATTCAAAATACTTGTTTTGAAAAGCAAGTCAAATTAAGATGAAACAAAAAGATGAAAACTATAATTTTCAATGCTTTTAAAACTAATACTACTTGATGAAAAACAATAGAAATTAAGTAAGTCAAAATTGACTAATGACTGTCGATGCTTCATCTTATAAAAATTCCAGATAATATTACTACAAATACTAAGAGAGAAAAAAGCTGACAGAAATACTGTGGAGAAATTAACTGTTGGTCAGACAGGAAAGGAGAAGAGTATTTACCTTGAGTTGTTCAAATGCTTACTAAACAAAAGCTTGTTATTTTCTGTACTAACCCTTTAGAGTTACAGTGGTCACGTGACAGGTTTACTATGTGATCCCTGAAGTTGCATAAAAAGAAGGGAAAAATCTTTTTTTATTGCTAAATTTACCTTCCATATTTATACATCACAGAGAAGTGGCAATATATTTTGCAACTTGAGATAAGTGCTATTGCTCCCCCACTCTCTGCTCAACCTGACTAGTCTCCATTCGTTTTGGGGATTGGGAGCATTTTCTCAACAATACTAATCAAAAATTAATATTGGTTGACAATATTTTATCTAATAAAGAATAAATCAGTATTACCACCACCACTATTAATACTAATAATAATAGTGGTAAAAATAATCGCAAGTATGGCATCAAACATCCAAGGGGAAAATGTAAAAGTTTAATGGTTAAACTGGGTCTTTTGCCAACCACAAAAGTCCCAGCAGCTTAATCTGTAGAGCAGCAGCTGAACATAGATTTCCTCAAGTAAAAAGGTTGAAAGTAATATCTCACCTGGAGTCTATTCCTTATTTCCAATCCGTATTGTTTACTGCTGTGGTGAAAAGTAACATCAGATATCTATCAAAAATTAATAAAAGATAACATTCCTAAACATAATGCTTGAACTGAAAGTTTGAAACATAAACGGCATCTACTGATTTCAAATTTATGAAAAATTTCAAATGAAAAGGAGCCACTTGGTTAGATGGGCTGTAGACAGTGCAGAAAACAACTATCAACCACTGAGACTCTAAAAGTAATGTTTTTCCCCAAATGTTGTTTTTCATATTCCATAGATGTTAATATCACAAATCAATAGCAATAATGGATCTTTGTTTCTACCAGAAAATATCATCAGATGTTTACCAAGAATTGTGCTAGCAAAGTTACTTTAATAGCTTCTGAAGAAATTTAAAATATTTGCTTCATTTATGACTTGTAAAGGATTTTTTATAGACGGTTTAAGAGCCATTCGAAGTAGAGGATTACTGAAGGGTTGAAGGGTGTTATCACTAACATTTTTTGTCAAGATTTACAAACTATGTTTCATTCAATTTTGCAAACTAACGTAATTCCCCACGTATAATATAAGTACCTTTTTTTTTTGAGACAGCAAAATTGACCATTTTTTCCATTTAAAAAAAAACTAGAAATCTCACTTTGAAATTCTTTTAAATATCAATTATCATTTTTTCAAAACTTATTTTAAGAAAATCAGACATTATAATGTTTATTTAAAATATTTTCAACCAAACTTAACTTAGCTTTTGTGGCAAGAAGATGTAATTTGAAAATAAAACAAAGCAGGTCAAACTTTCGCGTCTCTTGACAGGTGATGAATGACACATTTACGAATTCCATGAGGCTAATTTGTTCTACGGAAGGAGAAAAGTGAAATAATTTACATTTAAGCGAACAAATTATTTACCTCGTTATTTTTAACGAAAACTTTCAGCGGTCTAATTTTTTTGTACTTAGCTTTCATCTTTACGTTTATGATGCTTTATGGAAAATATATTATAAAGAAATTAAAATAAGACTGTTAAGAGTGACATTAAATTTCATATTTCCTAAGAAATGTATCTAATTCATTTATAGGTACCTTTCTTATGAAATTTTATCAGAACTGTACATAAAATACTACAATTTTATGTACATTTATTACATTTTACTGTTATTTGTATTTGCATTCATTTTATTATTAATTTTGATATTTCATTTATGGAAAAATGTCATAACTGAGATTAATATAAAAATAAGATCATATAAATTTCATAAGATGATACTGATACTTGTAGGTACCCTTTTCAGTTGAAATTGTAAAATCCAATTAACTTCTCCACACGTGTTCCGCAAAAGTAAAGGCCTTAACAGCGGAGAACAATGCTTAACTCAAATAACGCAACTTAATTATATTCTGGTTGGTCTTCCGCACTTTATAATTACAGCCCGGTTATAAGCACATAATTACATTTCTTAATTACTGTGGATCTTCTGATTAGTCAAAATGATACAATTTACAACGCGCTAAAAAAGATCTATCTCATAAGGACACTTAGGAAAACCGATGGGGCTTTTAACTAATTTTATAATATTTTAATGTAAAATCTATTATAATTAAAGAAATAAATAATTGTATTAAAAATTCATTTTTCATCGAAAAAAATTTTTGCTTTCAGGAAATATTGTCCATATTCATAAAAACAACTAAAAGCAAATAAAAGTATTTGAAATTAAATAATATCTTTGTTTTATTGAGTTTTGTATGTTACAATTCAGAGCTGATTTTCAGGTACGTTGGCTCCAATTAAAAACAAAAAAAAGACATGCTTTGCATTCCTCAAAGCCCTGTGCTTTTAATTTTTGTAATCACTAAACCCGATGCGATCGAATTTCTAGCGTTTTCATAAAATTAGTTTAATAAATATTTTAAAAAAATATTTCTACCATGACCTTAATAAAAAAAAACATTTATAATAATTTCGATCATCTGTGAATAGTTCCTGAAAGTTTCATTAACATCCGACAATTATTTCTATTTTTGCACGATTTTTCAAATTAATGTGTGTCATACCAAAAAAACGTGCTAAAAATTGTCTGTTATTTACTAGTTCCGCTGATACAAACAGAAACAAGGTTTTTTAATCAAAATTTAGTATGTTCTAAAAAGGAAAAATTTTTTAAAATAAAAAAAAACTTTGGTCTTTCCTCTTAATAACATAAGCATTTAGACAATAAAATTTTGTTTTCGGCAAGATTGGCGTCTTTTTCATCAAGCTATGCTCTTTTTTTTTAGCGATTTCGTGGAGGTACATAGTATAATACGACTTCTTCCATAATACGCACCCCTAAAATTTTGGCTGAAAATGTGGGAAAAATGCTTCTACACACGTAGAATACGCACCCCTTGTTTGGTAATCAAACCCCATAAACTGTACCTCCCCAATTTCATTACGGCCAGTGTTTGCTACTCTTATTAACAAAATGGTTTTAAACATAGAATAATATTCTAATTTAGTTTTATAATAATTCTTATTTTATTTTACATTTCTAAGTATTGTATTTAACATCCTTATGCGGTCGCAATCGCCGAATGTTTCTGTCAAATTGACGTCTGTTTGTGGTGAATAGTCATTTCGTAACTAAAATCAACCTATGAAAGCGCAAATTTTAAAGATTTTTTTTGTTGCTGCGCATAATACGGACTCCTAATTTTGCTTAATTTTTTTTAGAAAAAAATGCGTATTATACATGGGGAAATTTGAATAAATTGATTTCTTTGGAAAAACCCTACTTTGTGGTTATATAATTTCTCTAATTTTAGGACTTCATGGCAAACAATTTTTAACAACGACGAATAAATTCAACGCTGTTAATAACAAGAGGAACTAGATGATCAAATGTCTATGAAGTGTATTTAAAGTTTCAATTTTAAACAGTAATATTCAAAATTTAAAGAAAGAAAAAGAAGTTCGGTTACCTTTCATAGTTGAAATTAAGTCTTTTTTCTGATCTCTCTTTTACTTGTTTTGATTTCTTCGTCTTCTCTTTTCTCAGCAAATAAAAACACCAGTTGAGGTTTGTTTCTGGTTTGATTTTTTCGGGTTTTTTTTGTTTTGTTTTTGGTTTTTTAGTGGGGAGAGAGGGGGGGGGCTTATGACGAGTGACAAAGATTCCCCCGGCAACTCAAAAAAGTTTAACGAGAGAGGAAAAGTCTTGTCTTTTATACAGCTTCTATGGATGATCTTATTTCAGTCAACAGGGGTGACATTTGCACGAAGTCAGTAAGAGCTGACATCGCTAGCTCGTTAACTGAATGCTGTAAGTTCAATCCTTGCGCTAGGCAGTACATTTTATTATTTTTCTCTTCAACATCACATTCTATAATATTTCAAAATAAACAACATGTTCAGCAAGACATCAATTTTCTAAATTTCCTTTTACCATTATGAAAAGTCCATTTGAATTTCAAACTTTTAGACATTAATACATCGGAGTTACCATGTAAAAAAAAACTAATTAACTAATGTTTGTTATTTACTCCGAATTGTTATTTACTACAACAAATAATTTTATTTTTAAAATTTGCTGTTTTTCATCTGTTTAAAATAAATAATTCGGTACAGGCAGTTTTCACAGAATCTAATTAAGTACATTATTTTGATTTATTTAGATAATTCTGTAGAACTTTTTCGGTTTCGTTTGACTTTACTGTAGTAGTGTAGTAATGCCAGACGAGAACAATTGTTTTGAAGAAATATGAAATAAGTTCGTTAACTAATGATATCAGTCCTAAAATATAGAAATTTATAACAAAAATAATATTTCTAAATTATTTATAACCGCTTCTACAACATCGAGCAAAAGAAATAAGTGGTGATTCAGAGACATATGACCAAGAAATGGTCAGTATAAGCAGTACTCTACAACGTAACAACTAATCTAGGTACATGACAGCAGCTCCTACAAACTGGGATAGAAGGGTACAAGAGGATAACAATATTCAGAAAACAGCTTCGGTCAACTTATATGAAGGGATTATCGGAAAAAATACAAGAGATCTGTGATCTTTATAACATCTGGACACCTTCAAAAGTTAATGAAAACTTCGCAGACACCTCTTTCGATTAAGAAATAGAGGAGAACTTGATTGAGGACTATGTGTTCAACATCCCCTGCAGTTTTGGTAAGAAAGGAAAAACGGACTGCTCCCTTAAGACTGCAAGAACATCGTAAAACCATAACACGAGGGGAAATAGAAAAATCAGGCGGAGCTGACCACATATGAAGGGAAAAGTGAAATCACCGTCCCTTGTACTTTTTATCACAACATTTGTTGAGGCACAAGTAAGTTTTCATAGCAAAAATGCGGCCCCCGAAAAAGTTTGGGAACCACTGCTCTAGCGGAACAAAACTTGTTAACAAAAGAAGGAAAGGCCAGATAAATAGAATAAAGAAATATATATAAATATATATATATATAACAATCAAGAATGATCTTAAACTGCAAATTACCACCGTACCAATTTATTTTTTAATAATTCACAACTTACCAGATACATTTTTGGTTTCCTTATTTTTATCAGATAGAAAAGAATGAAAGAATCTTTCTTGTTGGCCGTATTCAATATATATATATATATATATATATATATATGTACACACACATACATACATATATATATATTATATTGTTCGGGCTGTTGTCCTGATCTTTATTGCTATATTCACGAGGTTTCGGACGTTGTACGCTCAGGCCTTCTTCAGGTGATATACGCTAGAATTTCGAGCCAAACCATTTATTTAATCCATGGGGGTATATTGTTCTAATTCCACGTGTCATGAGTTTGGATATTAATTCGCAAGCCTCCAACTTTGTTTTTATTTATTTATTTATTTTTCCTCTTTTGGATCCCTTAAGCAACACTTTTATCCACACACAGGTGTCCTTAGAGACTTCAGTGAATTAATTTGGGGGACTTATAAACGTAATTGTACAGTAAATACATACACACACGCAGACACACGTATATATATATATATATATATATATACACATTAGGTTGGTGCAAAAATAATTTCGTTTTCTAACATGTTACTATGTGAGAAAACGAAATTATTTTTGCACCAACATAATATATTACCAGAGCGCATATACAATTTTGTTATTGCTGTTTTTCACCAGCTCTCTGTATTACTGGTTCCCATATTTCATTCATGTTTATGCTTGGCCGAGATTTTTGTAGTCTGGCGCTGATTCCTTAAGTTTTTTGTATTTTCACTAATGTTCTCTATTATATCAACTTGATCCCACAGAGGCAGTGATCTTCCTTTTCCCTTCATATATGATCAGCCTTGCCTGATCTTCCTATTTTCCCTCGTGTTACGTCCTGACGGTGTTCCTGTAGTCTTATCTTCAAGCGACGGCCTGTTTGTCCTTCACATTTCTTGCCACAATTCCGCGGGATGATGTTGCGCACAGTCCTTAATCTTGTTCTCCTTTATAGGTGGTCTTACACGGAAGAGGTGTTTACGTAGTGTTGAACCACACCGGAAGGGTGCTCTAATGATATACAGACCACAGATCCTTTATACCTTTCCCAATAAACCGTTCACATAGGGCGGGAAGACCGAGATTGTTTTCTGAGTGTTGTTATCATTTTGTATACTTCTTTCCCAGTTTATGAGGGATTTTATCATCTATCCATGGTAGTTATTACGCTTTAGGCTACTGTTTATACTGACCATTTCTTGTTCATATGTCTCTGGATCGCCACATGACTTTTACTCGATATTGTAGGTTACTTTGTTAGGAGTCGAAGTTGAGGTATAGTTCGGTGAATGTTGGCTTGCGATAAAGGGATATCTTGAACCCAGGTTCTGATAAAGATATTAGTACATCCATCAATGCTAGTCTTTTTTGTTGATTTCTCTCTCCATTGTAAATTATAGCAATGCATTTTTAGTCCACATGGCCAGCAGTATCTCTCTTGTCGACCTCTCTGCCTCCGAGCGAGAGAAACCCAGACGAGACTATGCCAAACGACAGAGTATCGTCTGGGGAGGTAGACAACTTCCCGACCCCGAGTATGCAGGGTCTACGAGTAATTTTTGCCCAAACATACCCTCTCGGAGAGTCCCATGTTAAAAACCGACTTTGTTCCACATCCCACCTCGTGGAGAAGTCTCGGATAAATGCTGAAGCAGTCGAATCGATCAGAGGATGGGTTTTCCCGTTGGAGGAGATACTGCTGTCGTAGTATCTATTCCGTGCTGGTGACTGTCCTCTCCCCACTGCCTGGACAGAATCCTCGGACTTGTTCCGTAAAATCTGTTCTGTAGTGGTGGGATAACCGACTATATCTAGCTCAGACCAGTTTTATCTAGTGGCCCGAGTGTTGACACACGAGTCCCCACGTTAAAACAAACTGACCTTGTGTCACATTTTGATTCAGTGGTGAGTCAAACGTAAATTCACACAGGACGGGTTTTCTCAAACTCTTAGAGTTTGTCGACCTCTCTATCTTCGGGCAGAATAGAACCTACGCCGAAGAGATAGAGAGCAACCAAAGCCCGTGTATACGGGGTCTATGAGTAATTTTTACCCGAGCCTATTGGTTCAGAAAACCCCATGTAAAAAAGGCCTTGAACTGCATATATATATATATATATATATATATATATATATATATATATATATTCTATTTTTGTAAATTTTTTAATAAAAATATTTTGTTTTAAATATATTTTTTCATAAAATAGTAAATGATAAATATCACATTGTACTTGGATCATATACTTTTATATTCTTATAAATAAACATTACTGAGTGAGTAGAAAGCGTATTCATTAATCGTGGCGTCAAAGGAATAACAGCTCTTTCGACCTCCCAGCAGCCACCATCTTGATTCAGGGCAGCACTACTTCTTAAAGTAGGCCTCCGTGTCGAGTCCGATGTTCTTTTCTTATCAGAACAATCAGAGTGACTTTTCTGAGCCGCTGGGCCTTTGTAATCACCATTAGATTCATCCAACTCTTTCGGAACCCTCTGCACTGTCTTCAGATTGACATCTAAACACTATGAAATGTTCGTACTGAAGCAATACATATTTCTGGCTGAGTGGATTGCGTCATGGTGCTGTTTTTTCTCACTGGAAGTAGACCTCATTAACATCGGGGAAAGCTAAAACAATATGCGAGTCCTTACGAAGTTGGTTCTTTATGTACGGTGCACCGGAGGAGATATCGTCGGATGGAGGAACACAATTTGACTCCCAAGAATACAATTCGTTCCTTAAGGATTAGGGATTAAAAAAACACATATGATCAGTACATTACCCTCAAAGTAATGGACGAGAGCAGAAATGGCGATATTACCCGTCGTAGATATGCCAGACCACCGGACATCACAACCGCTGCCATCGATGACGAACCACCATACACCGCACTGGAAAGTATGGAAATAGAAGAGCCGGAATGCGACGACAGGGTCTTGAATAAAATGGAAGTGGACGGAAGACAACCCACAATCGTATAACTGCCAACAAATCAGGGTCTACGGCGTAGTACAAAGGTATCACAACCACCTAGATTATTAACCCAACAAATGCGAGGACCGGCACATGATTACCTGCCCTATGAACACAATTCATAGGCCTTGTTGTCATGGGAGGGAGAGCATGTCGGGAAGAGAGGCCCACCGAAAAGATGAAATGAATAAAGTGATCACTGGTAAGAAAACCGGTAAAGGAAAAACAATGTAAATAGCGGCCAAGCGGCACTTAGGAACATTCTGTTTGAACGACCGTCAAGAGAACAATACTCCTGCTACATAGCTTTAATGGTGGCATGGTCCACATGTACTCACGTCCAGGGCTCCATTTCCTTTGGCCAGAAGTGAATTTTAGTTTGCCTAAATTTCTTTATTTCTGCACACTTTGGGTTTTTTTTACCATGTTCTTCCACCCTCTTGAATAGCCTGGCCACCATGCTTACAATGTTAAACACATATGCGTAACCAATATACTTCCATGTATATCGTTGTGCACGGCTTTAATTAATTCTTTTCTCAGACACTGTGGAGGTACTAGGATAACCTTCATTACACATAATTTCTTTTCCTATCGTTGTGTCTTGATTCTTTAAAAGGTCTCTCGGTCATAGAGCAATTCTTCCATGTATTTCTCTTTATTTCTATCCAGAATTCTATTCAACACTGGTCCCTGTCTATTTCCCAGCCTAAGCCCTTTTAAGGATAATACATCCGTTTCTATCTAGTACAAAAAACTATCCGCAATATTTCCGATTACTTCAATATTTTTACTCCCAAACTTTAACCAAGATAATGCATCCACATACGGAATAGTATTTCCTTTAATATATAAAATGTCAAAGTCAAACAACATCAGCCTAATCGTCCATATTAATATCTTTGCAGATTTGACATTTGGGAACTCTCTTCTGGTGTTTAATATAAATTCCAAAGGCTTATGATCAGATTTCAATAGAAATGTCCTACCCAGCAAAAAAAAAAAAAAAATTCTAGCTCTTTCTTTGCTCCACACAATCGCTATTGCCTCCTCCTTGTCAATATTTAAATAATTCGCCTCCGTCAATGTTAGTTTTCCGGATAAGTACATTACAAGGTGATACCCCCCTGTGACAACACTGCGGCTATAGCACAGTCACTGACATCAGTAGTTAACGTCAATTTTTTCGCCGAGTCCCAAATTTTAACAACTGCTTTATTTACGAGTGTTTTATTTTTCAATTTCTCGAAAGCAACCTCCTGTCTTTTTGTCCATTGAAATTCGGTATTCTTCTTCCTTATTTTGTTAAATCGTTCCACAAGGTCACTATATCGCGGTAGATATCTATTATAGAAATTGGTTAATCACAAAAAAAGATTCTGAATCTTATTTCTGGGTGCAGCTATCTCTCAAATCTTACGAGTTTATCATCCAGCAATATACCATCTTTGGATATTTGATATCCTAAGTATGATTTTCCCAATTAAACTTGCATTTATCACGATTAATTGTCATACAGTCCTATTTAATTTTCTCAAACTTGCCCCGTTTTACTGTTTAGCGCTTCTTTACTGCAAGCACCAATGCCAATACTGTTCTCATATACAATTATATTTTTAATCACCTCTAAAACATTTTCGATGGCTTTTTTGATTTTGTGTTTTGAATTTTTAACTCCAAACGTCCTTCTGTTTAATCCAATAAGATGTTCATTGTGGTGACTTCTTGAAACTTGCTATCAATTGTTATCTGATTATATGCTGACTTGAAGTTAACTTTAGCAAATTATTTAATACCAGGAAACTCATGGTACGTTATTTCAGTGTTTGGCAGTGGCAATGAATCAGAACAGTTTTGGTGATTCACGCCAATCTTATAATTGCCACAAATTCTTAAATCTTCATTGTACTTGCATATCAGCACAGTGGATGAATCCTAACTGCTACCATCCTGGCTGACTTTTTCTAATATTCCTTGTTCCAACACATTTTCAGCTTGGTAACAACCAAGGGTAACATATGAGCATGAACTTTTCGGGCTTGAAAATACATTGGTTTATTGCTTTCTTTAAACCAAATTCTTGTCTCGTATCACTTTAATAATCCAGTATCCGCTTCTAGAATTCATGGAATTTATCAGCTTCGATGTATCCACTCTTCAATTCCTAAAAGACCGTGACTTTTGATGTTTTCCACCCCTCAAAAAATACCCTTTGGTATGACAGGGAAGGTATTACGGAATAAAAAATGAGAAAGAGACTTAAAAAAGAAAAGAAAAAAAAAACTCATACAAAATTATTACATGTAGACACCATCCCTTCTTCCGACAGATTCCAAAGATTATGTTTGCAAATAATGTATCAATTTATATTTTCAAAAATATTCCTTTTTCAGGTCCGAACTTCTTTTTCTAAAGAGGGAAATAATTTTACCTTGCAAAATCAGTGTAGCCAGATAACTCATTTTTAAGACTTTCTTTTAATCTCTCATCTCTGGATATGATTAAAAATTAGAAAAGTTTTATACACAAAAATTAAATAAAATCCTTGCTGATAACTTTTATTTCGATTGTAGTTTTTGCAAGTAGGTAAAAATGAAGCATAATAAAAGATCTTAAATAATTTGTAAAAAAGGAAATAATCTCATTACAGTCCAAATTGGGCCACAATTCCATTTATTATCTTTTTGAAGAATGCACAACTCCAAAGTATCTATTGTATCTGAACTATGTCTGGTTTTAGAGATCCTGAACTGGCATCTCGGTATTCAGAAATAAGCTAAGCTAATGGATCTGAAATTTTTTGAAGTCATTATAATTGCACATTTAAAGGAGATAAAAAATATTTGATTGCTATTTCAACTTTTCACATCATAAATGTTTAATTCATTTCAAATTTGTTTTCGTTTTCTTGATGTTCAACTGATGTTTTAAAAATACAAACAAAAAACTAACGTATTTAAACTTATTGTTTTAAATATACGTTTCTGACATGCTTTAAGTTTGGGCATCAAATATCTCGGAACATTGTTTACTGTGTAAGCCTAAGAATAACTTATCCTTGATGACTGACATCACATCACGTACATTTGAGGAGCGAAATTAAACCTCCTTTAACTTTTACAATTTAAAAAAGCATTGAAACTTATCCATCTAATCACGCAAGTGTTATTTAATGGAAACAATTGTTACCTGCCTTCCGCCAGACAACATGGCTGGGTTCAAAGACCTTGTTGGTATCCAGATAATTTCAACTCCAGATTACCTGATACATATTGCTGATCTCGATCTTCTTAATAAACACGTCAGTCAGATATGTGCCATGCATGATACACGTTTAGGCGATCATGTACCTATCGATACACTACTGATGAGGCAGATTTTTTCTTGCAGTAGGCTGTCATTTCTTTCTGCAGTAGATCAGATGCAATCCAAGGCTATAGAACCCGGTCTGTACTGATATTAACCCATAGCTTGGGAAGAAAAAGTGCATTCATACCTATCGCAAGGGAATTAACACGTAAGCGAATGTAATGGATTCATGAGCGATACACGTTTAGTCTATAGAACTCAGTTTGTACTGCTATTTACCGATAGCTGGTGAGAAGAAGAGGATTCATATATTTTCCAAGGGAATTCGAACATGGCGCCAAGCCGTTATCAAATACTCCACCGTGTCTCTAGACTTATTACCAATATGACTGTTTCATTATTTAATTTTTCTTTTCCTTTCATTTTCCGATTTTTATTTCAGAAAAAGTTCAAAAAATTATTTTTTATAAGAATTTTTGCCATCGTATGAAATGAAACAAAAAAAAAAAAAAATTTATTAACTGAAATGAAATTTTGATACTTTAAATCAGGTGAACAAATATTGGTACGGTCAGATTTTATTATCAAAGTCAATGTTTTCACAAACACGAGGTCCCGTATCATCGAACGTCACTCCCTCTCTACACAATCGACTGAAATAATTCTTTGACTCATGGATTAAGCAGGAAATTCCTCACAATCTGATATCAATTTCATGAGGGTGCCCTAGAGTGGAAAAAGTTGAAATGCGATCACTTCGTGGAAACAGCTTTTCTGACACCGTAAATTGCCAGCGGTGACAGCAGCGACACGATCGAAGCTAGACTTTGCCCTGTAAAAGCTACTGACAAATGCTTTCAGACATGGACTTATTGAGAGATTTCGCACAATTTAATACCAATTTTGAAGAGATTTCATCTGCTGGAAAAAAGTTATAAAGCAGTGAAATGGTGAGGGATCATCCAGTTTTGGTCCGCCTCAAAATTCCAACAAATTCACTAACATGAGGTCCCGTATCGTCGAACGTCACTCCCTCCCTAAACAATCGACTGAAATAATTCTTTGACTCATGGATTAAGCAGGAAATTCCTCACAATCTGATATCAATTTCATGAGGGTGCCCTAGAGAGGAAAAAGTTGAAATGCGATCTCTTCGAGCAAACCGCTTTTCGGACACCGTAAATTGCCAGCGGTGAGTGAGATTTCATCTGCTGGAAAAAAGTTATAAAGCAGTGAAATGGTGAGGGATCACCCAGTTTTGGTCCGCCTCAAAATTCCAACAAATTCACTAACATGAGGTCCCGTATCGTCGAACGTCACTCCCTCCCTAAACAATCGACTGAAATAATTCTTTGACTCATGGATTAAGCAGGAAATTCCTCACAATCTGATATCAATTTCATGAGTTTGCCTTAGAGAGGAAAAAGTTGAAATGCGATCTCTTCAAGCAAACCGCTTTTCGGACACCGTAAATTGTCAGCGGTGACTGAGATTTCATCTGCTGGAAAAAAGTTATAAAGTAGAGAAATAGTGAGAGATTCCCAAGTTTTCGTCCGCATCAAAATTCAAACAAATTCATTTCTCTTGCAGCTAGGCTACTGGAATTGGTTTTATCTGTTTCTACAACTCAAAATGCGTCGAATAAGCTGAAAAAGGCCTATCAAAAAATATAATTTTAAATCGACTTTTTTTTTCGAAACCCAAATAACGCGAAATGGGGATTCAAAGTTGAACCTTCAAACGACGATTTAAGGCATTTCTCTTGCAGCTAGGCTACCGGAAGTGGTTTTATCTGTTTCTAAAACTCAAAATACGTCGAATAAGCTAATAAAATGCCTATCAAAAAATACAATTTTAAATCGACTATTTTTTTTCGATACCCAAATAACGCGAACTTGGGATTCAAAGCTGAACCTTCAAACGACGATTTAAGGAATTTCTTTTGCAGTTAGGCTACTGAAAGTGGTTTTATCTGCTTCTACAACTCAAAATACGACGATTAAGCTAATAAAATGCTTATCAAGAAATACAATTTTAAATCGACTATTTTTTTCGATACCCAAACCCATCTTACGTCGAATAAGGTAATAAAATACCTATCAAAAAATACAATTTTAAATCGACTTTTTTTTTCGATACCCAAATAACGCGAACAGGGGACCCAAAGTTGAAGCGTCAAACGACGATTTAAGGTATTTCTCTTGCAACTAGGCTACTGGAAGTGGTTTTATCTGTTTCTCCAAGTCAACTTACGTCGAATAAGCTAATAAAATGCCTATCAAAAAATACAATTTTAAAACGACTTTTTTTTTCGAAACCCAAATAACGCGAACTGGGGACCCAAAGTTGAAGCTTCAAACGACGATTAAAGCATTTCTATTGCAGGAAGACTACTGGAAGTGGTTTTATCTGTTTCTCAAACTCAACTAACGTCGAATAAGCTAATAAAATGCCTATCAAATAATACAATTTGAAATCGACTTCTTTTTTCGATAAGAAATAACGCGAACTGGAGACCCTAAGTTGAAGCTTCAAACGACGATTAAAGCATTTCTATTGCAGCAAGGCTACTGGAAGTGGTTTTATTTTTTCTCCAACTGATCTTACGTCAAATAAGCTAATAAAATGCCTATCAAAAAATACAATTTTAAATCCAATTTTTTTTTCGATACGTAAACTCATCTTACGTCGAATAAGCTAATAAAACGCCTAACAAAAAATACAATTTTAAATCGAAATTTTCCGATACCCACATAACGGGAACTGGGGACCCAAAGTTCAAGCTTCAAACGATGATTTAAGGCATTTCTCTTGCAGCTAGGCTACTGGAAGTGGTTTCATCTGTTTCTCCAAATCATCTTACGTCAAATAAGCTAATAAACTGCCTATCAAAAAATACAATTTTAAATCGACTTTTTTTTTCGATACCCAAATAACGCGAACTGGGGACCCAAAGTTGAAGCTTCAAACGAAGATTTAAGGCATTTCTCTTGCAGCTAGGCTACCGGAAGTGTGGTTTATCTGATACTACAACTCATAGTGCATCTAATAAGCCAATGAAATGCCTACCAAAAAATACAATTTTAAATCGACGTTTTTTATCGAAGACCAAATAACGCGAACTGGGGACCCAAAGTTGAAGCTTCAAACGACGATTTAAGGCATTTCATTTGCAGCTAAGCTACCGGAAGTGGGGTTTATCTGATTCTCCAACTCATACTGCATCTAATAAGCCAATAAAATGACTACGAAAAATGACAATTTTAAATCGACTTTTTTTTTCGATACCCAAATAACGCCAACTGGGGACCCAAAGTTGAAGATTCAAACGACGATTTAAGGCATTTCCCTTGTAGCGAGACTACCGGATGTGGGGTTTATCTGATTCTCCTACTCATACTGCATTTAATTAGCCCATAAAATGCCTACAAAAAATGACAATTTTAAATAGACTTTTTTTTTCGATACCCAAATAACGCGAACTGGGAACCCAAAGTTGAAGCTTCAAACGGCGATTTAAGGCATTTCACTTGCAGCTAGGCTACCGGAAGTGGGGTTTATCAGATTCTCCAACACATACTGCATTTAATAAGCCAATAAAATGCCTACCAAAAATAACAATTTTAAATGGTCTTTTTTTTTCGATACCCATATAAAGCGAACTTGGGACCCAAAGTTGTAGCTTCATACGGCGACTTAAGGCATTTCTCTTGCGGCTACGCTACCGGAAGTGGGTTTTATCTGATTCTCCAATTCATACTGCATCTAATAAGCCAATAAAATGCCTACCAAAAATGAAAATTTTTAATGGACTTTTTTTTCGATACCCAAATAACGCGAACTGGGGACCCAAAGTTGAAGCTTCAAACGGCGATTTAAGGCATTTCACTTGCAGCTAAGCTACCGGAAGTGGGGTTTATCTGATTCTCCAACTCATCTTGCGTAAAACAAGCTAAAAATATACCTATCAAAAATGACAATTTTATATCGACTTTTTTTTTCGATACCCAAATAACGTAAACTGGGAACCCAAAGTTGAAGCTTCAAACGGAGATTTAAGGCATTTCTCTTGCAGCTAGCATACCGAAAGTGGAATTATCTGATACTCCAAATCATTATGCATCTAATAAGCCAATAAAATGCCTACCAAAAATGACAAATTGAAATCGACTTTTTTTTGAATACCCAAATAACGTGAACTGGGAACCGAAAGTTGAAGCTTCAAACGGCGATTTAAGGCATTTCTCTTGCAGCTAGGCTACCGGAAGTGGGGTTTATCAGATTCTCCAACTCATTGTGCATCTAATAAGCTAATAAAATCACCACCAAAAATGACAAATCTTAATCGACTTTTTTTTTCGATACCCAAATAACGTGAACTGGGAACCCAAAGTTGAAGCTTCAAACGGCGATTTAAGGCATTTCTCTTGCAGCTAGGCTACCGGAAGTGGGGTTTATCTGATTCTCCAACTCATTGTGCATCTAGTAAGCTAATAAAATCACTACCAAAAATGACAAATCTTAATCGACTTTTTTTTTCGATACCCAAATAACGTGAACTGGGAACCCAAACTTGAATCTTCAAACGGCGATTTAAGGCATTTCTCTTGCAGCTAGGCTACCGGGAGTGGGGTTTATCTGATTCTCCAACTCATTGTGCATCCAATAAGCTAATAAAATCACTACCAAAAATAACAAATGTTAATCGACTTTTTTTTTCGATACCCAAATAACGTGAACTGGGAACCCAAAGTTGAAGCTTCAAACGGCGATTTAAGGCATTTCTCTTGCAGCTAGGCTACCGGAAGTGGGGTTTATCTGATTCTCCAACTCATTGTGCATATAATAAGCTAATAAAATCACTACCAAAAATGACAAATCTTAATCGACTTTTTTTTTCGATACCCAAATAACGTGAACTGGGAACCCAAAGTTGAAGCTTCAAACGGCAATTTAAGGCATTTCTCTTGCAGCTCGGCTACCGGAAGTGGGGTTTATCAGATTCTCCAACTCATTGTGCATCTAATAAGCTAATAAAATCACTACCAAATATGACAAATCTTAATCGACTTTTTTTTTCGATACCCAAATAGCGTGAACTGGGAACCCAAAGTTGAAGCTTCAAACGGCGATTTAAGGCATTTCACTTGCAGCTAGGCTACCGGAAGTGGGGTTTATCTGATTCTCCAACTCGTTGTGCATCTAATAAGCTAATGAAATCACTACCAAAAATGACAAATCTTAATCGACTTTTTTTTTCGATACCCAAATAACGTGAACTGGGAACCCAAAGTTGAAGCTTCAAACGGCGATTTAAGGCATTTCTCTTGCAGCTAGGCTACCGGAAGTGGGGTTTATCTGATTCTCCAACTCATTGTGCATATAATAAGCTAATAAAATCACTACCAAAAATGACAAATCTTAATCGACATTTTTTTTCGATACCCAAATAACGTGAACTGGGAACCCAAAGTTGAAGCTTCAAACGAAAATTTAAGGCATTTCACTTGCAGCTAGGCTACCAGAAGTGGGGTTTATCAGATTCTCCAACTCATTGTGCATCTAAGAAGCTAATAAAATCACTACCAAAAATGACAAATCTTAATCGACTTTTTTTTTCGATACCCAAATAACGTGAACTGGGAACCCAAAGTTGAAGCTTCAAACGGCAATTTAATGCATTTCTCTTGCAGCTAGGCTACCGCAAGAGGGGTTTATCTGATTCTCCAACTCATTGTGCATCTAATAAGCTAATAAAATCACTACCAAAAATGACAAATCTTAATCGACTTTTTTTTTCGATACCGAAATAACGTGAACTGGGAACCCAAAGTTGAAGCTTCAAACGGCGATTTAAGGCATTTCTCTTGCAGCTAGGCTACCGGAAATGGGGTTTATCTGATTCTCCAACTCATTGTGCATCTAATAAGCTAATGAAATCACTACCAAAAATGACAAATCTTAATCGACTTTTTTTTTCGATACCCAAATAACGTGAACTAGGAACCCAAAGTTGAAGCTTCAAACGGCGATTTAAGGCATTTCACTTGCAGCTAGGCTACCGGAAGTGGGGTTTATCAGATTCTCCAACTCATTGTGCATCTAATAAGCTAATAAAATCACTACCAAAAATGACAAATCTTAATCGACTTTTTTTTTCGATACCCAAATAAAGTGAACTGGGAACCCAAAGTTGAAGCTTCAAACGGCAATTTAAGGCATTTCTCTTGCAGCTTGGTTACCGGAAGTGGGGTTTATCAGATTCTCCAACTCATTGTGCATCTAATAGGCTAATAAAATCACTACCAAAAATGACAAATCTTAATCGACTTTTTTTTACGATACCCAAATAACGTGAACTGGGAACCCAAAGTTGAAGCTTCAAACGGCAATTTAAGGCATTTCTCTTGCAGCTAGGCTACCGGAAGTGGGGTTTATCAGATTCTCCAACTCATTGTGCATCTAATAGGCGAATAAAATCACTACCAAAAATGACAAATCTTAATCGACTTTTTTTTACGATACCCAAATAACGTGAACTGGGAACCCAAAGTTGAAGCTTCAAACGGCAATTTAAGGGATTTCTCTGGCAGCTAGCCTACCGGAAGTGGGGTTTATCAGATTCTCCAACTCATTGTGCATCTAATAGGCTAATAAAATCACTACCAAAAATGAAAATCTTAATCGACTTTTTTTTTCGATAACCAAATAACGTGAACTGGGAACCCAAAGTTGAAGCTTCAAACGGCAATTTAAGGCATTTCTCTGGCAGCTAGACTACCGGAAGTGGGGTTTATATGATTCTCCAACTCATTGTGCATCTAATAGGCTAATAAAATCACTACCAAAAATGACAAATCTTAATCGACTTTTTTTTACGATACCCAAATAACGTGAACTGGGAACCCAAAGTTGAAGCTTCAAACGGCAATTTAAGGCATTTCTCTTGCAGCTAGACTACCGGAAGTGGGGATTATCTGATTCTCCAACTCATTGTGCATCTAATAGGCTAATAAAATCACTACCAAAAATGAAAATCTTAATCGACTTTTTTTTTCGATAACCAAATAACGTGAACTGGGAACCCAAAGTTGAAGCTTCAAACGGCAATTTAAGGCATTTCTCTTGCAGCTAGACTACCGCAAGTGGGGTTTATCAGATTCTCCAACTCATTGTGCATCTAATAGGCTAATAAAATCACTACCAAAAATGACAAATCTTAATCGACTTTTTTTTACGATACCCAAATAACGTGAACTGGGAACCCAAAGTTGAAGCTTCAAACGGCAATTTAAGGGATTTCTCTGGCAGCTAGCCTACCGGAAGTGGGGTTTATCTGATTCTCCAACTCATTGTGCATCTAATAGGCTAATAAAATCACTACCAAAAATGACAAATCTTAATCGACTTTTTTTTACGATACCCAAATAACGTGAACTGGGAACCCAAAGTTGAAGCTTCAAACGGCAATTTAAGGCATTTCTCTTGCAGCTAGACTACCGGAAGTGGGGTTTATCAGATTCTCCAACTCATTGTGCATCTAATAGGCTAATAAAATCAATACCAAAAATGACAAATCATAATCGACTTTTTTTTACGATACCCAATAACGTGAACTGGGAACCCAAAGTTGAAGCTTCAAACGGCAATTTAAGGCATTTCTCTTGCAGCTTGGTTACCGGAAGTGGGGTTTATCAGATTCTCCAACTCATTGTGCATCTAATAGGCTAATAAAATCACTACCAAAAATGACAAATCTTAATCGACTTTTTTTTACGATACCCAAATAACGTGAACTGGGAACCCAAAGTTGAAGCTTCAAACGGCAATTTAAGGCATTTCTCTTGCAGCTAGGCTACCGGAAGTGGGGTTTATCAGATTCTCCAACTCATTGTGCATCTAATAGGCGAATAAAATCACTACCAAAAATGACAAATCTTAATCGACTTTTTTTTACGATACCCAAATAACGTGAACTGGGAACCCAAAGTTGAAGCTTCAAACGGCAATTTAAGGCATTTCTCTGGCAGCTAGCCTACCGGAAGTGGGGTTTATCAGATTCTCCAACTCATTGTGCATCTAATAGGCTAATAAAATCACTACCAAAAATGAAAATCTTAATCGACTTTTTTTTTCGATAACCAAATAACGTGAACTGGGAACCCAAAGTTGAAGCTTCAAACGGCAATTTAAGGCATTTCTCTGGCAGCTAGACTACCGGAAGTGGGGTTTATATGATTCTCCAACTCATTGTGCATCTAATAGGCTAATAAAATCACTACCAAAAATGACAAATCTTAATCGACTTTTTTTTACGATACCCAAATAACGTGAACTGGGAACCCAAAGTTGAAGCTTCAAACGGCAATTTAAGGCATTTCTCTTGCAGCTAGACTACCGGAAGTGGGGTTTATCTGATTCTCCAACTCATTGTGCATCTAATAGGCTAATAAAATCACTACCAAAAATGACAAATCTTAATCGACTTTTTTTTTCGATACCCAAATAACGTGAACTGGGAACCCAAAGTTGAAGCTTCAAACGGCAATTTAAGGGATTTCTCTGGCAGCTAGCCTACCGGAAGTGGGGTTTATCTGATTCTCCAACTCATTGTGCATCTAATAGGCTAATAAAATCACTACCAAAAATGACAAATCTTTATCGACTTTTTTTTTCGATACCCAAATGACGTGAACTGGGAACACAAAGTTGAAGCTTCAAACGGCAATTTAAGGCATTTCTCTCGCAGCTAGCCTACCGGAAGTGGGGTTTATCAGATTCTCCAACACATTGTGCATCTAATAGGCTAATAAAATCACTACCAAAAATGACAAATCTTAATCGACTTTTTTTTTCGATAACCAAATAAAGTGAACTGGGAACCCAAAGTTGAAGCTTCAAACGGCAATTTAAGGCATTTCTCTTGCAGCTAGGCTACCGGAAGTGGGGTTTATCAGATTCTCCAACTCATTGTGCATCAAATAGGCTAATAAAATCACTACCAAAAATGACAAATCTTAATCGACTTTTTTTTACGATACCCAAATAACGTGAACTGGGAACCCAAAGTTGAAGCTTCAAACGGCAATTTAAGGCATTTCTCTTGCAGCTAGACTACCGGAAGTGGGGTTTATCAGATTCTCCAACTCATTGTGCATCTAATAGGCTAATAAAATCACTACCAAAAATGACAAATCTTAATCGACTTTTTTTTTCGATACCCAAATAACGTGAACTGGGAACCCAAAGTTGAAGCTTCAAACGGCAATTTAAGGCATTTCACTTGTAGCTAGACAACCGGAAGTGGGGTTATCTGATTCTCCAACTCATTGTGCATCTAATAGGCTAATAAAATCACTACCTAAAATGACAAATCTTAATCGACTTTTTTTTTCGATACCCAAATAACGTGAACTGGGAACCCAAAGTTGGAGCTTCAAACGGCAATTTAAGGCATTTCTCTTGCAGCTAGACTACCGGAAGTGGGGTTTATCAGATTCTCCAACTCATTGTGCATCTAAGAGGCTAATAAAATCAATACCAAAAATGACAAAACTTAATCGACTTTTTTTTACGTTACCCAAATATCGTGAACTGGGAACCCAAAGTTGAAGCTTCAAACGGCAATTTAAGGCATTTCCCTTGCAGCCAGGCTACCGGAAGTGGGGTTTATCAGATTCTCCAACTCATTGTGCATCTAATAGGCTAATAAAATCACTACCAAAAATGACAAATCTTAATCGACTTTTTTTTTCGATACCCAAATAACGTGAACTGGGAACCCAAAGTTGAAGCTTCAAACGGCAATTTAAGGCATTTCCCTTGCAGCTAGGCTACCGGAAGTGGGGTTTATCAGATTCTCCAACTCATTGTGCATCTAATAGGCTAATAAAATCACTACCAAAAATGACAAATCTTAATCGACTTTTTTTTTCGATACCCAAATAACGTGACCTGGGAACCCAAAGTTGAAGCTTCAAACGGCAATTTAAGGCATTTCCCTTGCAGCTAGGCTACCGGAAGTGGGGTTTATCAGATTCTCCAACTCATTGTGCATCTAATAGGCTAATAAAATCACAAACAAAAATGACAAATCTTAATCGACTTTTTTTTACGATACCCAAATAACGTGAACTGGGAACCCAAAGTTGAAGCTTCAAACGGCAATTTAAGGCATTTCTCTTGCAGCTAGACTACCGGAAGTGGGGTTTATCAGATTCTCCAACTCATTGTGCATCTAATAGGCTAATAAAATCACTACCAAAAATGACAAATCTTAATCGACTTTTTTTTACGGTACCCAAATAACGTGAACTGGGAACCCAAAGTTGAAGCTTCAAACGGCAAATTAAGGCATTTCTCTTGCAGCTAGACTACCGGAAGTGGGGTTTATCAGATTCTCCAACTCATTGTGCATCTAATAGGCTAATAAAATCACTACCAAAAATGACAAATCTTAATCGACTTTTTTTTACGATACCCAAATAACGTGAACTGGGAACCCAAAGTTGAAGCTTCAAACGGCAATTTAAGGCATTTCTCTTGCAGCTAGACTACCGGAAGTGGGGTTTATCAGATTCTCCAACTGATTGTGCATCTAATAGGCTAATAAAATCACTACCAAAAATGACAAATCTTAATCGACTTTTTTTTACGGTACCCAAATAACGTGAACTGGGAACCCAAAGTTGAAGCTTCAAACGGCAAATTAAGGCATTTCTCTTGCAGCTAGACTACCGGAAGTGGGGTTTATCAGATTCTCCAACTCATTGTGCATCTAATAGGCTAATAAAATCACTACCAAAAATGACAAATCTTAATCGACTTTTTTTTACGATACCGAAATAACGTGAACTGGGAACCCAAAGTTGAAGCTTCAAACGGCAATTTAAGGCATTTCTCTTGCAGCTAGACTACCGGAAGTGAGGTTTATCAGATTCTCCAACTCATTGTGCATCTAATAGGCTAATAAAATCACTACCAAAAATGACAAATCTTAATCGACTATTTTTTTCGATACCCAAACAACGTGAACTGCGAACCCAAAGTTGAAGCTTCAAACGGCAAATTAAGGCATTTCTCTTACAGCTAGGCTACCGGATGTGGGGTTTATCAGATTCTCCAACTCATTGTGCATCTAATAGGCTAATAAAATCACTACCAAAAATGACAAATCTTAATCGACTTTTTTTTACGATACCCAAATAACGTGAACTGGGAACCCAAAGTTGAAGCTTCAAACGGCAATTTAAGGCATTTCTCTTGCAGCTAGGCTACCGGAAGTGGGGTTTATCTGATTCTCCAACTCATTGTGCATCTAATAGGCTAATAAAATAACTACCAAAAATAACAAATCTTAATAGACTTTTTTTTACGATACCCAAATAACGTGAACTGGGAACCCAAAGTTGAAGCTTCAAACGGCAATTTAAGGCATTTCTCTTGCAGGTAGACTACCGGAAGTGGGGTTTATCTGATTCTCCAACTCATTGTGCATCTAATAGGATAATAAAGTCACTACCAAAAATGACAAATCTTAATCGACTTTTTTTTTCGATACCCAAATAACGTGAACTGGGAACCCAAAGCTGAAGCTTCAAACGGCAATTTAAGGCATTTCTCTTGCAGCTAGACTACCGGAAGTGGGGTTTATCTGATTCTCCAACTCATTGTGCATCTAATAGGCTAATAAAATCACTACCAAAAATGACAAATCTTAATCGACTTTTTTTTACGTTACCCAAATAACGTGAACTGGGAACCCAAAGTTGAAGCTTCAAACGGCAATTTAAGGCATTTCTCTTGCAGGTAGACTACCGGAAGTGGGGTTTATCAGATTCTCCAACTCATTGTGCATCTAATAGGCTAATAAAATCACTACCAAAAATGAAAAATCTTAATCGACTTTTTTTTTCGATACCCAAATAACGTGAAATGGGAACCCAAAGTTGAAGCTTCAAACGGCAATTTAAGGCCTTTCTCTTGCAGCTAGACTACCGGAAGTGGGTTTTATCAGATTCTCCAACTCATTGTGCATCTAATAGGCTAATAAAATCACTAACAAAAATGACAAATCTTAATCGACTTTTTTTTTCGATACCCAAATAACGTGAACTGGGAACCCAAAGTTGAAGCTTCAAACGGCAATTTAATGCATTTCCCTTGCAGCTAGGCTACCGGAATTGGGGTTTATCAGATTCTCCAACTCATTGTGCATCTAATAGGCTAATAAAATTACTACCAAAAATGACAAATCTTAATCGACTTTTTTTTACGATACCCAAATAACGTGAACTGGGAACCCAAAGTTGAAGCTTCAAACGGCAATTTAAGGCATTTCTCTTGCAGCTAGGCTACCGGAAGTGGGGTTTATCTGATTCTCCAACTCATTGTGCATCTAATAGGCTAATAAAATCACTACCAAAAATGAAAATCTTAATCGACTTTTTTTGTCGATAACCAAATAACGTGAACTGGGAACCCAAAGTTGAAGCTTCAAACGGCAATTTAATGCATTTCTCTGGCAGCTAGGCTACCGGAAGTGGGGTTTATCAGATTCTCCAACTCATTGTGCATCTAATAGGCTAATAAAATCACTACCAAAAATGACAAATCTTAATCGACTTTTTTTTACGATACCCAAATAACGTGAACTGGGAACCCAAAGTTGAAGCTTCAAACGGCAATTTAAGGCATTTCTCTTGCAGCTAGACTACCGGAAGTGAGGTTTATCAGATTCTCCAACTCATTGTGCATCTAATAGGCTAATAAAATCACTACCAAAAATGACAAATCTTAATCGACTATTTTTTTCGATACCCAAACAACGTGAACTGGGAACCCAAAGTTGAAGCTTCAAACGGCAATTTAAGGCATTTCTCTTGCAGCTAGACTACCGGAAGTGGGGTTTATCAGATTCTCCAACTCATTGTGCATCTAATAGGCTAATAAAATCACTACCAAAAATGACAAATCTTAATCGACTTTTTTTTTCGATACCCAAATAACGTGAACTGGGAACCCAAAGTTGAAGCTTCAAAAGGCAATTTAAGGCATTTCTCTTGCAGCTAGACTACCGGAAGTGGGGTTTATCAGATTCTCCAACTCATTGTGCATCTAATACGCTAATAAAATCACTACCAAAAATGACAAATCTTAATCGACTTTTTTTTTCGATACCCAAATAACGTGAACTGGTAACCCAAAGTTGAAGCTTCAAACGGCAATTTAAGGCATTTCCCTTGCAGCTAGGCTACCGGAAGTGGGGTTTATCTGATTCTCCAAATCATTGTGCATCTAATAGGCTAATAAAATCCCTACCAAAAATGACAAATCTTAATCGACTTTTTTTTACGATACCCAAATAACGTGAACTGGGAACCCAAAGTTGAAGCTTCAAACGGCAATTTAAGGCATTTCTCTTGCAGCTAGGCTACCGGAAGTGGGGTTTATCTGATTCTCCAACTCATTGTGCATCTAATAGGCTAATAAAATCACTACCAAAAATGACAAATCTTAATCGACTTTTTTTTACGATACCCAAATAACGTGAACTGGGAACCCAAAGATGAAGCTTCAAACGGCAATTTAAGGCATTTCATTGCAGCTAGACTACCGGAAGTAGGGTTTATCAGATTCTCCAACTCATTGTGCATCTAATAGGCTAATAAAATCACTACCAAAAATGACAAATCTTAATCGACTTTTTTTTTTCGATACCCAAATAACGTGAACTGGGAACCCAAAGTTGAAGCTTCAAACGGCAATTTAAGGCATTTCATTGCAGCTAGACTACCGGAAGTAGGGTTTATCAGATTCTCGAACTCATTGTGCATCTAATAGGCTAATAAAATCACTACCAAAAATGACAAATCTTAATCGACTTTTTTTTTTCGATACCCAAATAACGTGAACTGGGAACCCAAAGTTGAAGCTTCAAACGGCAATTTAAGGCATTTCTCTTGCAGCTAGACTACCAGAAGTGGGGTTTATCAGATTCTCCAACTCATTGTGCATCTAATAGGCTAATAAAATCACTACCAAAAATGACAAATCTTAATCGACTTTCTTTTTCGATACCCAAATAACGTGACCTGGGAACCCAAAGTTGAAGCTTCAAACGGCAATTTAAGGCATTTCTCTTGCAGCTAGGCTACCGGAAGTGGGGTTTATCTGATTCTCCAACTCATTGTGCATCTAATAGGCTAATAAAATCACTACCAAAAATGACAAATCTTAATCGACTTTTTTTTACGATACCCAAATAACGTGAACTGGGAACCCAAAGATGAAGCTTCAAACGGCAATTTAAGGCATTTCATTGCAGCTAGACTACCGGAAGTAGGGTTTATCAGATTCTCCAACTCATTGTGCATCTAATAGGCTAATAAAATCACTACCAAAAATGACAAATCTTAATCGACTTTTTTTTTTCGATACCCAAATAACGTGAACTGGGAACCCAAAGTTGAAGCTTCAAACGGCAATTTAAGGCATTTCATTGCAGCTAGACTACCGGAAGTAGGGTTTATCAGATTCTCGAACTCATTGTGCATCTAATAGGCTAATAAAATCACTACCAAAAATGACAAATCTTAATCGACTTTTTTTTTTCGATACCCAAATAACGTGAACTGGGAACCCAAAGTTGAAGCTTCAAACGGCAATTTAAGGCATTTCTCTTGCAGCTAGACTACCAGAAGTGGGGTTTATCAGATTCTCCAACTCATTGTGCATCTAATAGGCTAATAAAATCACTACCAAAAATGACAAATCTTAATCGACTTTCTTTTTCGATACCCAAATAACGTGACCTGGGAACCCAAAGTTGAAGCTTCAAACGGCAATTTAAGGCATTTCTCTTGCAGCTAGGCTACCGGAAGTGGGGTTTATCAGATTCTCCAACTCATTGTGCATCTAATAGGCTAATAAAATCACTACCAAAAATGACAAATCTTAATCGACTTTTTTTTTCGATACCCAAATAACGTGAACTGGGAACCCAAAGTTGAAGCTTCAAACGGCAATTTAAGGCATTTCTCTTGCAGCTAGACTACCGGAAGTGGGGTTTATCAGATTCTCCAACTCATTGTGCATCTAATAGGCTAATAAAATCACTACCAAAAATGACAAATCTTAATCGACTTTTTTTTACGATACCCAAATAACGTGAACTGGGAACCCAAAGTTGAAGCTACAAACGGCAATTTAAGGCATTTCATTGCAGCTAGACTACCGGAAGTGGGTTTATCAGATTCCCCAACTCATTGTGCATCTAATAGGCTAATAAAATCACTACCAAAAATGACAAATCTTAATCGACTTTTTTTTTTCGATACCCAAATAACGTGAACTGGGAACCCAAAGTTGAAGCTTCAAACGGCAATTTAAGGCATTTCTCTTGCAGCTAGACTACCAGAAGTGGGGTTTCTCAGATTCTCCAACTCATTGTGCATCTAATAGGCTAATAAAATCACTACCAAAAATGACAAATCTTAATCGACTTTTTTTTTCGATACCCAAATAACGTGACCTGGGAACCCAAAGTTGAAGCTTCAAACGGCAATTTAAGGCATTTCTCTTGCAGCTAGGCTACCGGAAGTGGGGTTTATCAGATTCTCCAACTCATTGTGCATCTAATAGGCTAATAAAATCACTACCAAAAATGACAAATCTTAATAGACTTTTTTTTACGATACCCAAATAACGTGAACTGGGAACCCAAAGTTGAAGCTTCAAACGGCAATTTAAGGCATTTCTCTTGCAGCTAGGCTACCGGAAGTGGGGTTTATCAGATTCTCCAACTCATTGTGCATCCAATAGGCTGATAAAATCACTACCAAAAATGACAAATCTTAATTGACTTTTTTTTACGATACCCAAATAACGTGAACTGGGAACCCAAAGTTGAAGCTTCAAACGGCAATTTAAGGCATTTCTCTTGCAGCTAGGCTACCGGAAGTGGGGTTTATCTGATTCTCCAACTCATTGTGCATCTAATAGGCTAATAAAATCACTACCAAAAATGACAAATCTTAATCGACTTTTTTTTTCGATACCCAAATAACGTGAACTGGGAACCCAAAGTTGAAGCTTCAAACGGCAATTTAAGGCATTTCTCTTGCAGCTAGGCTACCGGAAGTGGGGTTTATCTGATTCTCCAACTCACTGTGCATCTAATAGGCTAATAAAAACACTACCAAAAATGAAAAATCTTAATCGACTTTTTTTTTCGATACCCAAATTACGTGAACTGGGAACCCAAGTTGAAGCATCAAACGGCAATTTAAGGCATTTCTCTTGCAGCTAGACTACCGGAAGTGGGGTTTATCAGATTCTCCAACTCATTGTGCATCTAACAGGCTAATAAAAACACTACCAAAAATGACAAATCTTAATCGACTTTTTTTTTCGATACCCAAATAACGTGAACTGGGAACCCAAAGTTGAAGCTTCAAACGGCAATTTAAGGCATTTCTCTTGCATCTAGGCTACCGGAAGTGGGGTTTATCAGATTCTCCAACTCATTGTGCATCTAATAGGCTAATAAAATCACTACCAAAAATGACAAATCTTAATCGACTTTTTTTTCGATACCCAAATAACGTGAACTGGGAACCCAAAGTTGAAGCTTCAAACGGCAATTTAAGGCATTTCTCTTGCAGCTAGACTACCGGAAGTGGGGTTTATCATATTCTCCAACTCATTGTGCATCTAATAGGCTAATAAAATCACAACCAAAAATGACAAATCTTAATCGACTTTTTTTTTCGATACCCAAATAACGTGAACTGGGAACCAAAAGTTGAAGCTTCAAACGGCAAATTAAGGCATTTCTCTTGCAGCTAGACTACCGGAAGTGGGGTTTATCAGATTCTCCAACTCATTGTGCATCTAATAGGCTAATAAAATCACTACCAAAAATGACAAACCTTAATCGACTTTTTTTTACGATACCCAAATAACGTGAACTGGGAACCCAAAGTAGAAGCTTCAAACGGCAATTTAAGGCATTTCCCTTGCAGCTAGGCTACCGGAAGTGGGGTTTATCAGATTCTCCAACTCATTGTGCATCTAATAGGCTAATAAAATCACTACCAAAAAGGACAAATCTTAATCGACTTTTTTTTACGATACCCAAATAACGTGAACTGGGAACCCAAAGTTGAAGCTTCAAACGGCAATTTAAGGCATTTCTCTTGTAGCTAGGCTACCGGAAGTGGGGTTTATCAGATTCTCCAACTCATTGTGCATCTAATAGGCTAATAAAATCACTACCAAAAATGACAAATCTTAATCGACTTTTTTTTACGATACCCAAATAACGTGAACTGGGAACCCAAAGTTGAAGCTTCAAACGGCAATTTAAGGCATTTCTCTTGTAGCTAGGCTACCGGAAGTGGGGTTTATCAGATTCTCCAACTCATTGTGCATCTAATAGGCTAATAAAATCAGTACCAAAAATGACAAATCTTAATCGACTTTTTTTTACGATACCCAAATAACGTGAACTGGGAACCCAAAGTTGAAGCTTGAAACGGCAATTTAAGACATTTCCCTTGCAGCTAGACTACCGGAAGTGGGGTTTATCAGATTCTCCAACTCATTGTGCATCTAATAGGCTAATAAAATCACTACCAAAAATGACAAATCTTAATCGACTTTTTTTTACGTTACCCAAATAACGTGAACTGGGAACCCAAAGTTGAAGCTTCAAACGGCAATTTAAGGCATTTCTCTTGCAGCTAGACTACCGGAAGTGGGGTTTATCATATTCTCCAACTCATTGTGCATCTAATAGGCTAATAAAATCACTACCAAAAATGACAAATCTTAATCGACTTTTTTTTTCGATACCCAAATAACGTGAACTGGGAACCCAAAGTTGAAGCTTCAAACGGCAATTTAAGGCATTTCCCTTGCAGCTAGGCTACCGGAAGTGGCGTTTATCAGATTCTCCAACTCATTGTGCATCTAATAGGCTAATAAAATCACTACCAAAAATGACAAATCTGTATCGACTTTTTTTTACGATACCCAAATAACGTGAACTGGGAACCCAAAGTTGAAGATTCAAACGGCAATTTAAGGCATTTCTCTTGCAGCTAGACTACCGGAAGTGGGGTTTATCAGATTCTCCAACTCATTGTGCATCTAATAGGCTAATAAAATCACAATCAAAAATGACAAATCTTAATCGACTTTTTTTTTCGATACCCAAATAACGTGAACTGGGAACCCAAAGTTGAAGCTTCAAACGGCAATTTAAGGCATATCTCTTGCAGCTAGGCTACCGGAAGTGGCGTTTATCTGATTCTCTAACTCATTGTGCATCTAATTGGCTAATAAAATTACTACCAAAAATGACAAATCTTAATCGACTTTTTTTTACGATACCCAAATAACGTGAACTGGGAACCCAAAGTTGAAGCTTCAAACGGCAATTTAAGGCATTTCTCTTGCAGCTAGACTACCGGAAGTGGGGTTTATCAGATTCTCCAACTCATTGTGCATCTAATAGGCTAATAAAATTACTACCAAAAATGACAAATCTTAATCGACTTTTTTTTACGATACCCAAATAACGTGAACTGGGAACCCAAAGTTGAAGCTTCAAACGGCAATTTAAGGCATTTCTCTTGCAGCTAGGCTACCGGAAGTGGGATTTATCTGATTCTCCAACTCATTGTGCATCTAATAGGCTAATAAAATCACTACCAAAAATGACAAATCTTAATCGACTTTTTTTTACGATACCCAAATAACGTGAACTGGGAACCCAAAGTTGAAGCTTCAAACGGCAATTTAAGGCATTTCTCTTGCAGCTAGACTACCGGAAGTGGGGTTTATCAGATTCTCCAACTCATTGTGCATCTAATAGGCTAATAAAATCACTACTAAAAATGACAAATCTTAAACGACTTTTTTTTCGATACCCAAATAACGTGAACTGGGAACCCAAAGTTGAAGCTTCAAACGGCAATTTAAGGCATTTCTCTTGCAGCTAGGCTACCGGAAGTGGGGTTTATCAGATTCTCCAACTCATTGCGCATCTAATAGGCTAATAAAATCACTACCAAAAATAACAAATCTTAATCGACTTTTTTTTTCGATACCCAAATAACGTGAACTGGGAACCCAAAGTTGAAGCTTCAAACGGCAATTTAAGGCATTTCTCTTGCAGCTAGACTACCGGAAGTGGGGTTTATCTGATTCTCCAACTCATTGTGCATCTAATAGGCTAATAAAGTCAGTACCAAAAATGACAAATCTTAATCGACTTTTTTTTACGATACCCAAATAACGTGAACTGGGAACCCAAAGTTGAAGCTTCAAACGGCAATTTAAGGCATTTCTCTTGCAGCTAGACTACCGGAAGTGGGGTTTATCAGATTCTCCAACTCATTGTGCATCTAATAGGCTAATAAAATCACTACCAAAAATGACAAATCTTAATCGACTTTTTTTTACGATACCCAAATAACGTGAACTGGGAACCCAAAGTTGAAGCTTCAAACGGCAATTTAAGGCATTTCTCTTGCAGCTAGACTACCGGAAGTGGGGTTTATCAGATTCTCCAACTCATTGTGCATCTAATAGGCTAATAAAATCACAACCAAAAATGACAAATCTTAAACGACTTTTTTTTCGATACCCAAATAACGTGAACTGGGAACCCAAAGTTGAAGGTTCAAACGGCAATTTAAGGCATTTCTCTTGCAGCTAGACTACCGGAAGTGGGGTTTATCAGATTCTCCAACTCATTGCGCATCTAATAGGCTAATAAAATCACTACCAAAAATGACAAATCTTAATCGACTTTTTTTTACGATACCCAAATAACGTGAACTGGGAACCCAAAGTTGAAGCTTCAAACGGCAATTTAAGGCATTTCTCTTGCAGCTAGGCTACCGGAAGTGGGATTTATCTGATTCTCCAACTCATTGTGCATCTAATAGGCTAATAAAATCACTAGCAAAAATGACAAATCTTAATCGACTTTTTTTTACGATACGCAAATAACGTGAACTGGGAACCCAAAGTTGAAGCTTCAAACGGCAATTTAAGGCATTTCTCTTGCAGCTAGACTACCGGAAGTGCGGTTTATCAGATTCTCCAACTCATTGTGCATCTAATAGGCTAATAAAATCACTACCAAAAATGACAAATCTTAATCGACTTTTTTTTTCGATACCCAAATAACGTGAACTGGGAACCCAAAGTTGAAGCTTCAAACGGCAATTTAAGGCATTTCTCTTGCAGCTAGACTACCGGAAGTGGGGTTTATCAGATTCTCCACCTCATTGTGCATCTAATAGGCTAATAAAATCACTACCAAAAATGACAAATCTTAATCGACTTTTTTTTACGATACCCAAATAATGTGAACTGGGAACACAAAGTTGAAGCTTCAAACGGCAATTTAAGGCATTTCTCTTGCAGCTAGACTACCGGAAGTGGGGTTTATCAGATTCTCCAACTCATTGTGCATCTAACAGGCTAATAAAATCACTACCAAAAATGACAAATCTTAATCGACTTTTTTTTACGATACCCAAATAACGTGAACTGGGAACCCAAAGTTGAAGCTTCAAACGGCAATTTAAGGCATTTCTCTTGCAGCTAGACTACCGGAAGTGGGGTTTATCTGATTCTCCAACTCATTGTGCATCGAATAGGCTAATAAAATCACTACCAAAAATGACAAATCTTAATCGACTTTTTTTTCGATACCCAAATTACGTGAACTGGGAACCCAAAGTTGAAGCATCAAACGGCAATTTAAGGCATTTCTCTTGCAGCTAGACTACCGGAAGTGGGGTTTATCAGATTCTCCAACTCATTGTGCATCTAATAGGCTAATAAAATCACTACCAAAAATGACAAATCTTAATCGACTTTTTT
Source organism: Acanthosepion lycidas (assembly GCA_963932145.1). Classification (NCBI taxonomy): domain Eukaryota; kingdom Metazoa; phylum Mollusca; class Cephalopoda; order Sepiida; family Sepiidae; genus Acanthosepion; species Acanthosepion lycidas. The sequence goes on along the minus strand of CAWVQA010001038.1, from coordinate 139,942 downwards.
TTTAGATACCCAAATAACGTGAACTGGGAACCCAAAGTTGAAGCTTCAAACGGCAATTTAAGGCATTTCTCTTGCAGCTAGACTACAGGAAGTGGGGTTTATCAGATTCTCCAACTCATTGTGCATCTAATAGGCTAATAAAATCAGTACCAAAAATGACAAATCTTAATCGACTTTTTTTTACGATACCCAAATAATGTGAACTGGGAACCCAAAGTTGAAGCTTCAAACGGCAATTTAAGGCATTTCTCTTGCAGCTAGACTACCGGAAGTGGGGTTTATCAGATTCTCCAACTCATTGTGCATCTAATAGGCTAATAAAATCACTACCAAAAAGGACAAATCTTAATCGACTTTTTTTTACGATACCCAAATAACCCAAAGTTGAAGCTTCAAACGGCAATTTAAGGCATTACTCTTGCAGCTAGATTACCGGAAGTGGGGTTTATCTGATTCTCCAACTCATTGTGCATCGAATAGGCTAATAAAATCACTACCAAAAATGACAAATCTTAATCGACTTTTTTTTACGATACCCAAATAACGTGAACTGGGTACCCAAAGTTGAAGCTTCAAACGGCAATTTAAGGCATTTCTCTTGCAGCTAGACTACCGGAAGTGGGGTTTATCAGATTCTCCAACTCATTGTGCATCTAATAGGCGAATAAAATCACTACCAAAAATGACAAATCTTAATCGACTTTTTTTTACGATACCCAAATAACGTGAACTGGGAACCCAAAGTTGAAGCTTCAAACGGCAATTTAAGGCATTTCCCTAGCAGCTAGACTACCGGAAGTGGGGTTTATCAGATTCTCCAACTCATTGTGCATCTAATAGTCTAATAAAATCACTACCAAAAATGACAAATCTTAATCGACTTTTTTTTACGATACCCAAATAACGTGAACTGGGAACCCAAAGTTGAAGCTTCAAACGGCAATTTAAGGCATTTCTCTTGCAGCTAGACTACCGGAAGTGGGGTTTATCAGATTCTCCAACTCATTGTGCATCTAATAGGCTAATAAAATCACTACCAAAAATGACAAATCTTAATCGACTTTTTTTTACGATACCCAAATAACGTGAACTGGGAACCAAAAGTTGAAGCTTCAAAAGGCAATTTAAGGCATTTCTCTTGCAGCTAGGCTACCGGAAGTGGGATTTATCAGATTCTCCAACTCATTGTGCATTTAATAGGCGAATAAAATCACTACCAAAAATGACAAATCTTAATCGACTTTTTTTTACGATACCCAAATAACGTGAACTGGGAACCCAAAGTTGAAGCTTCAAACGGCAATTTAAGGCATTTCTCTTGCAGCTAGACTACCGGAAGTGGGGTTTATCAGATTCTCCAACTCATTGTGCATCTAATAGGCGAATAAAATCACTAGCAAAAATGACAAATCTTGATCGACTTTTTTTTACGATACCCAAATAACGTGAACTGGGAACCCAAAGTTGAAGCTTCAAACGGCAATTTAAGGCATTTCTCGTGCAGCTAGGCTTCCGGAAGTGGGGTTTATCAGATTCTCCAACTCATTGTGCATCTAATAGGCTAATAAAATCACTACCGAAAAATGACAAATCTTAATCGACTTTTTTTTTCGATACCCAAATAACGGGAACTGGGAACCCAAAGTTGAAGCTTCAAACGGCAATTTAAGGCATTTCTCTTGCAGCTAGCCTACCGGAAGTGGGGTTTATCTGATTCTCCAACTCACTGTGCATCTAATAGGCTAATAAAATCACTACCAAAAATGACAAATCTTAATCGACTTTTTTTTTCGATACCCAAATAACGGGAACTGGGAACCCAAAGTTGAAGCTTCAAACGGCAATTTAAGGCATTTCTCTTGCAGCTAGCCTACCGGAAGTGGGGTTTATCAGATTCTCCAACTCATTGTGCATCTAATAGGCTAATAAAATCACTACCAAAAATGACAAAACTTAATCGACTTTTTTTTTCGATACCCAAATAACGGGAACTGGGAACCCAAAGTTGAAGCTTCAAACGGCAATTTAAGGCATTTCTCTTGCAGCTAGCCTACCGGAAGTGGGGTTTATCTGATTCTCCAACTCATTGTGCATCTAATAGGCTAATAAAATCACTAGCAAAAATGACAAATCTTAATCGACTTTTTTTTTCGATACCCAAATAACGGTAACTGGGAACCCAAAGTTGAAGCTTCAAACGGCAATTTAAGGCATTTCTCTTGCAGCTAGCCTACCGGAAGTGAGGTTCATCAGATTCTCCAACTCATTGTGCATCTAATAGGCTAATAAAATCACTACCAAAAATGACAAATCTTAATCGACTTTTTTTTTCGATACCCAAATAACGGGAACTGGGAACCCAAAGTTGAAGCTTCAAACGGCAATTTAAGGCATTTCTCTTGCAGCTAGCCTACCGGAAGTGGGGTTTATCAGATTCTCCAACTCATTGTGCATCTAATAGGCTAATAAAATCACTAGCAAAAATGACAAATCTTAATCGACTTTTTTTTTCGATACCCAAATAACGGGAACTGGGAACCCAAAGTTGAAGCTTCAAACGGCAATTTAAGGCATTTCTCTTGCAGCTAGCCTACCGGAAGTGGGGTTTATCTGATTCTCCAACTCATTGTGCATCTAATAGGCTAATAAAATCACTACCAAAAATGACAAATCTTAATCGACTTTTTTTTTCGATACCCAAATAACGGGAACTGGGAACCCAAAGTTGAAGCTTCAAACGGCAATTTAAGGCATTTCTCTTGCAGCTAGCCTACCGGAAGTGGGGTTTATCAGATTCTCCAACTCATTGTGCATCTAATAGGCTAATAAAATCACTACCAAAAATGACAAATCTTAATAGACTTTTTTTTTCGATACCCAAATAACGGGAACTGGGAACCCAAAGTTGAAGCTTCAAACGGCAATTTAAGGCATTTCTCTTGCAGCTAGCCTACCGGAAGTGGGGTTTATCTGATTCTCCAACTCATTGTGCATCTAATAGGCTAATAAAATCACTAGCAAAAATGACAAATCTTAATCGACTTTTTTTTTCGATACCCAAATAACGGGAACTGGGAACCCAAAGTTGAAGCTTCAAACGGCAAATTAAGGCATTTCTCTTGCAGCTAGCCTACCGGAAGTGGGGTTTATCAGATTCTCCAACTCATTGTGCATCTAATAGGCTAATAAAATCACTACCAAAAATAAGAAATCTTAATCGACTTTTTTTTTCGATACCCAAATAACGGGAACTGGGAACCCAAAGTTGAAGCTTCAAACGGCAATTTAAGGCATTTCTCTTGCAGCTAGCCTACCGGAAGTGGGGTTTATCAGATTCTCCAACTCATTGTGCATCTAATAGGCTAATAAAATCACTACCGAAAATGACAAATCTTAATCGACTTTTTTTTTCGATACCCAAATAACGGGAACTGGGAACCCAAAGTTGAAGCTTCAAACGGCAATTTAAGGCATTTCTCTTGCAGCTAGCCTACCGGAAGTGGGGTTTATCAGATTCTCCAACTCATTGTGCATCTAATAGGCTAATAAAATCACTAGCAAAAATGACAAATCTTAATCGACTTTTTTTTTCGATACCCAAATAACGGTAACTGGGAACCCAAAGTTGAAGCTTCAAACGGCAATTTAAGGCATTTCTCTTGCAGCTAGCCTACCGGAAGTGAGGTTCATCAGATTCTCCAACTCATTGTGCATCTAATAGGCTAATAAAATCACTACCAAAAATGACAAATCTTAATCGACTTTTTTTTTCGATACCCAAATAACGGGAACTGGGAACCCAAAGTTGAAGCTTCAAACGGCAATTTAAGGCATTTCTCTTGCAGCTAGCCTACCGGAAGTGGGGTTTATCAGATTCTCCAACTCATTGTGCATCTAATAGGCTAATAAAATCACTAGCAAAAATGACAAATCTTAATCGACTTTTTTTTTCGATACCCAAATAACGGGAACTGGGAACCCAAAGTTGAAGCTTCAAACGGCAATTTAAGGCATTTCTCTTGCAGCTAGCCTACCGGAAGTGGGGTTTATCTGATTCTCCAACTCATTGTGCATCTAATAGGCTAATAAAATCACTACCAAAAATGACAAATCTTAATCGACTTTTTTTTTCGATACCCAAATAACGGGAACTGGGAACCCAAAGTTGAAGCTTCAAACGGCAATTTAAGGCATTTCTCTTGCAGCTAGCCTACCGGAAGTGGGGTTTATCAGATTCTCCAACTCATTGTGCATCTAATAGGCTAATAAAATCACTACCAAAAATGACAAATCTTAATAGACTTTTTTTTTCGATACCCAAATAACGGGAACTGGGAACCCAAAGTTGAAGCTTCAAACGGCAATTTAAGGCATTTCTCTTGCAGCTAGCCTACCGGAAGTGGGGTTTATCTGATTCTCCAACTCATTGTGCATCTAATAGGCTAATAAAATCACTAGCAAAAATGACAAATCTTAATCGACTTTTTTTTTCGATACCCAAATAACGGGAACTGGGAACCCAAAGTTGAAGCTTCAAACGGCAAATTAAGGCATTTCTCTTGCAGCTAGCCTACCGGAAGTGGGGTTTATCAGATTCTCCAACTCATTGTGCATCTAATAGGCTAATAAAATCACTACCAAAAATAAGAAATCTTAATCGACTTTTTTTTTCGATACCCAAATAACGGGAACTGGGAACCCAAAGTTGAAGCTTCAAACGGCAATTTAAGGCATTTCTCTTGCAGCTAGCCTACCGGAAGTGGGGTTTATCAGATTCTCCAACTCATTGTGCATCTAATAGGCTAATAAAATCACTACCGAAAATGACAAATCTTAATCGACTTTTTTTTTCGATACCCAAATAACGGGAACTGGGAACCCAAAGTTGAAGCTTCAAACGGCAATTTAAGGCATTTCTCTTGCAGCTAGCCTACCGGAAGTGGGGTTTATCAGATTCTCCAACTCATTGTGCATCTAATAGGCTAATAAAATCACTACCAAAAATGACAAATCTTAATCGACTTTTTTTTTCGATACCCAAATAACGGGAACTGGGAAACCAAAGTTGAAGCTTCAAACGGCAATTTAAGGCATTTCACTTGCAGCTAGCCTACCGGAAGTGGGGTTTATCTGATTCTCCAACTCATTGTGCATCTAATAGGTTAATAAAATCACTACCAAAAATGACAAATCTTAATCGACTTTTTTTTTCGATACCCAAATAACGGGAACTGGGAACCCAAAGTTGAAGCTTCAAACGGCAATTTAAGGCATTTCTCTTGCAGCTAGCCTACCGGAAGTGGGGTTTATCAGATTCTCCAACTCATTGTGCATCTAATAGGCTAATAAAATCACTACCAAAAATGACAAATCTTAATCCACTTTTTTTTTCGATACCCAAATAACGGGAACTGGGAACCCAAAGTTGAAGCTTCAAACGGCAATTTAAGGCATTTCTCTTGCAGCTAGCCTACAGGAAGTGGGGTTTATCAGATTCTCCAACTCATTGTGCATCTAATAGGCTAATAAAATCACTAGCAAAAATGACAAATCTTAATCGACTTTTTTTTTCGATACCCAAATAACGGGAACTGGGAACCCAAAGTTGAAGCTTCAAACGGCAATTTAAGGCATTTCTCTTGCAGCAAGCCTACCGGAAGTGGGGTTTATCAGATTCTCCAACTCATTGTGCATCTAATAGGCTAATAAAATCACTAGCAAAAATGACAAATCTTAATCGACTTTTTTTTTCGATACCCAAATAACGGGAACTGGGAACCCAAAGTTGAAGCTTCAAACGGCAATTTAAGGCATTTCTCTTGCAGCTAGGCTACCGGAAGTGGGGTTTATCAGATTCTCCAACTCATTGTGCATCTAATAGGCGAATAAAATCACTACCAAAAATGACAAATCTTAATCGACTTTTTTTTACGATACCCAAATAACGTGAAATGGGAACCCAAAGTTGAAGCTTCAAACGGCAATTTAAGGCATTTCTCTTGCAGCTAGACTACCGGAAGTGGGGTTTATCAGATTCTCCAACTCATTGTGCATCTAATAGGCGAATAAAATCACTACCAAAAATGACAATTCTTAATCGACTTTTTTTTACGATACCCAAATAACGTGAACTGGGAACCCAAAGTTGAAGCTTCAAACGGCAATTTAAGGCATTTCTCTTGCAGCTAGGCTACCGGAAGTGGGGTTTATCAGATTCTCCAACTCACTGTGCATCTAATAGGCGAATAAAATCACTACCAAAAATGACAAATCTTAATCGACTTTTTTTTACGATACCCAAATAACGTGAACTGGGAACCCAAAGTTGAAGCTTCAAACGGCAATTTAAGGCATTTCTCTTGCAGCTAGCCTACCGGAAGTGGGGTTTATCAGATTCTCCAACTCATTGTGCATCTAATAGGCTAATAAAATCACTAGCAAAAATGACAAATCTTAATCGACTTTTTTTTTCGATACCCAAATAACGGGAACTGGGAACCCAAAGTTGAAGCTTCAAACGGCAATTTAAGGCATTTCTCTTGCAGCTAGCCTACCGGAAGTGGGGTTTATCAGATTCTCCAACTCATTGTGCATCTAATAGGCTAATAAAATCACTAGCAAAAATGACAAATCTTAATCGACTTTTTTTTTCGATACCCAAATAACGGGAACTGGGAACCCAAAGTTGAAGCTTCAAACGGCAATTTAAGGCATTTCTCTTGCAGCTAGACTACCGGAAGTGGGGTTTATCAGATTCTCCAACTCATTGTGCATCTAATAGGCGAATAAAATCACTACCAAAAATGACAAATCTTAATCGACTTTTTTTTACGATACCCAAATAACGTGAAATGGGAACCCAAAGTTGAAGCTTCAAACGGCAATTTAAGGCATTTCTCTTGCAGCTAGCCTACCGGAAGTGGGGTTTATCAGATTCTCCAACTCATTGTGCATCTAATAGGCTAATAAAATCACTAGCAAAAATGACAAATCTTAATCGACTTTTTTTTTCGATACCCAAATAACGGGAACTGGGAACCCAAAGTTGAAGCTTCAAACGGCAATTTAAGGCATTTCTCTTGCAGCTAGCCTACCGGAAGTGGGGTTTATCAGATTCTCCAACTCATTGTGCATCTAATAGGCTAATAAAATCACTAGCAAAAATGACAAATCTTAATCGACTTTTTTTTTCGATACCCAAATAACGGGAACTGGGAACCCAAAGTTGAAGCTTCAAACGGCAATTTAAGGCATTTCTCTTGCAGCTAGACTACCGGAAGTGGGGTTTATCAGATTCTCCAACTCATTGTGCATCTAATAGGCGAATAAAGTCACTACCAAAAATGACAAATCTTAATCGACTTTTTTTTACGATACCCAAATAACGTGAAATGGGAACCCAAAGTTGAAGCTTCAAACGGCAATTTAAGGCATTTCTCTTGCAGCTAGACTACCGGAAGTGGGGTTTATCAGATTCTCCAACTCATTGTGCATCTAATAGGCGAATAAAATCACTACCAAAAATGACAAATCTTAATCGACTTTTTTTTACGATACCCAAATAACGTGAACTGGGAACCCAAAGTTGAAGCTTCAAACGGCAATTTAAGGCATTTCTCTTGCAGCTAGGCTACCGGAAGTGGGGTTTATCAGATTCTCCAACTCACTGTGCATCTAATAGGCGAATAAAATCACTACCAAAAATGACAAATCTTAATCGACTTTTTTTAACGATACCCAAATAACGTGAACTGGGAACCCAAAGTTGAAGCTTCAAACGGCAATTTAAGGCATTTCTCTTGCAGCTAGACTACCGGAAGTGGGGTTTATCAGATTCTCCAACTCATTGTGCATCTAATAGGCGAATAAAATCACTACCAAAAATGACAAATCTTAATCGACTTTTTTTTACGATACCCAAATAACGTGAACTGGGAACCCAAAGTTGAAGCTTCAAACGGCAATTTAAGGCATTTCTCTTGCAGCTAGGCTACCGGAAGTGGGGTTTATCAGATTCTCCAACTCACTGTGCATCTAATAGGCGAATAAAATCACTACCAAAAATGACAAATCTTAATCGACTTTTTTTTACGATACCCAAATAACGTGAACTGGGAACCCAAAGTTGAAGCTTCAAACGGCAATTTAAGGCATTTCTCTTGCAGCTAGACTACCGGAAGTGGGGTTTATCAGATTCTCCAACTAATTGTGCATCTAATAGGCGAATAAAATCACTACCAAAAATGACAAATCTTAATCGACTTTTTTTTACGATACCCAAATAACGTGAACTGGGAACCCAAAGTTGAAGCTTCAAACGGCAATTTAAGGCATTTCTCTTGCAGCTAGGCTACCGGAAGTGGGGTTTATCAGATTTTCCAAATCATTGTGCATCTAATAGGCGAATAAAATCACTACCAAAAATGACAAATCTTCATCGACTTTTTTTTACGATACCCAAATAACGTGAACTGGGAACCCAAAGTTGAAGCTTCAAACGGCAATTTAAGGCATTTCTCTTGCAGCTATACTACCGGAAGTGGGGTTTATCAGATTCTCCAACTCATTGTGCATCTAATAGGCGAATAAAATCACTACCAAAAATGACAAATCTTAATCGACTTTTTTTTACGCTACCCAAATAACGTGAACTGGCAACCCAAAGTTGAAGCTTCAAACGGCAATTTAAGGCATTTCTCTTGCAGCTAGGCTACCGGAAGTGGGGTTTATCAGATTCTCCAACTCATTGTGCATCTAATAGGCGAATAAAATCACTACCAAAAATGACAAATCTTAATCGACTTTTTTTTACGATACCCAAATAACGTGAACTGGGAACCCAAAGTTGAAGCTTCAAACGGCAATTTAAGGCATTTCTCTTGCAGCTAGACTACCGGAAGTGGGGTTTATCAGATTCTCCAACTCATTGTGCATCTAATAGGCGAATAAAATCACTACCAAAAATGACAAATCTTAATCGACTTTTTTTTTCGATACCCAAATAACGGGAACTGGGAACCCAAAGTTGAAGCTTCAAACGGCAATTTAAGGCATTTCTCTTGCAGCTAGCCTACCGGAAGTGGGGTTTATCTGATTCTCCAACTCATTGTGCATCTAATAGTCTAATAAAATCACTACCAAAAATGACAAATCTTAATCGACTTTTTTTTTCGATACCCAAATAACGGGAACTGGGAACCCAAAGTTGAAGCTTCAAACGGCAATTTAAGGCATTTCTCTTGCAGCTAGCCTACCGGAAGTGGGGTTTATCAGATTCTCCAACTCATTGTGCATCTAATAGGCTAATAAAATCACTAGCAAAAATGACAAATCTTAATCGACTTTTTTTTTCGATACCCAAATAACGGGAACTGGGAACCCAAAGTTGAAGCTTCAAACGGCAATTTAAGGCATTTCTCTTGCAGCTAGCCTACCGGAAGTGGGGTTTATCAGATTCTCCAACTCATTGTGCATCTAATAGGCGAATAAAATCACTACCAAAAATGACAAATCTTAATCGACTTTTTTTTACGATACCCAAATAACGTGAACTGGGAACCCAAAGTTGAAGCTTCAAACGGCAATTTAAGGCATTTCTCTTGCAGCTAGACTACCGGAAGTGGGGTTTATCAGATTCTCCAACTCATTGTGCATCTAATAGGCGAATAAAATCACTACCAAAAATGACAAATCTTAATCGACTTTTTTTTACGATACCCAAATAACGTGAACTGGGAACCCAAAGTTGAAGCTTCAAACGGCAATTTAAGGCATTTCTCTTGCAGCTAGGCTACCGGAAGTGGGGTTTATCAGATTTTCCAAATCATTGTGCATCTAATAGGCGAATAAAATCACTACCAAAAATGACAAATCTTAATCGACTTTTTTTTACGATACCCAAATAACGTGAACTGGGAACCCAAAGTTGAAGCTTCAAACGGCAATTTAAGGCATTTCTCTTGCAGCTAGGCTACCGGAAGTGGGGTTTATCTGATTCTCCAACTCATTGTGCATCTAATAGGCTAATAAAATCACTACCAAAAATGACAAATCTTAATCGACTTTTTTTTACGATACCCAAATAACGTGAACTGGGAACCCAAAGTTGAAGCTTCAAACGGCAATTTAAGGCATTTCTCTTGCAGCTAGGCTACCGGAAGTGGGGTTTATCTGATTCTCCAACTCATTGTGCATCTAATAGGCTAATAAAATCACTACCAAAAATGACAAATCTTAATCGACTTTTTTTTTCGATACCCAAATAACGGGAACTGGGAACCCAAAGTTGAAGCTTCAAACGGCAATTTAAGGCATTTCTCTTGCAGCTAGACTACCGGAAGTGGGGTTTATCAGATTCTCCAACTCATTGTGCATCTAATAGGCTAATAAAATCACTAGCAAAAATGACAAATCTTAATCGACTTTTTTTTTCGATACCCAAATAACGGGAACTGGGAACCCAAAGTTGAAGCTTCAAACGGCAATTTAAGGCATTTCTCTTGCAGCTAGCCTACCGGAAGTGGGGTTTATCAGATTCTCCAACTCATTGTGCATCTAATAGGCGAATAAAATCACTACCAAAAATGACAAATCTTAATCGACTTTTTTTTACGATACCCAAATAACGTGAACTGGGAACCCAAAGTTGAAGCTTCAAACGGCAATTTAAGGCATTTCTCTTGCAGCTAGACTACCGGAAGTGGGGTTTATCAGATTCTCCAACTCATTGTGCATCTAATAGGCGAATAAAATCACTACCAAAAATGACAAATCTTAATCGACTTTTTTTTACGATACCCAAATAACGTGAACTGGGAACCCAAAGTTGAAGCTTCAAACGGCAATTTAAGGCATTTCCCTTGCAGCTAGACTACCGGAAGTCGGGTTTATCAGATTCTCCAACTCATTGTGCATCTAATAGGCGAATAAAATCACTACCAAAAATGACAAATCTTAATCGACTTTTTTTTACGATACCCAAATAACGTGAACTGGGAACCCAAAGTTGAAGCTTCAAACGGCAATTTAAGGCATTTCTCTTGCAGCTAGGCTACCGGAAGTGGGGTTTATCAGATTCTCCAACTCATTGTGCATCTAATAGGCGAATAAAATCACTACCAAAAATGACAAATCTTAATCGACTTTTTTTTACGATACCCAAATAACGTGAACTGGGAACCCAAAGTTGAAGCTTCAAACGGCAATTTAAGGCATTTCTCTTGCAGCTAGGCTACCGGAAGTGGGGTTTATCAGATTCTCCAACTCATTGTGCATCTAATAGGCGAATAAAATCACTACCAAAAATGACAAATCTTAATCGACTTTTTTTTACGATACCCAAATAACGTGAACTGGGAACCCAAAGTTGAAGCTTCAAACGGCAATTTAAGGCATTTCTCTTGCACCTAGGCTACCGGAAGTGGGGTTTATCAGATTCTCCAACTCATTGTGCATCTAATAGGCGAATAAAATCACTACCAAAAATGACAAATCTTAATCGACTTTTTTTTACTATACCCAAATAACGTGAACTGGGAACCCAAAGTTGAAGCTTCAAACGGCAATTTAAGGCATTTCTCCTGCAGCTAGGCTACCGGAAGTGGGGTTTATCAGATTCTCCAACTCATTGTGCATCTAATAGGCGAATAAAATCACTACCAAAAATGACAAATCTTAATCGACTTTTTTTTACGATACCCAAATAACGTGAACTGGGAACCCAAAGTTGAAGCTTCAAACGGCAATTTAAGGCATTTCTCTTGCAGCTAGACTACCGGAAGTGGGGTTTATCAGATTCTACAACTCATTGTGCATCTAATAGGTGAATAAAATCACTACCAAAAATGACAAATCTTAATCGACTTTTTTTTACGATACCCAAATAACGTGAACTGGGAACCCAAAGTTGAAGCTTCAAACGGCAATTTAAGGCCTTTCTCTTGCAGCTAGACTACCGGAAGTGGTGTTTATCAGATTCTCCAACTCATTGTGCATCTAATAGGCGAATAAAATCACTACCAAAAATGACAAATCTTAATCGACTTTTTTTTACGATACCCAAATAACGTGAACTGGGAACCCAAAGTTGAAGCTGCAAACGGCAATTTAAGGCATTTCTCTTGCAGCTAGGCTACCGGAAGTGGGGTTTATCAGATTCTCCAACTCATTGTGCATCTAATAGGCGAATAAAATCACTACCAAAAATGACAAATCTTAATCGACTTTTTTTTACGATACCCAAATAACGTGAACTGGGAACCCAAAGTTGAAGCTTCAAACGGCAATTTAAGGCATTTCTCTTGCAGCTAGACTACCGGAAGTGGGGTTTATCAGATTCTCCAACTCATTGTGCATCTAATAGGCGAATAAAATCACTACCAAAAATGACAAATCTTAATCGACTTTCTTTTACGATACCCAAATAACGTGAACTGGGAACCCAAAGTTGAAGCTTCAAACGGCAATTTAAGGCATTTCCCTTGCAGCTAGACTACCGGAAGTGGGGTTTATCAGATTCTCCAACTCATTGTGCATCTAATAGGCGAATAAAATCACTACCAAAAATGACAAATCTTAATCGACTTTTTTTTACGATACCCAAATAACGTGAACTGGGAACCCAAAGTTGAAGCTTCAAACGGCAATTTAAGGCATTTCTCTTGCAGCTAGGCTACCGGAAGTGGGGTTTATCAGATTCTCCAACTCATTGTGCATCTAATAGGCGAATAAAATCACTACCAAAAATGACAAATCTTAATCGACTTTTTTTTACGATACCCAAATAACGTGGAATGGGAACCCAAAGTTGAAGCTTCAAACGGCAATTTAAGGCATTTCCCTTGCAGCTAGACTACCGGAAGTGGGGTTTATCAGATTCTCCAACTCATTGTGCATCTAATAGGCGAATAAAATCACTACCAAAAATGACAAATCTTAATCGACTTTTTTTTACGATACCCAAATAACGTGAACTGGGAACCCAAAGTTGAAGCTTCAAACGTCAATTTAAGGCATTTCTCTTGCAGCTAGGCTACCGGAAGTGGGGTTTATATGATTCTCCAACTCATTGTGCATCTAATAGGCGAATAAAATCTCTACCAAAAATGACAAATCTTAATCGACTTTTTTTTACGAAACCCAAATAACGTGAACTGGGAACCCAAAGTTGAAGCTTCAAACGGCAGTTTAAGGCATTTCTCTTGCAGCTAGACTACCGGAAGTGGGTTTTATCAGATTCTCCAACTCATTGTGCATCTAATAGGGGAATAAAATCACTACCAAAAATGACAAATCTTAATCGACTTTTTTTTACGATACCCAAATAACGTGAACTGGGAACCCAAAGTTGAAGCTTCAAACGGCAATTTAAGGCCTTTCTCTTGCAGCTAGACTACCGGAAGTGGGGTTTATCAGATTCTCCAACTCATTGTGCATCTAATAGGCGAATAAAATCACTACCAAAAATGACAAATCTTAATCGACTTTTTTTTAGGATACCCAAATAACGTGTACTGGGAACCCAAAGTTGAAGCTTCAAACGGCAATTTAAGGCATTTCACTTGCAGCTAGACTACCGGAAGTGGGGTTTATCAGATTCTCCAACTCATTGTGCATCTAATAGGCGAATAAAATCACTACCAAAAATGACAAATCTTAATCGACTTTTTTTTACGATACCCAAATAACGTGAACTGGGAACCCAAAGTTGAAGCTTCAAACGGCAATTTAAGGCATTTCTCTTGCAGCTAGGCTACCGGAAGTGGGGTTTATCAGATTCTCCAACTCATTGTGCATCTAATAGGCGAATAAAATCACTACCAAAAATGACAAATCTTAATCGGCTTTTTTTTACGATACCCAAATAACGTGAACTGGGAACCCAAAGTTGAAGCTTCAAACGGCAATTTAAGGCATTTCTCTTGCAGCTAGACTACCGGAAGTGGGGTTTATCAGATTCTCCAACTCATTGTGCATCTAATAGGCGAATAAAATCACTACCAAAAATGACAAATCTTAATCGACTTTTTTTTACGATACCCAAATAACGTGAACTGGGAACCCAAAGTTGAAGCTTCAAACGGCAATTTAAGGCATTTCCCTTGCAGCTAGACTACCGGAAGTGGGGTTTATCAGATTCTCCAACTCATTGTGCATCTAATAGGCGAATAAAATCACTACCAAAAATGACAAATCTTAATCGACTTTTTTTTACGATACCCAAATAACGTGAACTGGGGACCCAAAGTTGAAGCTTCAAACGGCAATTTAAGGCATTTCTCTTGCAGCTAGGCTACCGGAAGTGGGGTCTATCAGATTCTCCAACTCATTGTGCATCTAATAGGCGAATAAAATCACTACCAAAAATGACAAATCTTAATCGACTTTTTTTTACGATACCCAAATAACGTGTACTGGGGACCCAAAGTTGAAGCTTCAAACGGCAATTTAAGGCATTTCTCTTGCAGCTAGGCTACCGGAAGTGGGGTTTATCAGATTCTCCAACTCATTGTGCATCTAATAGGCGAATAAAATCACTACCAAAAATGACAAATCTTAATCGACTTTTTTTTACGATACCCAAATAACGTGAACTGGGGACCCAAAGTTGAAGCTTCAAACGGCAATTTAAGGCATTTCTCTTGCAGCTAGGCTACCGGAGGTGGGGTTTATCAGATTCTCCAACTCATTGTGCATCTAATAGGCGAATAAAATCACTACCAAAAATGACAAATCTTAATCGACTTTTTTTTACGATACCCAAATAACGTGAACTGGGGACCCAAAGTTGAAGCTTCAAACGGCAATTTAAGGCATTTCTCTTGCAGCTAGGCTACCGGAAGTGGGGTTTATCAGATTCTCCAACTCATTGTGCATCTAATAGGCGAATAAAATCACTACCAAAAATGACAAATCTTAATCGACTTTTTTTTACGATACCCAAATAACGTGAACTGGGGACCCAAAGTTGAAGCTTCAAACGGCAATTTAAGGCATTTCTCTTGCAGCTAGGCTACCGGAAGTGGGGTTTATCAGATTCTCCAACTCATTGTGCATCTAATAGGCGAATAAAATCACTACCAAAAATGACAAATCTTAATCGACTTTTTTTTACGATACCCAAATAACGTGAACTGGGGACCCAAAGTTGAAGCTTCAAACGGCAATTTAAGGCATTTCTCTTGCAGCTAGGCTACCGGAAGTGGGGTTTATCAGATTCTCCAACTCATTGTGCATCTAATAGGCGAATAAAATCACTACCAAAAATGACAAATCTTAATCGACTTTTTTTTACGATACCCAAATAACGTGAACTGGGGACCCAAAGTTGAAGCTTCAAACGGCAATTTAAGGCATTTCTCTTGCAGCTAGGCTACCGGAAGTGGGGTTTATCAGATTCTCCAACTCATTGTGCATCTAATAGGCGAATAAAATCACTACCAAAAATGACAAATCTTAATCGACTTTTTTTTACGATACCCAAATAACGTGAACTGGGGTCCCAAAGTTGAAGCTTCAAACGGCAATTTAAGGCATTTCTCTTGCAGCTAGGCTACCGGAAGTGGGGTTTATCAGATTCTCCAACTCATTGTGCATCTAATAGGCGAATAAAATCAGTACCAAAAATGACAAATCTTAATCGACTTTTTTTTACGATACCCAAATAACGTGAACTGGGGACCCAAAGTTGAAGCTTCAAACGGCAATTTAAGGCATTTCTCTTGCAGCTAGGCTACCGGAAGAGTGGTTTATCAGATTCTCCAACTCATTGTGCATCTAATAGGCGAATAAAATCACTACCAAAAATGACAAATCTTAATCGACTTTTTTTTACGATACCCAAATAACGTGAACTGGGAACCCAAAGTTGAAGCTTCAAACGGCAATTTAAGGCATTTCTCTTGCAGCTAGGCTACCGGAAGTGGGGTTTATCAGATTCTCCAACTCATTGTGCATCTAATAGGCGAATGAAATCACTACCAAAAATGACAAATCTTAATCGACTTTTTTTTACGATACCCAAATAACGTGAACTGGGAACCCAAAGTTGAAGCTTCAAACGGCAATTTAAGGCATTTCTCTTGCAGCTAGGCTACCGGAAGTGGGGTTTATCAGATTCTCCAACTCATTGTGCATCTAATAGGCGAATAAAATCACTACCAAAAATGACAAATCTTAATCGACTTTTTTTTTCGATACCCAAATAACGTGAACTGGGAACCCAAAGTTGAAGCTTCAAACGGCAATTTAAGGCATTTCTCTTGCAGCTAGGCTACCGGAAGTGGGGTTTATCAGATTCTCCAACTCATTGTGCATCTAATAGGCGAATCAAATCACTACCAAAAATGACAAATCTTAATCGACTCTTTTTTTACGATACCCAAATAACGTGAACTGGGAACCCAAAGTTGAAGCTTCAAACGGCAATTTAAGGCATTTCTCTTGCAGCTAGACTACCGGAAGTGGGGTTTATCAGATTCTCCAACTCATTGTGCATCTAATAGGCGAATAAAATCACTACCAAAAATGACAAATCTTAATCGACTTTTTTTTACGATACCCAAATAACGTGAACTGGGAACCCAAAGTTGAAGCTTCAAACGGCAATTTAAGGCATTTCTCTTGCAGCTAGGCTACCGGAAGTGGGGTTTATCAGATTCTCCAACTCATTGTGCATCTAATAGGCGAATAAAATCACTACCAAAAATGACAAATCTTAATCGACTTTTTTTTTACGATACCCAAATAACGTGAAATGGGAACCCAAAGTTGAAGCTTCAAACGGCAATTTAAGGCATTTCTCTTGCAGCTAGACTACCGGAAGTGGTGTTTATCAGCTTCTCCAACTCATTGTGCATCTAATAGGCGAATAAAATCACTACCAAAAATGACAAATCTTAATCGACTTTTTTTTACGATACCCAAATAACGTGAACTGGGAACCCAAAGTTGAAGCTTCAAACGGCAATTTAAGGCATTTCTCTTGCAGCTAGACTACCGGAAGTGGGGTTTATCAGATTCTCCAACTCATTGTGCATCTAATAGGCGAATAAAATCACTACCAAAAATGACAAATCTTAATCTACTTTTTTTTACGATACCCAAATAACGTGAACTGGGAACCCAAAGTTGAAGCTTCAAACGGCAATTTAAGGCATTTCTCTTGCAGCTAGACTACCGGAAGTGGGGTTTATCAGATTCTCCAACTCATTGTGCATCTAATAGGCGAATAAAATCACTACCAAAAATAACAAATCTTAATCTACTTTTTTTTACGATACCCAAATAACGTGAACTGTGAACCCAAAGTTGAAGCTTCAAACGGCAATTTAAGGCATTTCTCTTGCAGCTAGTCTACCGGAAGTGTGGTTTATCAGATTCTCCAACTCATTGTGCATCTAATAGGCGAATAAAATCACTACCAAAAATGACAGATCTTAATCGACTTTTTTTTACGATACCCAAATAACGTGAACTGGGAACCCAAAGTTGAAGCTTCAAACGGCAATTTAAGGCATTTCTCTTGCAGCTAGGCTACCGGAAGAGGGGTTTATCAGATTCTCCAACTCATTGTGCATCTAATAGGCGAATAAAATCACTACCAAAAATGACAAATCTTAATCGACTTTTTTTTACGATACCCAAATAACGTGAACTGGGAACCCAAAGTTGAAGCTTCAAACGGCAATTTAAGGCATTTCTCTTGCAGCTAGGCTACCGGAAGTGGGGTTTATCAGATTCTCCAACTCATTGTGCATCTAATAGGCGAATAAAATCACTACCAAAAATGACAAATCTTAATCGACTTTTTTTTTACGATACCCAAATAACGTGAAATGGGAACCCAAAGTTGAAGCTTCAAACGGCAATTTAAGGCATTTCTCTTGCAGCTAGACTACCGGAAGTGGTGTTTATCAGCTTCTCCAACTCATTGTGCATCTAATAGGCGAATAAAATCACTACCAAAAATGACAAATCTTAATCGACTTTTTTTTACGATACCCAAATAACGTGAACTGGGAACCCAAAGTTGAAGCTTCAAACGGCAATTTAAGGCATTTCTCTTGCAGCTAGACTACCGGAAGTGGGGTTTATCAGATTCTCCAACTCATTGTGCATCTAATAGGCGAATAAAATCACTACCAAAAATGACAAATCTTAATCTACTTTTTTTTACGATACCCAAATAACGTGAACTGGGAACCCAAAGTTGAAGCTTCAAACGGCAATTTAAGGCATTTCTCTTGCAGCTAGACTACCGGAAGTGGGGTTTATCAGATTCTCCAACTCATTGTGCATCTAATAGGCGAATAAAATCACCACCAAAAATAACAAATCTTAATCTACTTTTTTTTTCGATACCCAAATAACGTGAACTGTGAACCCAAAGTTGAAGCTTCAAACGGCAATTTAAGGCATTTCTCTTGCAGCTAGTCTACCGGAAGTGGGGTTTATCAGATTCTCCAACTCATTGTGCATCTAATAGGCGAATAAAATCACTACCAAAAATGACAGATCTTAATCGACTTTTTTTTACGATACCCAAATAACGTGAACTGGGAACCCAAAGTTGAAGCTTCAAACGGCAATTTAAGGCATTTCTCTTGCAGCTAGGCTACCGGAAGAGGGGTTTATCAGATTCTCCAACTCATTGTGCATCTAATAGGCGAATAAAATCACTACCAAAAATGACAAATCTTAATCGACTTTTTTTTACGATACCCAAATAACGTGAACTGGGAACCCAAAGTTGAAGCTTCAAACGGCAATTTAAGGCATTTCTCTTGCAGCTAGGCTACCGGAAGTGGGGTTTATCAGATTCTCCAACTCATTGTGCATCTAATAGGCGAATAAAATCACTACCAAAAATGACAAATCTTAATCGACTTTTTTTTACGATACCCAAATAACGTGAACTGGGAACCCAAAGTTGAAGCTTCAAACGGCAATTTAAGGCATTTCTCTTGCAGCTAGGCTACCGGAAGTGGGGTTTATCAGATTCTCCAACTCATTGTGCATCTAATAGGCGAATAAAATCACTACCAAAAATGACAAATCTTAATCGACTTTTTTTTACGATACCCAAATAACGTGAACTGGGAACCCAAAGTTGAAGCTTCAAACGTCAATTTAAGGCATTTCTCTTGCAGCTAGGCTACCGGAAGTGGGGTTTATCAGATTCTCCAACTCATTGTGCATCTAATAGGCGAATAAAATCACTACCAAAAATGACAAATCTTAATCGACTTTTTTTTACGATACCCAAATAACGTGAACTGGGGACCCAAAGTTGAAGCTTCAAACGGCAATTTAAGGCATTTCTCTTGCAGCTAGGCTACCGGAAGTGGGGTTTATCAGATTCTCCAACTCATTGTGCATCTAATAGGCTAATAAAATCACTACCAAAAATGACAAATCTTAATCGACTTTTTTTTTTTCGATACCCAAATAATGTGAACTGGGAACCCAAAGTTGAAGCTTCAAACGGCAATTTAAGGCATTTCTCTTGCAGCTAGACTACCGGAAGTGGAGTTTATCTGATTCTCCAACTCATTGTGCATCTAATAGGCTAATAAAATCACAACCAAAAATGACAAATCTTAATCGACTTTTTTTTTCGATACCCAAATAACGTGAACTGGGAACCCAAAGTTGAAGCTTCAAACGGCAATTTAAGGCATTTCTCTTGCAGCTAGACTACCGGAAGTGGGGTTTATCTGATTCTCCAACTCATTGTGCATCTAATAGGCTAATAAAATCACTACCAAAATGACAAATCTTAATCGACTTTTTTTTTCGATACCCAAATAACGTGAACTGGGAACCCAAAGTTGAAGCTTCAAACGGCAATTTAAGGCATTTCTCTTGCAGCTAGACTACCGGAAGTGGGGTTTATCTGATTCTCCAACTCATTGTGCATCTAATAGGCTAATAAAATCACTACCAAAAATGACAAATCTTAATCGACTTTTATTTTCGATACCCAAATAACGTGAACTGGGAACCCAAAGTTGAAGCTTCAAACGGCAATTTAAGGCATTTCTCTTGCAGCTAGACTACCGGAAGTGGGGTTTATCTGATTCTCCAACTCATTGTGCATCTAATAGGCTAATAAAATCACTACCAAAAATGACAAATCTTAATCGACTTTTTTTTTCGATACCCAAATAACGTGAACTGGGAACCCAAAGTTGAAGCTTCAAACGGCAATTTAAGGATTCTCTTGCAGCTAGACTACCGGAAGTGGGGTTTATCTGATTCTCCAACTCATTGTGCATCTAATAGGCTAATAAAATCACTACCAAAAATGACAAATCTTAATCGACTTTTTTTTTTACGATACCCAAATAACGTGAACTGGGAACCCAAAGTTGAAGCTTGAAACGGCAATTTAAGGCATTTCTCTTGCAGCTAGACTACCGGAAGTGGGGTTTATCTGATTCTACAACTCATTGTGCATCTAATAGGCTAATAAAATCACTACCAAAAATGACAAATCTTAATCGACTTTTTTTTTCGATACCCAAATAACGTGAACTGGGAACCTACAGTTGAAGCTTCAAACGTCAATTTAAGGCATTTCTCTTGCAGCTAGACTACCGGAAGTGGGGTTTATCTGATTCTCCAACTCATTGTGCATCTAATAGGCTAATAAAATCACTACCAAAAATGACAAATCTTAAACGACTTTTTTTTTCGATACACAAATAACGTGAACTGGGAACCCAAAGTTGAAGCTTCAATCGGCAATTTAAGGCATTTCTCTTGCAGCTAGACTACCGGAAGTGGGGTTTATCTGATTCTCCAACTCATTGTGCATCTAATAGGCTAATAAAATCACTACCAAAAATGACAAATCTTAAACGACTTTTTTTTTCGATACCCAAATAACGTGAACTGGGAACCCAAAGTTGAAGCTTCAAACGGCAATTTAAGGCATTTCTCTTGCAGCTAGACTACCGGAAGTTGGGTTTATCTGATTCTCCAACTCATTGTGCATCTAATAGGCTAATAAAATCACTACCAAAAATGACAAATCTTAAACGACATTTTTTTTCGATACCCAAATAACGTGAACTGCGAACCCAAAGTTGAAGCTTCAAACGGCAATTTAAGGCATTTCTCTTGCAGCTAGACTACCGGTAGTGGGGTTTATCAGATTCTCCAACTCATTGTGCATCTAATAGGCTAATAAAATCACTACCAAAAATGACGAATCTTAAACGACTTTTTTTTTCGATACCCAAATAACGTGAACTAGGAACCCAAAGTTGAAGCTTCAAACGGCAATTTAAGGCACTTCTCTTGCAGCTAGACTACCGGAAGTGGGGTTTATCAGATTCTCCAACTCATTGTGCATCGAATAGGCTAATAAAATCACTACCAAAAATGACAAATCTTAAACGACTTTTTTTTTCGATACCCAAATAAAGTGAACTGGGAACCCAAAGTTGAAGCTTCAAACGGCAATTTAAGGCACTTCTCTTGCAGCTAGACTACCGGAAGTGGGGTTTATCAGATTCTCCAACTCATTGTGCATCGAATAGGCTAATAAAATCACTACCAAAAATGACAAATCTTAAACGACTTTTTTTTTCGATAACCAAATAACGTGAACTGGGAACCCAAAGTTGAAGCTTCAAACGGCAATTTAAGGCATTTCTCTTGCAGCTAGACTACCGGAAGTGGGGTTTATCAGATTCTCCAACTCATTGTGCATCGAATAGGCTAATAAAATCACTACCAAAAATGACAAATCTTAAACGACTTTTTTTTTCGATACCCAAATAACGTGAACTAGGAACCCAAAGTTGAAGCTTCAAACGGCAATTTAAGGCATTTCTCTTGCAGCTAGACTAACGGAAGTGGGGTTTATCAGATTCTCCAACTCATTGTGCATCGAATAGGCTAATAAAATCACTACCAAAAATGACAAATCTTAAACGACTTTTTTTTTCGATACCCAAATAACGTGAACTGGGAAACCAAAGTTGAAGCTTCAAACGGCAATTTAAGGCATTTCTCTTGCAGCTAGACTACCGGAAGTGGGGTTTATCAGATTCTCCAACTCATTGTGCATCGAATAGGCTAATAAAATCACTACCAAAAATGACAAATCTTAAACGACTTTTTTTTTCGATACCCAAATAACGTGAACTGGGAACCCAAAGTTGAAGCTTCAAACGGCAATTTAAGGCACTTCTCTTGCAGCTAGACTACCGGAAGTGGGGTTTATCAGATTCTCCAACTCATTGTGCATCGAATAGGCTAATAAAATCACTACCAAAAATGACAAATCTTAAACGACTTTTTTTTTCGATACCCAAATAACGTGAACTGGGAACCCAAAGTTGAAGCTTCAAACGGCAATTTAAGGCATTTCTCTTGCAGCTAGACTACCGCAAGTGGGGTTTATCAGATTCTCCAACTCATTGTGCATCGAATAGGCTAATAAAATCACTACCAAAAATGACAAATCTTAAAAGACTTTTTTTTTCGATACCCAAATAACGTGAACTGGGAAACCAATGTTGAAGCTTCAAACGGCAATTTAAGGCACTTCTCTTGCAGCTAGACTACCGGAAGTGGGGTTTATCAGATTCTCCAACTCATTGTGCATCGAATAGGCTAATAAAATCACTACCAAAAATGACAAATCTTAAACGACTTTTTTTTTCGATACCCAAATAACGTGAACTGGGAACCCAAAGTTGAAGCTTCAAACGGCAATTTAAGGCAATTCTCTTGCAGCTAGACTACCGGAAGTGGGGTTTATCAGATTCTCCAACTCATTGTGCATCGAATAGGCTAATAAAATCACTACCAAAAATGACAAATCTTAAACGACTTTTTTTTCGATACCCAAATAACGTGAACTGGGAACCCAAAGTTGAAGATTCAAACGGCAATTTAAGGCATTTCTCTTGCAGCTAGACTACCGGAAGTGTGGTTTATCAGATTCTCCAACTCATTGTGCATCGAATAGGCTAATAAAATCACTACCAAAAATGACAAATCTTAAACGACTTTTTTTTTCGATACCCAAATAACGTGAACTGGGAACCCAAAGTTGAAGCTTCAAACGGCAATTTAAGGCACTTCTCTTGCAGCTAGACTACCGGAAGTAGGGTTTATCTGATTCTCCAACTCATTGTGCATCTAATAGGCTAATAAAATCACTACCAAAAGTGACGAATCTTAAACGACTTTTTTTTTCGATACCCAAATAACGTGAACTAGGAACCCAAAGTTGAAGCTTCAAACGGCAATTTAAGGCACTTCTCTTGCAGCTAGACTACCGGAAGTGGGGTTTATCAGATTCTCCAACTCATTGTGCATCTAATAGGCTAATAAAATCACTACCAAAAATGACGAATCTTAAACGACTTTTTTTTTCGATACCCAAATAACGTGAACTAGGAACCCAAAGTTGAAGCTTCAAACGGCAATTTAAGGCACTTCTCTTGCAGCTAGACTACCGGAAGTGGTGTTTATCAGATTCTCCAACTCATTGTGCATCGAATAGGCTAATAAAATCACTACCAAAAATGACAAATCTTAAACGACTTTTTTTTTCGATACCCAAATAAAGTGAACTGGGAACCCAAAGTTGAAGCTTCAAACGGCAATTTAAGGCACTTCTCTTGCAGCTAGACTACCGGAAGTGGGGTTTATCAGATTCTCCAACTCATTGTGCATCGAATAGGCTAATAAAATCACTACCAAAAATGACAAATCTTAAACGACTTTTTTTTTCGTTACCCAAATAACGTGAACTGGGAACCCAAAGTTGAAGCTTCAAACGGCAATTTAAGGCATTTCTCTTGCAGCTAGACTACCGGAAGTGGGATTTATTAGATTCTCCAACTCATTGTGCATCGAATAGGCTAATAAAATCACTACCAAAAATGACAAATCTTAAACGACTTTTTTTTTCGATACCCAAATAACGTGAACTGGGATCCCAAAGTTGAAGCTTCAAACGGCAAATTAAGGCATTTCTCTTGCAGCTAGACTACCGGAAGTGGGGTTTATCAGATTCTCCAACTCATTGTGCATCGAATAGGCTAATAAATTCACTACCAAAAATGACAAATCTTAAACGACTTTTTTTTTCGATACCCAAATAACGTGAACTGGGAACCCAAAGTTGAAGCTTCAAACGGCAATTTAAGGCACTTCTCTTGCAGCTAGACTACCGGAAGTGGGGTTTATCAGATTCTCCAACTCATTGTGCATCGAACAGGCTAATAAAATCACTACCAAAAATGACAAATCTTAAACGACTTTTTTTTTCGATACCCAAATAACGTGAACTGGGAACCCAAAGTTGAAGCTTCAAACGGCAATTTAAGGCACTTCTCTTGCAGCTAGACTACCGGAAGTGGGGTTTATCGGATTCTCCAACTCATTGTGCATCGAATAGGCTAATAAAATCACTACCAAAAATGACAAATCTTAAACGACTTTTTTTTTCGATACCCAAATAACGTGAACTGGGAACCCAAAGTTGAAGCTTCAAACGGCAATTTAAGGCATTTCTCTTGCAGCTAGACTACCGGAAGTGGGGTTTATCAGATTCTCCAACTCATTGTGCATCGAATAGGCTAATAAAATCACTACCAAAAATGACAAATCTTAAACGACTTTTTTTTTCGATACCCAAATAACGTGAACTGGGAACCCAAAGTTGAAGCTTCAAACGGCAATTTAAGGCATTTCTCTTGCAGCTAGACTACCGGAAGTGGGGTTTATCAGATTCTCCAACTCATTGTGCATCGAATAGGCTAATAAAATCACTACCAAAAATGACAAATCTTAAACGACTTTTTTTTCGATACCCAAATAACTTGAACTGGGAACCCAAAGTTGAAGCTTCAAACGGCAATTTAAGGCACTTCTCTTGCAGCTAAACTACCGGAAGTGGGGTTTATCAGATTCTCCAACTCATTGTGCATCGAATAGGCTAATAAAATCACTACCAAAAATGACAAATCTTAAACGACTTTTTTTTTCGATACCCAAATAACGTGAACTGGGAACCCAAAGTTGAAGCTTCAAACGGCAATTTAAGGCATTTCTCTTGCAGCTAGACTACCGGAAGTGGGGTTTATCAGATTCTCCAACTCATTGTGCATCGAATAGGCTAATAAAATCACTACCAAAAATGACAAATCTTAAACGACTTTTTTTTCGATACCCAAATAACGTGAACTGGGAACCCAAAGTTGAAGCTTCAAACGGCAATTTAAGGCATTTCTCTTGCAGCTAGACTACCGGAAGTGGGGTTTATCAGATTCTCCAACTCATTGTGCATCTAATAGGCTAATAAAATCACTACCAAAAATGACAAATCTTAAACGACTTTTTTTTTCGATACCCAAATAACGTGAACTGGGAACCCAAAGTTGAAGCTTCAAACGGCAATTTAAGGCATTTCTCTTGCAGCTAGACTACCGGAAGTGGGGTTTATCAGATTCTCCAACTCATTGTGTATCTAATAGGCTAATAAAATCACTACCAAAAATGACAAATCTTAATCGACTTTTTTTTTCGATACCCAAATAACGTGAACTGGGAACCAAAAGTTGAAGCTTCAAACGGCAATTTAAGGCATTTCTCTTGCAGCTAGACTACCGGAAGTAGGGTTTATTTGATTCTCCAACTCATTGTGCATCTAATAGGCTAATAAAATCACTACCAAAAGTGACGAATCTTAAACGACTTTTTTTTTCGATACCCAAATAACGTGAACTAGGAACCCAAAGTTGAAGCTTCAAACGGCAATTTAAGGCACTTCTCTTGCAGCTAGACTACCGGAAGTGGGGTTTATCAGATTCTCCAACTCATTGTGCATCTAATAGGCTAATAAAATCACTACCAAAAATGACGAATCTTAAACGACTTTTTTCTTCGAGACCCAAATAACGTGAACTAGGAACCCAAAGTTGAAGCTTCAAACGGCAATTTAAGGCACTTCTCTTGCAGCTAGACTACCGGAAGTGGTGTTTATCAGATTCTCCAACTCATTGTGCATCGAATAGGCTAATAAAATCACTACCAAAAATGACAAATCTTAAACGACTTTTTTTTTCGATACCCAAATAAAGTGAACTGGGAACCCAAAGTTGAAGCTTCAAACGGCAATATAAGGCACTTCTCTTGCAGCTAGACTACCGGAAGTGGGGTTTATCAGATTCTCCAACTCATTGTGCATCTAATAGGCTAATAAAATCACTACCAAAAATGACAAATCTTAATCGACTTTTTTTTTCGATACCCAAATAACGTGAACTGGGAACCCAAAGTTGGAGCTTCAAACGGAAATTTAAGGCATTTCTCTTGCAGCTAGACTACCGGAAGTGGGGTTTATCTGATTCTCCAACTCATTGTGCATCTAATAGGCTAATAAAATCACTACCAAAAATGTCAAATCTTAATCGACTTTTTTTTTCGATACTCAAATAACGTGAACTAGGAACCCAAAGTTGGAGCTTCAAACGGCAATTTAAGGCATTTCTCTTGCAGCTAGACTACCGGAAGTGGGGTTTATCAGATTCTCCAACTCATTGTGCATCTAATAGGCTAATAAAATCACTACCAAAAATGACAAATCTTAATCGACTTTTTTTTTCGATACCCAAATAACGTGACCTGGAACCCAAAGTTGGAGCTTCAAACGGCAATTTAAGGCATTTCTATTGCAGCTAGACTACCGGAAGTGGGGTTTATCTGATTCTGCAACTCATTGTGCATCTAATAGGCTAATAAAATCACTACCAAAAATGACAAATCTTAATCGACTTTTTTTTTCGATACCCAAATAACGTGTACTGGGAACCAAAGTTGGAGCTTCAAACGGCAATTTAAGGCATTTCTCTAGCAGCTAGACTACCGGAAGTGGGGTTTATCAGATTCTCCAACTCATTGTGCATCTAATAGGCTAATAAAATCACTACCAAAAATGACAAATCTTCATCGACTTTTTTTTTCGATACCCAAATAACGTGAACTGGGAACCCAAAGTTGGAGCTTCAAACGGCAATTTAAGGCATTTCTCTTGCAGCTAGACTACCGGAAGTGGGGTTTATCAGATTCTCCAACTCATTGTGCATCTAATAGGCTAATAAAATCACTACCAAAAATGACAAATCTTAATCGACTTTTTTTTTCGATACCCAAAGAACGTGAACTGGGAACCCAAAGTTGGAGCTTCAAACGGCAATTTAAGGCATTTCTCTTGCAGCTAGACTACCGGAAGTGGGGTTTATCAGATTCTCCAACTCATTGTGCATCTAATAGGCTAATAAAATCACTACCAAAAATGACAAATCTTAATCGACTTTTTTTTTCGATACCCAAATAACGTGAACTGGGAACCCAAAGTTGGAGCTTCAAACGGCAATTTAAGGCATTTCTCTTGCAGCTAGATTACCGGAAGTGGGGTTTATCAGATTCTCCAACTCATTGTGCATCTAATAGGCTAATAAAATCACTACCAAAAATGACAAATCTTAATAGACTTTTTTTATCAATACCCAAATAACGTGAACTGGGAACCCAAAGTTGAAGCTTCAAACGGCAATTTAAGGCATTTCTCTTGCAGCTAGACTACCGGAAGTGGGGTTTATCAGATTCTCCAACTCATTGTGCATCGAATAGGCTAATAAAATCACTACCAAAAATGACAAATCTTAAACGACTTTTTTTTTCGATACCCAAATAACGTGAACTGGGAACCCAAAGTTGAAGCTTCAAACGGCAATTTAAGGCATTTCTCTTGCAGCTAGACTACCGGAAGTGGGGTTTATCAGATTCTCCAACTCATTGTGCATCGAATCGGCTAATAAAATCACTACCAAAAATGACAAATCTTAAACGACTTTTTTTTTCGATACACAAATAACGTGAACTGGGAACCCAAAGTTGAAGCTTCAAACGGCAATTTAAGGCACTTCTCTTGCAGCTAGACTACCGGAAGTGGGGTTTATCAGATTCTCCAACTCATTGTGCATCGAATAGGCTAATAAAATCACTACCAAAAATGACAAATCTTAAAAGACTTTTTTTTTCGATACCCAAATAACGTGAACTGGGAACCCAAAGTTGAAGCTTCAAACGGCAATTTAAAGCATTTCTCTTGCAGCTAGACTACCGGAAGTGGGGTTTATCAGATTCTCCAACTCATTGTGCATCGAATAGGCTAATAAAATCACTACCAAAAATGACAAATCTTAAACGACTTTTTTTTTCGATACCCAAATAACGTGAACTGGGAACCCAAAGTTGAAGCTTCAAACGGCAATTTAAGGCATTTCTCTTGCAGCTAGACTACCGGAAGTGGGGTTTATCAGATTCTCCAACTCATTGTGCATCGAATAGGCTAATAAAATCACTACCAAAAATGACAAATCTTAAACGACTTTTTTTTTCGATACCCAAATAACGTGAACTGGGAAACCAAAGTTGAAGCTTCAAACGGCAATTTAAGGCACTTCTCTTGCAGCTAAACTACCGGAAGTGGGGTTTATCAGATTCTCCAACTCATTGTGCATCGAATAGGCTAATAAAATCACTACCAAAAATGACAAATCTTAAACGACTTTTTTTTTCGATACCCAAATAACGTGAACTGGGAACCCAAAGTTGAAGCTTCAAACGGCAATTTAAGGCATTTCTCTTGCAGCTAGACTACCGGAAGTGGGGTTTATCAGATTCTCCAACTCATTGTGCATCGAATAGGCTAATAAAATCACTACCAAAAATGACAAATCTTAAACGACTTTTTTTTTCGATACCCAAATAACGTGAACTGTGAACCCAAAGTTGAAGCTTCAAACGGCAATTTAAGGCATTTCTCTTGCAGCTAAACTACCGGAAGTGGGGTTTATCAGATTCTCCAACTCATTGTGCATCGAATAGGCTAATAAAATCACTACCAAAAATGACAAATCTTAAACGACTTTTTTTTTCGATACCCAAATAACGTGAACTGGGAACCCAAAGTTGAAGCTTCAAACGGCAATTTAAGGCATTTCTCTTGCAGCTAGACTACCGGAAGTGGGGTTTATCAGATTCTCCAACTCATTTTGCATCGAATAGGCTAATAAAATGACTACCAAAAATGACAAATCTTAAACGACTTTTTTTTTCGATACCCAAATAACGTGAACTGGGAACCCAAAGTTGAAGCTTCAAACGGCAATTTAAGGCACTTCTCTTGCAGCTAGACTACCGGAAGTGGGGTTTATCAGATTCTCCAACTCATTGTGCATCGAATAGGCTAATAAAATCACTACCAAAAATGACAAAACTTAAACGACTTTTTTTTTCGATACCCAAATAACGTGAACTGGGAACCCAAAGTTGAAGCTTCAAACGGCAATTTAAGGCATTTCTCTTGCAGCTAGACTACCGGAAGTGGGGTTTATCAGATTCTCCAACTCATTGTGCATCGAATAGGCTAATAAAATCACTACCAAAAATGACAAATCTTAAACGACTTTTTTTTTCGATACCCAAATAACGTGAACTGGGAAACCAAAGTTGAAGCTTCAAACGGCAATTTAAGGCACTTCTCTTGCAGCTAAACTACCGGAAGTGGGGTTTATCAGATTCTCCAACTCATTGTGCATCGAATAGGCTAATAAAATCACTACCAAAAATGACAAATCTTAAACGACTTTTTTTTTCGATACCCAAATAACGTGAACTGGGAACCCAAAGTTGAAGCTTCAAACGGCAATTTAAGGCATTTCTCTTGCAGCTAGACTACCGGAAGTGGGGTTTATCAGATTCTCCAACTCATTGTGCATCGAATAGGCTAATAAAATCACTACCAAAAATGACAAATCTTAAACGACTTTTTTTTTCGATACCCAAATAACGTGAACTGGGAACCCAAAGTTGAAGCTTCAAACGGCAATTTAAGGCATTTCTCTTGCAGCTAAACTACCGGAAGTGGGGTTTATCAGATTCTCCAACTCATTGTGCATCGAATAGGCTAATAAAATCACTACCAAAAATGACAAATCTTAAACGACTTTTTTTTTCGATACCCAAATAACGTGAACTGGGAACCCAAAGTTGAAGCTTCAAACGGCAATTTAAGGCATTTCTCTTGCAGCTAGACTACCGGAAGTGGGGTTTATCAGATTCTCCAACTCAATGTGCATCGAATAGGCTAATAAAATCACTACCAAAAATGACAAATCTTAAACGACTTTTTTTTTCGATACCCAAATAACGTGAACTGGGAACCCAAAGTTGAAGCTTCAAACGGCAATTTAAGGCACTTCTCTTGCAGCTAGACTACCGGAAGTGGGGTTTATCAGATTCTCCAACTCATTGTGCATCGAATAGGCTAATAAAATCACTACCAAAAATGACAAATCTTAAACGACTTTTTTTTTCGATACCCAAATAACGTGAACTGGGAACCCAAAGTTGAAGCTTCAAACGGCAATTTAAGGCACTTCTCTTGCAGCTAGACTACCGGAAGTGGGGTTTATCAGATTCTCCAACTCATTGTGCATCGAATAGGCTAATAAAATCACTACCAAAAATGACAAATCTTAAACGACTTTTTTTTTCGATACCCAAATAACGTGAACTGGGAACCCAAAGTTGAAGCTTCAAACGGCAATTTAAGGCATTTCACTTGCAGCTAGACTACCGGAAGAGGGGTTTATCAGATTCTCCAACTCATTGTGCATCGAATAGGCTAATAAAATCACTACCAAAAATGACAAATCTTAAACGACTTTTTTTTTCGATACCCAAATAACGTGAACTGGGAACCCAAAGTTGAAGCTTCAAACGGCAATTTAAGGCATTTCTCTTGCAGCTAGACTACCGGAAGTGGGGTTTATCAGATTCTCCAACTCATTGTGCATCGAATAGGCTAATAAAATCACTACCAAAAATGACAAATCTTAAACGACTTTTTTTTTCGATACCCAAATAACGTGAACTGGGAAACCAAAGTTGAAGCTTCAAACGGCAATTTAAGGCACTTCTCTTGCAACTCATTGTGCATCGAATAGGCTAATAAAATCACTACCAAAAATGACAAATCTTAAACGACTTTTTTTTTCGATACCCAAATAACGTGAACTGGGAACCCAAAGTTGAAGCTTCAAACGGCAATTTAAGGCATTTCTCTTGCAGCTAGACTACCGGAAGTGGGGTTTATCAGATTCTCCAACTCATTGTGCATCGAATAGGCTAATAAAATCACTACCAAAAATGACAAATCTTAAACGACTTTTTTTTTCGATACCCAAATAACGTGAACTGGGAACCCAAAGTTGAAGCTTCAAACGGCAATTTAAGGCATTTCTCTTGCAGCTAAACTACCGGAAGTGGGGTTTATCAGATTCTCCAACTCATTGTGCATCGAATAGGCTAATAAAATCACTACCAAAAATGACAAATCTTAAACGACTTTTTTTTTCGATACCCAAATAACGTGAACTGGGAACCCAAAGTTGAAGCTTCAAACGGCAATTTAAGGCATTTCTCTTGCAGCTAGACTACCGGAAGTGGGGTTTATCAGATTCTCCAACTCATTGTGCATCGAATAGGCTAATAAAATCACTACCAAAAATGACAAATCTTAAACGACTTTTTTTTTCGATACCCAAATAACGTGAACTGGGAACCCAAAGTTGAAGCTTCAAACGGCAATTTAAGGCACTTCTCTTGCAGCTAGACTACCGGAAGTGGGGTTTATCAGATTCTCCAACTCATTGTGCATCGAATAGGCTAATAAAATCACTACCAAAAATGACAAAGCTTAAACGACTTTTTTTTTCGATACCCAAATAACGTGAACTGGGAACCCAAAGTTGAAGCTTCAAACGGCAATTTAAGGCATTTCACTTGCAGCTAGACTACCGGAAGAGGGGTTTATCAGATTCTCCAACTCATTGTGCATCGAATAGGCTAATAAAATCACTACCAAAAATGACAAATCTTAAACGACTTTTTTTTTCGATACCCAAATAACGTGAACTGGGAACCCAAAGTTGAAGCTTCAAACGGCAATTTAAGGCATTTCTCTTGCAGCTAGACTACCGGAAGTGGGGTTTATCAGATTCTCCAACTCATTGTGCATCGAATAGGCTAATAAAATCACTACCAAAAATGACAAATCTTAAACGACTTTTTTTTTCGATACCCAAATAACGTGAACTGGGAAACCAAAGTTGAAGCTTCAAACGGCAATTTAAGGCACTTCTCTTGCAGCTAAACTACCGGAAGTGGGGTTTATCAGATTCTCCAACTCATTGTGCATCGAATAGGCTAATAAAATCACTACCAAAAATGACAAATCTTAAACGACTTTTTTTTTCGATACCCAAATAACGTGAACTGGGAACCCAAAGTTGAAGCTTCAAACGGCAATTTAAGGCATTTCTCTTGCAGCTAGACTACCGGAAGTGGGGTTTATCAGATTCTCCAACTCATTGTGCATCGAATAGGCTAATAAAATCACTACCAAAAATGACAAATCTTAAACGACTTTTTTTTTCGATACCCAAATAACGTGAACTGGGAACCCAAAGTTGAAGCTTCAAACGGCAATTTAAGGCACTTCTCTTGCAGCTAGACTACCGGAAGTGGGGTTTATCAGATTCTCCAACTCATTGTGCATCGAATAGGCTAATAAAATCACTACCAAAAATGACAAATCTTAAACGACTTTTTTTTTCGATACCCAAATAACGTGAACTGGGAAACCAAAGTTGAAGCTTCAAACGGCAATTTAAGGCACTTCTCTTGCAGCTAAACTACCGGAAGTGGGGTTTATCAGATTCTCCAACTCATTGTGCATCGAATAGGCTAATAAAATCACTACCAAAAATGACAAATCTTAAACGACTTTTTTTTTCGATACCCAAATAACGTGAACTGGGAACCCAAAGTTGAAGCTTCAAACGGCAATTTAAGGTATTTCTCTTGCAGCTAGACTACCGGAAGTGGGGTTTATCAGATTCTCCAACTCATTGTGCATCGAATAGGCTAATAAAATCACTACCAAAAATGACAAATCTTAAACGACTTTTTTTTTCGATACCCAAATAACGTGAACTGGGAACCCAAAGTTGAAGCTTCAAACGGCAATTTAAGGCATTTCTCTTGCAGCTAGACTACCGGAAGTGGGGTTTATCAGATTCTCCAACTCATTGTGCATCGAATAGGCTAATAAAATCACTACCAAAAATGACAAATCTTAAACGACTTTTTTTTTCGATACCCAAATAACGTGAACTGGGAAACCAAAGTTGAAGCTTCATACGGCAATTTAAGGCACTTCTCTTGCAGCTAGACTACCGGAAGTGGGGTTTATCAGATTCTCCAACTCATTGTGCATCGAATAGGCTAATAAAATCACTACCAAAAATGACAAATCTTAAACGACTTTTTTTTTCGATACCCAAATAACGTGAACTGGGAACCCAAAGTTGAAGCTTCAAACGGCAATTTAAGGCATTTCTCTTGCAGCTAGACTACCGGAAGTGGGGTTTATCAGATTCTCCAACTCATTGTGCATCGAATAGGCTAATAAAATGACTACCAACAATGACAAATCTTAAACGACTTTTTTTTTCGATACCCAAATAACGTGAACTGGGAACCCAAAGTTGAAGCTTCAAACGGCAATTTAAGGCACTTCTCTTGCAGCTAGACTACCGGAAGTGGGGTTTATCAGATTCTCCAACTCATTGTGCATCGAATAGGCTAATAAAATCACTACCAAAAATGACAAATCTTAAACGACTTTTTTTTTCGATACCCAAATAACGTGAACTGGGAACCCAAAGTTGAAGCTTCAAACGGCAATTTAAGGCACTTCTCTTGCAGCTAGACTACCGGAAGTGGGGTTTATCAGATTCTCCAACTCATTGTGCATCGAATAGGCTAATAAAATCACTACCAAAAATGACAAATCTTAAACGACTTTTTTTTTCGATACCCAAATAACGTGAACTGGGAACCCAAAGTTGAAGCTTCAAACGGCAATTTAAGGCACTTCTCTTGCAGCTAGACTACCGGAAGTGGGGTTTATCAAATTCTCCAACTCATTGTGCATCGAATAGGTTAATAAAATCACTACCAAAAATGACAAATCTTAAACGACTTTTTTTTTCGATACCCAAATAACGTGAACTGGGAACCCAAAGTTGAAGCTTCAAACGGCAATTTAAGGTATTTCTCTTGCAGCTAGACTACCGGAAGTGGGGTTTATCAGATTCTCCAACTCATTGTGCATCGAATAGGCTAATAAAATCACTACCAAAAATGACAAATCTTAAACGACTTTTTTTTTCGATACCCAAATAACGTGAACTGGGAACCCAAAGTTGAAGCTTCAAACGGCAATTTAAGGCATTTCTCTTGCAGCTAGACTACCGGAAGTGGGGTTTATCAGATTCTCCAACTCATTGTGCATCGAATAGGCTAATAAAATCACTACCAAAAATGACAAATCTTAAACGACTTTTTTTTTCGATACCCAAATAACGTGAACTGGGAAACCAAAGTTGAAGCTTCAAACGGCAATTTAAGGCATTTCTCTTGCAGCTAGACTACCGGAAGTGGGGTTTATCAGATTCTCCAACTCATTGTGCATCGAATAGGCTAATAAAATCACTACCAAAAATGACAAATCTTAAACGACTTTTTTTTTCGATACCCAAATAACGTGAACTGGGAACCCAAAGTTGAAGCTTCAAACGGCAATTTAAGGCATTTCTCTTGCAGCTAGACTACCGGAAGTGGGGTTTATCAGATTCTCCAACTCATTGTGCATCGAATAGGCTAATAAAATCACTACCAAAAATGACAAATCTTAAACGACTTTTTTTTTCGATACCCAAATAACGTGAACTGGGAAACCAAAGTTGAAGCTTCAAACGGCAATTTAAGGCATTTCTCTTGCAGCTAGACTACCGGAAGTGGGGTTTATCAGATTCTCCAACTCATTGTGCATCGAATAGGCTAATAAAATCACTACCAAAAATGACAAATCTTAAACGACTTTTTTTTTCGATACCCAAATAACGTGAACTGGGAACCCAAAGTTGAAGCTTCAAACGGCAATTTAAGGCATTTCTCTTGCAGCTAGACTACCGGAAGTGGGGTTTATCAGATTCTCCAACTCATTGTGCATCGAATAGGCTAATAAAATCACTAGCAAAAATGACAAATCTTAAACGACTTTTTTTTTCGATACCCAAATAACGTGAACTGGGAACCCAAAGTTGAAGCTTCAAACGGCAATTTAAGGCACTTCTCTTGCAGCTAGACTACCGGAAGTGGGGTTTATCAGATTCTCCAACTCATTGTGCATCGAATAGGCTAATAAAATCACTACCAAAAATGACAAATCTTAAACGACTTTTTTTTTCGATACCCAAATAACGTGAACTGGGAACCCAAAGTTGAAGCTTCAAACGGCAATTTAAGGCATTTCTCTTGCAGCTAGACTACCGGAAGTGGGGTTTATCAGATTCTCCAACTCATTGTGCATCGAATAGGCTAATAAAATCACTACCAAAAATGACAAATCTTAAACGACTTTTTTTTTCGATACCCAAATAACGTGAACTGGGAAACCAAAGTTGAAGCTTCAAACGGCAATTTAAGGCATTTCTCTTGCAGCTAGACTACCGGAAGTGGGGTTTATCAGATTCTCCAACTCATTGTGCATCGAATAGGCTAATAAAATCACTACCAAAAATGACAAATCTTAAACGACTTTTTTTTTCGATACCCAAATAACGTGAACTGGGAACCCAAAGTTGAAGCTTCAAACGGCAATTTAAGGCATTTCTCTTGCAGCTAGACTACCGGAAGTGGGGTTTATCAGATTCTCCAACTCATTGTGCATCGAATAGGCTAATAAAATCACTAGCAAAAATGACAAATCTTAAACGACTTTTTTTTTCGATACCCAAATAACGTGAACTGGGAACCCAAAGTTGAAGCTTCAAACGGCAATTTAAGGCACTTCTCTTGCAGCTAGACTACCGGAAGTGGGGTTTATCAGATTCTCCAACTCATTGTGCATCGAATAGGCTAATAAAATCACTACCAAAAATGACAAATCTTAAACGACTTTTTTTTTCGATACCCAAATAACGTGAACTGGGAACCCAAAGTTGAAGCTTCAAACGGCAATTTAAGGTATTTCTCTTGCAGCTAGACTACCGGAAGTGGGGTTTATCAGATTCTCCAACTCATTGTGCATCGAATAGGCTAATAAAATCACTACCAAAAATGACAAATCTTAAACGACTTTTTTTTTCGATACCCAAATAACGTGAACTGGGAACCCAAAGTTGAAGCTTCAAACGGCAATTTAAGGTATTTCTCTTGCAGCTAGACTACCGGAAGTGGGGTTTATCAGATTCTCCAACTCATTGTGCATCGAATAGGCTAATAAAATCACTACCAAAAATGACAAATCTTAAACGACTTTTTTTTTCGATACCCAAATAACGTGAACTGGGAACCCAAAGTTGAAGCTTCAAACGGCAATTTAAGGCATTTCTCTTGCAGCTAGACTACCGGAAGTGGGGTTTATCAGATTCTCCAACTCATTGTGCATCGAATAGGCTAATAAAATCACTACCAAAAATGACAAATCTTAAACGACTTTTTTTTTCGATACCCAAATAACGTGAACTGGGAAACCAAAGTTGAAGCTTCAAACGGCAATTTAAGGCATTTCTCTTGCAGCTAGACTACCGGAAGTGGGGTTTATCAGATTCTCCAACTCATTGTGCATCGAATAGGCTAATAAAATCACTACCAAAAATGACAAATCTTAAACGACTTTTTTTTTCGATACCCAAATAACGTGAACTGGGAACCCAAAGTTGAAGCTTCAAACGGCAATTTAAGGCATTTCTCTTGCAGCTAGACTACCGGAAGTGGGGTTTATCAGATTCTCCAACTCATTGTGCATCGAATAGGCTAATAAAATCACTACCAAAAATGACAAATCTTAAACGACTTTTTTTTTCGATACCCAAATAACGTGAACTGGGAAACCAAAGTTGAAGCTTCAAACGGCAATTTAAGGCATTTCTCTTGCAGCTAGACTACCGGAAGTGGGGTTTATCAGATTCTCCAACTCATTGTGCATCGAATAGGCTAATAAAATCACTACCAAAAATGACAAATCTTAAACGACTTTTTTTTTCGATACCCAAATAACGTGAACTGGGAACCCAAAGTTGAAGCTTCAAACGGCAATTTAAGGCATTTCTCTTGCAGCTAGACTACCGGAAGTGGGGTTTATCAGATTCTCCAACTCATTGTGCATCGAATAGGCTAATAAAATCACTAGCAAAAATGACAAATCTTAAACGACTTTTTTTTTCGATACCCAAATAACGTGAACTGGGAACCCAAAGTTGAAGCTTCAAACGGCAATTTAAGGCACTTCTCTTGCAGCTAGACTACCGGAAGTGGGGTTTATCAGATTCTCCAACTCATTGTGCATCGAATAGGCTAATAAAATCACTACCAAAAATGACAAATCTTAAACGACTTTTTTTTTCGATACCCAAATAACGTGAACTGGGAACCCAAAGTTGAAGCTTCAAACGGCAATTTAAGGCATTTCTCTTGCAGCTAGACTACCGGAAGTGGGGTTTATCAGATTCTCCAACTCATTGTGCATCGAATAGGCTAATAAAATCACTACCAAAAATGACAAATCTTAAACGACTTTTTTTTTCGATACCCAAATAACGTGAACTGGGAAACCAAAGTTGAAGCTTCAAACGGCAATTTAAGGCATTTCTCTTGCAGCTAGACTACCGGAAGTGGGGTTTATCAGATTCTCCAACTCATTGTGCATCGAATAGGCTAATAAAATCACTACCAAAAATGACAAATCTTAAACGACTTTTTTTTTCGATACCCAAATAACGTGAACTGGGAACCCAAAGTTGAAGCTTCAAACGGCAATTTAAGGCATTTCTCTTGCAGCTAGACTACCGGAAGTGGGGTTTATCAGATTCTCCAACTCATTGTGCATCGAATAGGCTAATAAAATCACTAGCAAAAATGACAAATCTTAAACGACTTTTTTTTTCGATACCCAAATAACGTGAACTGGGAACCCAAAGTTGAAGCTTCAAACGGCAATTTAAGGCACTTCTCTTGCAGCTAGACTACCGGAAGTGGGGTTTATCAGATTCTCCAACTCATTGTGCATCGAATAGGCTAATAAAATCACTACCAAAAATGACAAATCTTAAACGACTTTTTTTTTCGATACCCAAATAACGTGAACTGGGAACCCAAAGTTGAAGCTTCAAACGGCAATTTAAGGTATTTCTCTTGCAGCTAGACTACCGGAAGTGGGGTTTATCAGATTCTCCAACTCATTGTGCATCGAATAGGCTAATAAAATCACTACCAAAAATGACAAATCTTAAACGACTTTTTTTTTCGATACCCAAATAACGTGAACTGGGAACCCAAAGT
Organism: Acanthosepion lycidas; assembly: GCA_963932145.1. Taxonomy (NCBI): domain Eukaryota; kingdom Metazoa; phylum Mollusca; class Cephalopoda; order Sepiida; family Sepiidae; genus Acanthosepion; species Acanthosepion lycidas. The sequence continues at coordinate 101,434 of CAWVQA010001038.1, read as the reverse complement.
TGAAGCTTCAAACGGCAATTTAAGGCATTTCTCTTGCAGCTAGACTACCGGAAGTGGAGTTTATCAGATTCTCCAACTCATTGTGCATCGAATAGGCTAATAAAATCACTACCAAAAATGACAAATCTTAAACGACTTTTTTTTTCGATACCCAAATAACGTGAACTGGGAAACCAAAGTTGAAGCTTCAAACGGCAATTTAAGGCATTTCTCTTGCAGCTAGACTACCGGAAGTGGGGTTTATCAGATTCTCCAACTCATTGTGCATCGAATAGGCTAATAAAATCACTACCAAAAATGACAAATCTTAAACGACTTTTTTTTTCGATACCCAAATAACGTGAACTGGGAACCCAAAGTTGAAGCTTCAAACGGCAATTTAAGGCATTTCTCTTGCAGCTAGACTACCGGAAGTGGGGTTTATCAGATTCTCCAACTCATTGTGCATCGAATAGGCTAATAAAATCACTAGCAAAAATGACAAATCTTAAACGACTTTTTTTTTCGATACCCAAATAACGTGAACTGGGAACCCAAAGTTGAAGCTTCAAACGGCAATTTAAGGCACTTCTCTTGCAGCTAGACTACCGGAAGTGGGGTTTATCGGATTCTCCAACTCATTGTGCATCGAATAGGCTAATAAAATCACTTCCAAAAATGACAAATCTTAAAAGACTTTTTTTTTCGATACCCAAATAACGTGAACTGGGAACCCAAAGTTGAAGATTCAAACGGCAATTTAAGGCATTTCTCTTGCAGCTAGACTACCGGAAGTGGGGTTTATCAGATTCTCCAACTCATTGTGCATCGAATAGGCTAATAAAATCACTACCAAAAATGACAAATCTTAAACGACTTTTTTTTTCGATACCCAAATAACGTGAACTGGGAACCCAAAGTTGAAGCTTCAAACGGCAATTTAAGGCATTTCTCTTGCAGCTAGACTACCGGAAGTGGGGTTTATCAGATTCTCCAACTCATTGTGCATCGAATAGGCTAATAAAATCACTACCAAAAATGACAAATCTTAAACGACTTTTTTTTTCGATACCCAAATAACGTGAACTGGGAACCCAAAGTTGAAGCTTCAAACGGCAATTTAAGGCATTTCTCTTGCAGCTAGACTACCGGAAGTGGGGTTTATCAGATTCTCCAACTCATTGTGCATCGAATAGGCTAATAAAATCACTACCAAAAATGACAAATCTTAACCGACTTTTTTTTTCGATACCCAAATAACGTGAACTGGGAACCCAAAGTTGAAGCTTCAAACGGCAATTTAAGGCACTTCTCTCGCAGCTAGACTACCGGAAGTGGGGTTTATCGGATTCTCCAACTCATTGTGCATCGAATAGGCTAATAAAATCACTACCAAAAATGACAAATCTTAAACGACTTTTTTTTTCGATACCCAAATAACGTGAACTGGGAACCCAAAGTTGAAGCTTCAAACGGCAATTTAAGGTATTTCTCTTGCAGCTAGACTACTGGAAGTGGGGTTTATCAGATTCTCCAACTCATTGTGCATCGAATAGGCTAATAAAATCACTTCCAAAAATGACAAATCTTAAAAGACTTTTTTTTTCGATACCCAAATAACGTGAACTGGGAACCCAAAGTTGAAGATTCAAACGGCAATTTAAGGCATTTCTCTTGCAGCTAGACTACCGGAAGTGGGGTTTATCAGATTCTCCAACTCATTGTGCATCGAATAGGCTAATAAAATCACTACCAAAAATGACAAATCTTAAACGACTTTTTTTTTCGATACCCAAATAACGTGAACTGGGAACCCAAAGTTGAAGCTTCAAACGGCAATTTAAGGCATTTCTCTTGCAGCTAGACTACCGGAAGTGGGGTTTATCAGATTCTCCAACTCATTGTGCATCGAATAGGCTAATAAAATCACTACCAAAAATGACAAATCTTAAAAGACTTTTTTTTTCGATACCCAAATAACGTGAACTGGGAACCCAAAGTTGAAGATTCAAACGGCAATTTAAGGCATTTCTCTTGCAGCTAGACTACCGGAAGTGGGGTTTATCAGATTCTCCAACTCATTGTGCATCGAATAGGCTAATAAAATCACTACCAAAAATGACAAATCTTAAACGACTTTTTTTTTCGATACCCAAATAACGTGAACTGGGAACCCAAAGTTGAAGCTTCAAACGGCAATTTAAGGCATTTCTCTTGCAGCTAGACTACCGGAAGTGGGGTTTATCAGATTCTCCAACTCATTGTGCATCGAATAGGCTAATAAAATCACTACCAAAAATGACAAATCTTAAACGACTTTTTTTTTCGATACCCAAATAACGTGAACTGGGAACCCAAAGTTGAAGCTTCAAACGGCAATTTAAGGCATTTCTCTTGCAGCTAGACTACCGGAAGTGGGGTTTATCAGATTCTCCAACTCATTGTGCATCGAATAGGCTAATAAAATCACTACCAAAAATGACAAATCTTAACCGACTTTTTTTTTCGATACCCAAATAACGTGAACTGGGAACCCAAAGTTGAAGCTTCAAACGGCAATTTAAGGCACTTCTCTCGCAGCTAGACTACCGGAAGTGGGATTTATCGGATTCTCCAACTCATTGTGCATCGAATAGGCTAATAAAATCACTACCAAAAATGACAAATCTTAAACGACTTTTTTTTTCGATACCCAAATAACGTGAACTGGGAACCCAAAGTTGAAGCTTCAAACGGCAATTTAAGGTATTTCTCTTGCAGCTAGACTACCGGAAGTGGGGTTTATCAGATTCTCCAACTCATTGTGCATCGAATAGGCTAATAAAATCACTACCAAAAATGACAAATCTTAAACGACTTTTTTTTTCGATACCCAAATAACGTGAACTGGGAACCCAAAGTTGAAGCTTCAAACGGCAATTTAAGGCATTTCTCTTGCAGCTAGACTACCGGAAGTGGAGTTTATCAGATTCTCCAACTCATTGTGCATCGAATAGGCTAATAAAATCACTACCAAAAATGACAAATCTTAAACGACTTTTTTTTTCGATACCCAAATAACGTGAACTGGGAAACCAAAGTTGAAGCTTCAAACGGCAATTTAAGGCATTTCTCTTGCAGCTAGACTACCGGAAGTGGGGTTTATCAGATTCTCCAACTCATTGTGCATCGAATAGGCTAATAAAATCACTACCAAAAATGACAAATCTTAAACGACTTTTTTTTTCGATACCCAAATAACGTGAACTGGGAAACCAAAGTTGAAGCTTCAAACGGCAATTTAAGGCACTTCTCTTGCAGCTAAACTACCGGAAGTGGGGTTTATCAGATTCTCCAACTCATTGTGCATCGAATAGGCTAATAAAATCACTACCAAAAATGACAAATCTTAAACGACTTTTTTTTTCGATACCCAAATAACGTGAACTGGGAACCCAAAGTTGAAGCTTCAAACGGCAATTTAAGGCATTTCTCTTGCAGCTAGACTACCAGAAGTGGGGTTTATCAGATTCTCCAACTCATTGTGCATCGAATAGGCTAATAAAATCACTACCAAAAATGACAAATCTTAAACGACTTTTTTTTTCGATACCCAAATAACGTGAACTGGGAACCCAAAGTTGAAGCTTCAAACGGCAATTTAAGGCACTTCTCTTGCAGCTAGACTACCGGAAGTGGGGTTTATCGGATTCTCCAACTCATTGTGCATCGAATAGGCTAATAAAATCACTTCCAAAAATGACAAATCTTAAAAGACTTTTTTTTTCGATACCCAAATAACGTGAACTGGGAACCCAAAGTTGAAGATTCAAACGGCAATTTAAGGCATTTCTCTTGCAGCTAGACTACCGGAAGTGGGGTTTATCAGATTCTCCAACTCATTGTGCATCGAATAGGCTAATAAAATCACTACCAAAAATGACAAATCTTAAACGACTTTTTTTTTCGATACCCAAATAACGTGAACTGGGAACCCAAAGTTGAAGCTTCAAACGGCAATTTAAGGCATTTCTCTTGCAGCTAGACTACCGGAAGTGGGGTTTATCAGATTCTCCAACTCATTGTGCATCGAATAGGCTAATAAAATCACTACCAAAAATGACAAATCTTAAACGACTTTTTTTTTCGATACCCAAATAACGTGAACTGGGAACCCAAAGTTGAAGCTTCAAACGGCAATTTAAGGCATTTCTCTTGCAGCTAGACTACCGGAAGTGGGGTTTATCAGATTCTCCAACTCATTGTGCATCGAATAGGCTAATAAAATCACTACCAAAAATGACAAATCTTAACCGACTTTTTTTTTCGATACCCAAATAACGTGAACTGGGAACCCAAAGTTGAAGCTTCAAACGGCAATTTAAGGCACTTCTCTCGCAGCTAGACTACCGGAAGTGGGGTTTATCGGATTCTCCAACTCATTGTGCATCGAATAGGCTAATAAAATCACTACCAAAAATGACAAATCTTAAACGACTTTTTTTTTCGATACCCAAATAACGTGAACTGGGAACCCAAAGTTGAAGCTTCAAACGGCAATTTAAGGTATTTCTCTTGCAGCTAGACTACTGGAAGTGGGGTTTATCAGATTCTCCAACTCATTGTGCATCGAATAGGCTAATAAAATCACTTCCAAAAATGACAAATCTTAAAAGACTTTTTTTTTCGATACCCAAATAACGTGAACTGGGAACCCAAAGTTGAAGATTCAAACGGCAATTTAAGGCATTTCTCTTGCAGCTAGACTACCGGAAGTGGGGTTTATCAGATTCTCCAACTCATTGTGCATCGAATAGGCTAATAAAATCACTACCAAAAATGACAAATCTTAAACGACTTTTTTTTTCGATACCCAAATAACGTGAACTGGGAACCCAAAGTTGAAGCTTCAAACGGCAATTTAAGGCATTTCTCTTGCAGCTAGACTACCGGAAGTGGGGTTTATCAGATTCTCCAACTCATTGTGCATCGAATAGGCTAATAAAATCACTACCAAAAATGACAAATCTTAAACGACTTTTTTTTTCGATACCCAAATAACGTGAACTGGGAACCCAAAGTTGAAGCTTCAAACGGCAATTTAAGGCATTTCTCTTGCAGCTAGACTACCGGAAGTGGGGTTTATCAGATTCTCCAACTCATTGTGCATCGAATAGGCTAATAAAATCACTACCAAAAATGACAAATCTTAACCGACTTTTTTTTTCGATACCCAAATAACGTGAACTGGGAACCCAAAGTTGAAGCTTCAAACGGCAATTTAAGGCACTTCTCTCGCAGCTAGACTACCGGAAGTGGGATTTATCGGATTCTCCAACTCATTGTGCATCGAATAGGCTAATAAAATCACTACCAAAAATGACAAATCTTAAACGACTTTTTTTTTCGATACCCAAATAACGTGAACTGGGAACCCAAAGTTGAAGCTTCAAACGGCAATTTAAGGTATTTCTCTTGCAGCTAGACTACCGGAAGTGGGGTTTATCAGATTCTCCAACTCATTGTGCATCGAATAGGCTAATAAAATCACTACCAAAAATGACAAATCTTAAACGACTTTTTTTTTCGATACCCAAATAACGTGAACTGGGAACCCAAAGTTGAAGCTTCAAACGGCAATTTAAGGCATTTCTCTTGCAGCTAGACTACCGGAAGTGGAGTTTATCAGATTCTCCAACTCATTGTGCATCGAATAGGCTAATAAAATCACTACCAAAAATGACAAATCTTAAACGACTTTTTTTTTCGATACCCAAATAACGTGAACTGGGAAACCAAAGTTGAAGCTTCAAACGGCAATTTAAGGCATTTCTCTTGCAGCTAGACTACCGGAAGTGGGGTTTATCAGATTCTCCAACTCATTGTGCATCGAATAGGCTAATAAAATCACTACCAAAAATGACAAATCTTAAACGACTTTTTTTTTCGATACCCAAATAACGTGAACTGGGAAACCAAAGTTGAAGCTTCAAACGGCAATTTAAGGCACTTCTCTTGCAGCTAAACTACCGGAAGTGGGGTTTATCAGATTCTCCAACTCATTGTGCATCGAATAGGCTAATAAAATCACTACCAAAAATGACAAATCTTAAACGACTTTTTTTTTCGATACCCAAATAACGTGAACTGGGACCCCAAAGTTGAAGCTTCAAACGGCAATTTAAGGCATTTCTCTTGCAGCTAGACTACCAGAAGTGGGGTTTATCAGATTCTCCAACTCATTGTGCATCGAATAGGCTAATAAAATCACTACCAAAAATGACAAATCTTAAACGACTTTTTTTTTCGATACCCAAATAACGTGAACTGGGAACCCAAAGTTGAAGCTTCAAACGGCAATTTAAGGCACTTCTCTTGCAGCTAGACTACCGGAAGTGGGGTTTATCGGATTCTCCAACTCATTGTGCATCGAATAGGCTAATAAAATCACTTCCAAAAATGACAAATCTTAAAAGACTTTTTTTTTCGATACCCAAATAACGTGAACTGGGAACCCAAAGTTGAAGATTCAAACGGCAATTTAAGGCATTTCTCTTGCAGCTAGACTACCGGAAGTGGGGTTTATCAGATTCTCCAACTCATTGTGCATCGAATAGGCTAATAAAATCACTACCAAAAATGACAAATCTTAAACGACTTTTTTTTTCGATACCCAAATAACGTGAACTGGGAACCCAAAGTTGAAGCTTCAAACGGCAATTTAAGGCATTTCTCTTGCAGCTAGACTACCGGAAGTGGGGTTTATCAGATTCTCCAACTCATTGTGCATCGAATAGGCTAATAAAATCACTACCAAAAATGACAAATCTTAAACGACTTTTTTTTTCGATACCCAAATAACGTGAACTGGGAACCCAAAGTTGAAGCTTCAAACGGCAATTTAAGGCATTTCTCTTGCAGCTAGACTACCGGAAGTGGGGTTTATCAGATTCTCCAACTCATTGTGCATCGAATAGGCTAATAAAATCACTACCAAAAATGACAAATCTTAACCGACTTTTTTTTTCGATACCCAAATAACGTGAACTGGGAACCCAAAGTTGAAGCTTCAAACGGCAATTTAAGGCACTTCTCTCGCAGCTAGACTACCGGAAGTGGGGTTTATCGGATTCTCCAACTCATTGTGCATCGAATAGGCTAATAAAATCACTACCAAAAATGACAAATCTTAAACGACTTTTTTTTTCGATACCCAAATAACGTGAACTGGGAACCCAAAGTTGAAGCTTCAAACGGCAATTTAAGGCATTTCTCTTGCAGCTAGACTACCGGAAGTGGGGTTTATCAGATTCTCCAACTCATTGTGCATCGAATAGGCTAATAAAATCACTACCAAAAATGACAAATCTTAAACGACTTTTTTTTTCGATACCCAAATAACGTGAACTGGGAACCCAAAGTTGAAGCTTCAAACGGCAATTTAAGGCACTTCTCTTGCAGCTAGACTACCGGAAGTGGGGTTTATCAGATTCTCCAACTCATTGTGCATCGAATAGGCTAATAAAATCACTACAAAAAATGACAAATCTTAAACGACTTTTTTTTTCGATACCCAAATAACGTGAACTGGGAACCCAAAGTTGAAGATTCAAACGGCAATTTAAGGCATTTCTCTTGCAGCTAGACTACCGGAAGTGGGGTTTATTAGATTCTCCAACTCATTGTGCATCGAATAGGCTAATAAAATCACTACCAAAAATGACAAATCTTAAACGACTTTTTTTTTCGATACCCAAATAACATGAACTGTGAACCCAAAGTTGAAGCTTCAAACGGCAATTTAAGGCACTTCTCTTGCAGCTAGACTACCGGAAGTGGGGTTTATCGGATTCTCCAACTCATTGTGCATCGAATAGGCTAATAAAATCACTACCAAAAATGACAAATCTTAAACGACTTTTTTTTTCGATACCCAAATAACGTGAACTGGGAACCCAAAGTTGAAGCTTCAAACGGCAATTTAAGGCATTTCTCTTGCAGCTAGACTACCGGAAGTGGGGTTTATCAGATTCTCCAACTCATTGTGCATCGAATAGGCTAATAAAATCACTACCAAAAATGACAAATCTTAAACGACTTTTTTTTTCGATACCCAAATAACGTGAACTGGGAAACCAAAGTTGAAGCTTCAAACGGCAATTTAAGGCATTTCTCTTGCAGCTAGACTACCGGAAGTGGGGTTTATCAGATTCTCCAACTCATTGTGCATCGAATAGGCTAATAAAATCACTACCAAAAATGACAAATCTTAAACGACTTTTTTTTTCGATACCCAAATAACGTGAACTGGGAAACCAAAGTTGAAGCTTCAAACGGCAATTTAAGGCACTTCTCTTGCAGCTAAACTACCGGAAGTGGGGTTTATCAGATTCTCCTACTCATTGTGCATCGAATAGGCTAATAAAATCACTACCAAAAATGACAAATCTTAAACGACTTTTTTTTTCGATACCCAAATAACGTGAACTGGGACCCCAAAGTTGAAGCTTCAAACGGCAATTTAAGGCATTTCTCTTGCAGCTAGACTACCAGAAGTGGGGTTTATCAGATTCTCCAACTCATTGTGCATCGAATAGGCTAATAAAATCACTACCAAAAATGACAAATCTTAAACGACTTTTTTTTTCGATACCCAAATAACGTGAACTGGGAACCCAAAGTTGAAGCTTCAAACGGCAATTTAAGGCATTTCTCTTGCAGCTAGACTACCTGAAGTGGGGTTTATCAGATTCTCCAACTCATTGTGCATCGAATAGGCTAATAAAATCACTACCAAAAATGACAAATCTTAAACGACTTTTTTTTTCGATACCCAAATAACGTGAACTGGGAACCCAAAGTTCAAGCTTCAAACGGCAATTTAAGGCACTTCTCTTGCAGCTAGACTACCGGAAGTGGGGTTTATCGGATTCTCCAACTCATTGTGCATCGAATAGGCTAATTAAATCACTTCCAAAAATGACAAATCTTAAAAGACTTTTTTTTTCGATACCCAAATAACGTGAACTGGGAACCCAAAGTTGAAGATTCAAACGGCAATTTAAGGCATTTCACTTGCAGCTAGACTACCGGAAGTGGGGTTTATCAGATTCTCCAACTCATTGTGCATCTAATAGGCTAATGAAATCACTACCAAAAATGACAAATCTTAAACGACTTTTTTTTTCGATACCCAAATAACGTGAACTGGGAACCCAAAGTTGAAGCTTCAAACGGCAATTTAAGGCATTTCTCTTGCAGCTAGACTACCGGAAGTGGGGTTTATCTGATTCTCCAACTCATGGTGCATCTAATAGGCTAATAAAATCACTACCAAAAATGACAAATCTTAATCGACTTTTTTTTTCGATACCCAAATAACGTGAACTGGGAACCCAAATTTGAAGCTTCAAACGGCAATTTAAGGCATTTCTCTTGCAGCTAGACTACCGGAAGTGGGGTTTATCAGATTCTCCAACTCATTGTGCATCTAATAGGCTAATAAAATCACTACCAAAAATGACAAATCTTAATCGACTTTTTTTTTCGATACCCAAATAACGTGAACTGGCAACCCAAAGTTGAAGCTTCAAACGGCAATTTAAGGCATTTCTCTTGCAGCTAGACTACCGGAAGTGGGGTTTATCATGATTCTCCAACTCATTGTGCATCTAATAGGCTAATAAAATCACTACCAAAAATGACAAATCTTAATCGACTTTTTTTTTCGATACCCAAATAACGTGAACTGGGAACCAAAAGTTGAAGCTTCAAACGGCAATTTAAGGCATTTCTCTTGCAGCTAGACTACCGGAAGTGGGGTTTATCATGATTCTCCAACTCATTGTGCATCTAATAGGCTAATAAAATCACTACCAAAAATGACAAATCTTAATCGACTTTTTTTTTCGATACCCAAATAACGTGAACTGGGAACCCAAAGTTGAAGCTTCAAACGGCAATTTAAGGCATTTCTCTTGCAGCTAGACTACCGGAAGTGGGGTATATCTGATTCTCCAACTCATTGTGCATTTAATAGGCTAATAAAATCACTACCAAAAATGACAAATCTTAAACGATTTTTTTTTTCGATACCCAAATAACGTGAACTGGGAACCCAAATTTGAAGCTTCAAACGGCAATTTAAGGCATTTCTCTTGCAGCTAGACTACCGGAAGTGGGGTTTATCAGATTCTCCAACTCATTGTGCATCTAATAGGCTAATAAAATCACTACCAAAAATGACAAATCTTAATCGACTTTTTTTTACGATACCCAAATAACGTGAACTGGGAACCCAAAGTTGAAGCTTCAAACGGCAATTTAAGGCATTTCTCTTGCAGCTAGACTACCGGAAGTGGGGTTTATCTGATTCTCCAACTCATTGTGCATCTAATAGGCTAATAAAATCACTACCAAAAATGACAAATCTTAATCGACTTTTTTTTTCGATACCCAAATAACGTGAACTGGGAACCCAAAGTTGAAGCTTCAAACGGCAATTTAAGGCATTTCTCTTGCAGCTAGACTACCGGAAGTGGGGTTTATCTGATTCTCCAACTCATTGTGCATCTAATAGGCTAATAAAATCACTACCAAAAATGACAAATCTTAATCGACTTTTTTTTTCGATACCCAAATAACGTGAACTGGGAACCCAAAGTTGAAGCTTCAAACGGCAATTTAAGGCATTTCTCTTGCAGCTAGACTACCGGAAGTGGGGTTTATCTGATTCTCCAACTCATTGTGCATCTAATAGGCTAATAAAATCACTACCAAAAATGACAAATCTTAAACGATTTTTTTTTTCGATACCCAAATAACGTGAACTGGGAACCCAAATTTGAAGCTTCAAACGGCAATTTAAGGCATTTCTCTTGCAGCTAGACTACCGGAAGTGGGGTTTATCAGATTCTCCAACTCATTGTGCATCTAATAGGCTAATAAAATCACTACCAAAAATGACAAATCTTAATCGACTTTTTTTTTCGATACCCAAATAACGTGAACTGGGAACCCAAAGTTGAAGCTTCAAACGGCAATTTAAGGCATTTCTCTTGCAGCTAGACTACCGGAAGTGGGGTTTATCAGATTCTCCAACTCATTGTGCATCTAATAGGCTAATAAAATCACTACCAAAAATGACAAATCTTAATCGACTTTTTTTTACGATACCCAAATAACGTGATCTGGGAACCCAAAGTTGAAGCTTCAAACGGCAATTTAAGGCACTTCTCTTGCAGCTAGACTACCGGAAGTGGGGTTTATCAGATTCTCCAACTCATTGTGCATCGAATAGGCTAATGAAATCACTACCAAAAATGACAAATCTTAAACGACTTTTTTTTTCGATACCCAAATAACGTGAACTGGGAACCCAAAGTTGAAGCTTCAAACGGCAATTTAAGGCATTTCTCTTGCAGCTAGACTACCGGAAGTGGGGTTTATCTGATTCTCCAACTCATGGTGCATCTAATAGGCTAATAAAATCACTACCAAAAATGACAAATCTTAATCGACTTTTTTTTTCGATACCCAAATAACGTGAACTGGGAACCCAAATTTGAAGCTTCAAACGGCAATTTAAGGCATTTCTCTTGCAGCTAGACTACCGGAAGTGGGGTTTATCAGATTCTCCAACTCATTGTGCATCTAATAGGCTAATAAAATCACTACCAAAAATGACAAATCTTAATCGACTTTTTTTTTCGATACCCAAATAACGTGAACTGGGAACCCAAAGTTCAAGCTTCAAACGGCAATTTAAGGCATTTCTCTTGCAGCTAGACTACCGGAAGTGGGGTTTATCATGATTCTCCAACTCATTGTGCATCTAATAGGCTAATAAAATCACTACCAAAAATGACAAATCTTAATCGACTTTTTTTTTCGATACCCAAATAACGTGAACTGGGAACCAAAAGTTGAAGCTTCAAACGGCAATTTAAGGCATTTCTCTTGCAGCTAGACTACCGGAAGTGGGGTTTATCATGATTCTCCAACTCATTGTGCATCTAATAGGCTAATAAAATCACTACCAAAAATGACAAATCTTAATCGACTTTTTTTTTCGATACCCAAATAACGTGAACTGGGAACCCAAAGTTGAAGCTTCAAACGGCAATTTAAGGCATTTCTCTTGCAGCTAGACTACCGGAAGTGGGGTATATCTGATTCTCCAACTCATTGTGCATTTAATAGGCTAATAAAATCACTACCAAAAATGACAAATCTTAAACGATTTTTTTTTTCGATACCCAAATAACGTGAACTGGGAACCCAAATTTGAAGCTTCAAACGGCAATTTAAGGCATTTCTCTTGCAGCTAGACTACCGGAAGTGGGGTTTATCAGATTCTCCAACTCATTGTGCATCTAATAGGCTAATAAAATCAGTACCAAAAATGACAAATCTTAATCAACTTTTTTTTACGATACCCAAATAACGTGATCTGGGAACCCAAAGTTGAAGCTTCAAACGGCAATTTAAGGCATTTCTCTTGCAGCTAGGCTACCGGAAGTGGGGTTTATCAGATTCTCCAACTCATTGTGCATCTAATAGGCTAATAAAATCACTACCAAAAATGACAAATCTTAATCGACTTTTTTTTACGATACCCAAATAACGTGAACTGGGAACCCAAAGTTGAAGCTTCAAACGGCAATTTAAGGCATTTCTCTTGCAGCTAGACTACCGGAAGTGGGGTTTATCTGATTCTCCAACTCATTGTGCATCTAATAGGCTAATAAAATCACTACCAAAAATGACAAATCTTAATCGACTTTTTTTTTCGATACCCAAATAACGTGAACTGGGAACCCAAAGTTGAAGCTTCAAACGGCAATTTAAGGCATTTCTCTTGCAGCTAGACTACCGGAAGTGGGGTTTATCTGATTCTCCAACTCATTGTGCATCTAATAGGCTAATAAAATCACTACCAAAAATGACAAATCTTAATCGACTTTTTTTTTCGATACCCAAATAACGTGAACTGGGAACCCAAAGTTGAAGCTTCAAACGGCAATTTAAGGCATTTCTCTTGCAGCTAGACTACCGGAAGTGGGGTTTATCTGATTCTCCAACTCATTGTGCATCTAATAGGCTAATAAAATCACTACCAAAAATGACAAATCTTAAACGATTTTTTTTTTCGATACCCAAATAACGTGAACTGGGAACCCAAATTTGAAGCTTCAAACGGCAATTTAAGGCATTTCTCTTGCAGCTAGACTACCGGAAGTGGGGTTTATCAGATTCTCCAACTCATTGTGCATCTAATAGGCTAATAAAATCACTACCAAAAATGACAAATCTTAATCGACTTTTTTTTTCGATACCCAAATAACGTGAACTGGGAACCCAAAGTTGAAGCTTCAAACGGCAATTTAAGGCATTTCTCTTGCAGCTAGACTACCGGAAGTGGGGTTTATCAGATTCTCCAACTCATTGTGCATCTAATAGGCTAATAAAATCACTACCAAAAATGACAAATCTTAATCGACTTTTTTTTACGATACCCAAATAACGTGATCTGGGAACCCAAAGTTGAAGCTTCAAACGGCAATTTAAGGCACTTCTCTTGCAGCTAGACTACCGGAAGTGGGGTTTATCAGATTCTCCAACTCATTGTGCATCGAATAGGCTAATAAAATCACTACCAAAAATGACAAATCTTAAACGACTTTTTTTTTCGTTACCCAAATAACGTGAACTGGGAACCCAAAGTTGAAGCTTCAAACGGCAATTTAAGGCATTTCACTTGCAGCTAGACTACCGGAAGTGGGGTTTATCAGATTCTCCAACTCATTGTGCATCTAATAGGCGAATAAAATCACTACCAAAAATGACAAATCTTAATCGACTTTTTTTTACGATACCCAAATAACGTGAACTGGGAACCCAAAGTTGAAGCTTCAAACGGCAATTTAAGGCATTTCTCTTGCAGCTAGGCTACCGGAAGTGGGGTTTATCAGATTCTCCAACTCATTGTGCATCTAATAGGCGAATAAAATCACTACCAAAAATGACAAATCTTAATCGACTTTTTTTTACGATACCCAAATAACGTCAACTGGGAACCCAAAGTTGAAGCTTCAAACGGCAATTTAAGGCATTTCTCTTGCAGCTAGACTACCGGAAGTGGGGTTTATCAGATTCTCTAACTCATTGTGCATCTAATAGACGAATAAAATCACTACCAAAAATGACAAATCTTAATCGACTTTTTTTTACGATACCCAAATAACGTGAACTGGGAACCCAAAGTTGAAGCTTCAAACGGCAATTTAAGGTATTTCACGTGCAGCTAGGCTACCGGAAGTGGGGTTTATCAGATTCTCCAACTCATTGTGCATCTAATAGGCGAATAAAATCACTACCAAAAATGACAAATCTTAATCGACTTTTTTTTACGATACCCAAATAACGTGAACTGGGAACCCAAAGTTGAAGCTTCAAACGGCAATTTAAGGCATTTCTCTTGCAGCTAGGCTACCGGAAGTGGGGTTTATCAGATTCTCCAACTCATTGTGCATCTAATAGGCGAATAAAATCACTACCAAAAATGACAAATCTTAATCGACTTTTTTTTAAGATACCCAAATAACGTCAACTGGGAACCCAAAGTTGAAGCTTCAAACGGCAATTTAAGGCATTTCTCTTGCAGCTAGACTACCGGAAGTGGGGTTTATCAGATTCTCTAACTCATTGTGCATCTAATAGACGAATAAAATCACTACCAAAAATGACAAATCTTAATCGACTTTTTTTTACGATACCCAAATAACGTGAACTGGGAACCCAAAGTTGAAGCTTCAAACGGCAATTTAAGGTATTTCACGTGCAGCTAGGCTACCGGAAGTGGGGTTTATCAGATTCTCCAACTCATTGTGCATCTAATAGGCGAATAAAATCACTACCAAAAATGACAAATCTTAATCGACTTTTTTTTACGATACCCAAATAACGTGAACTGGGAACCCAAAGTTGAAGCTTCAAACGGCAATTTAAGGCATTTCTCTTGCAGCTAGGCTACCGGAAGTGGGGTTTATCAGATTCTCCAACTCATTGTGCATCTAATAGGCGAATAAAATCACTACCAAAAATGACAAATCTTAATCGACTTTTTTTTACGATCCCCAAATAACGTGAACTGGGAACCCAAAGTTGAAGCTTCAAACGGCAATTTAAGGCATTTCTCTTGCAGCTAGACTACCGGAAGTGGGATTTATCAGATTCTCCAACTCATTGTGCATCTAATAGGCGAATAAAATCACTACCAAAAATGACAAATCTTAATCGACTTTTTTTTACGATACCCAAATAACGTGAACTGGGAACCCAAAGTTGAAGCTTCAAACGGCAATTTAAGGCATTTCTCTTGCAGCTAGACTACCGGAAGTGGGGTTTATCAGATTCTCCAACTCATTGTGCATCTAATAGGCGAATAAAATCACTACCAAAAATGACAAATCTTAATCGACTTTTTTTTACGATACCCAAATAACGTGAACTGGGAACCCAAAGCTGAAGCTTCAAACGGCAATTTAAGGCATTTCTCTTGCAGCTAGGCTACCGGAAGTGGGGTTTATCAGATTCTCCAACTCATTGTGCATCTAATAGGCGAATAAAATCTCTACCAAAAATGACAAATCTTAATCGACTTTTTTTTACGATACCCAAATAACGTGAACTGGGAACCCAAAGTTGAAGCTTCAAACGGCAATTTAAGGCATTTCTCTTGCAGCTAGGCTACCGGAAGTGGGGTTTATCAGATTCTCCAACTCATTGTGCATCTAATAGGCGAATAAAATCACTACCAAAAATGACAAATCTTAATCGACTTTTTTTTACGATACCCAAATAACGTCAACTGGGAACCCAAAGTTGAAGCTTCAAACGGCAATTTAAGGCATTTCTCTTGCAGCTAGACTACCGGAAGTGGGGTTTATCAGATTCTCTAACTCATTGTGCATCTAATAGACGAATAAAATCACTACCAAAAATGACAAATCTTAATCGACTTTTTTTTACGATACCCAAATAACGTGAACTGGGAACCCAAAGTTGAAGCTTCAAACGGCAATTTAAGGCATTTCTCTTGCAGCTAGGCTACCGGAAGTGGGGTTTATCAGATTCTCCAACTCATTGTGCATCTAATAGGCGAATAAAATCACTACCAAAAATGACAAATCTTAATCGACTTTTTTTTACGATACCCAAATAACGTGAACTGGGAACCCAAAGTTGAAGCTTCAAACGGCAATTTAAGGCATTTCACTTGCAGCTAGGCTACTGGAAGTGGGGTTTATCAGATTCTCCAACTCATTGTGCATCTAATAGGCGAATAAAATCACTACCAAAAATGACAAATCTTAATCGACTTTTTTTTACGATACCCAAATAACGTGAACTGGGGACCCAAAGTTGAAGCTTCAAACGGCAATTTAAGGCATTTCTCTTGCAGCTAGGCTACCGGAAGTGGGGTTTATCAGATTCTCCAACTCATAGTGCATCTAATAGGCGAATAAAATCACTACCAAAAATGACAAATCTTAATCGACTTTTTTTTACGATACCCAAATAACGTGAACTGGGAACCCAAAGTTGAAGCTTCAAACGGCAATTTAAGGCATTTCCCTTGCAGCTAGACTACCGGAAGTGGGGTTTATCAGATTCTCCAACTCATTGTGCATCTAATAGGCGAATAAAATCACTACCAAAAATGACAAATCTTAATCGACTTTTTTTTACGATACCCAAATAACGTGAACTGGGAACCCAAAGTTGAAGCTTCAAACGGCAATTTAAGGCGTTTCCCTTGCAACTAGACTACCGGAAGTGGGGTTTATCAGATTCTCCAACTCATTGTGCATCTAATAGGCGAATAAAATCATTACCAAAAATGACAAATCTTAATCGACTTTTTTTTACGATACCCAAATAACGTGAACTGGGAACCCAAAGTTGAAGATTCAAACGGCAATTTAAGGCATTTCTCTTGCAGCTAGGCTACCGGAAGTGGGGTTTATCAGATTCTCCAACTCATTGTGCATCTAATAGGCGAATAAAATCACTACCAAAAATGACAAATCTTAATCGACTTTTTTTTACGATACCCAAATAACGTGAACTGGGAACCCAAAGTTGAAGCTTCAAACGGCAATTTAAGGCATTTCCCTTGCAGCTAGACTACCGGAAGTGGGGTTTGTCAGATTCTCCAACTCATTGTGCATCTAATAGGCGAATAAAATCACTACCAAAAATGACAAATCTTAATCGACTTTTTTTTACGATACCCAAATAACGTGAACTGGGAACCCAAAGTTGAAGCTTCAAACGGCAATTTAAGGCATTTCCCTTGCAGCTAGACTACCGGAAGTGGGGTTTATCAGATTCTCCAACTCATTGTGCATCTAATAGGCGAATAAAATCACTACCAAAAATGACAAATCTTAATCGACTTTTTTTTACGATACCCAAATAACGTGAACTGGGAACCCAAAGTTGAAGCTTCAAACGGCAATTTAAGGCATTTCTCTTGCAGCTAGGCTACCGGAAGTGGGGTTTATCAGATTCTCCAACTCATTGTGCATCTAATAGGCGAATAAAATCACTACCAAAAATGACAAATCTTAATCGACTTTTTTTTACGATACCCAAATAACGTGAACTGGGGACCCAAAGTTGAAGCTTCAAACGGCAATTTAAGGCATTTCTCTTGCAGCTAGGCTACCGGAAGTGGGGTTTATCATATTCTCCAACTCATTGTGCATCTAATAGGCGAATAAAATCACTACCAAAAATGACAGATCTTAATCGACTTTTTTTTACGATACCCAAATAACGTGAACTGGGAACCCAAAGTTGAAGCTTCAAACGGCAATTTAAGGCATTTCTCTTGCAGCTAGGCTACCGGAAGTGGGGTTTATCAGATTCTCCAACTCATTGTGCATCTAATAGGCGAATAAAATCACTACCAAAAATGACAAATCTTAATCGACTTTTTTTTTACGATACCCAAATAACGTGAACTGGGAACCCAAAGTTGAAGCTTCAAACGGCAATTTAAGGCATTTCTCTTGCAGCTAGGCTACCGGAAGTGGGCTTTATCAGATTCTCCAACTCATTATGCATCTAATAGGCGAATAAAATCACTACCAAAAATGACAAATCTTAATCGACTTTTTTTTACGATTCCCAAATAACGTGAACTGGGAACCCAAAGTTGAAGCTTCAAACGGCAATTTAAGGCATTTCTCTTCCAGCTAGACTACCGGAAGTGGGGTTTATCAGATTCTCCAACTCATTGTGCATCTAATAGGCGAATAAAATCACTACCAAAAATGACAAATCTTAATCTACTTTTTTTTACGATACCCAAATAACGTGAACTGGGAACCCAAAGTTGAAGCTTCAAACGGCAATTTAAGGCATTTCTCTTGCAGCTAGACTACCGGAAGTGGGGTTTATCAGATTCTCCAACTCATTGTGCATCTAATAGGCGAATAAAATCACTACCAAAAATGACAAATCTTAATCTACTTTTTTTTACGATACCCAAATAACGTGAACTGTGAACCCAAAGTTGAAGCTTCAAACGGCAATTTAAGGCATTTCTCTTGCAGCTAGGCTACCGGAAGTGGGGTTTATCAGATTCTCCAACTCATTGTGCATCTAATAGGCGAATAAAATCACTACCAAAAATGACAGATCTTAATCGACTTTTTTTTACGATACCCAAATAACTTGAACTGGGAACCCAAAGTTGAAGCTTCAAACGGCAATTTAAGGCATTTCTCTTGCAGCTAGGCTACCGGAAGAGGGGTTTATCAGATTCTCCAACTCATTGTGCATCTAATAGGCGAATAAAATCACTACCAAAAATGACAAATCTTAATCGACTTTTTTTTACGATACCCAAATAACGTGAACTGGGAACCCAAAGTTGAAGCTTCAAACGGCAATTTAAGGCATTTCTCTTGCAGCTAGGCTACCGGATGTGGGGTTTATCAGATTCTCCAACTCATTGTGCATCTAATAGGCGAATAAAATCACTACCAAAAATGACAAATCTTAATCGACTTTTTTTTACGATACCCAAATAACGTGAACTGGGAACCCAAAGTTGAAGCTTCAAACGGCAATTTAAGGCATTTCTCTTGCAGCTAGGCTACCGGAAGTGGGGTTTATCAGATTCTCCAACTCATTGTGCATCTAATAGGCGAATAAAATCACTACCAAAAATGACAGATCTTAATCGACTTTTTTTTACGATACCCAAATAACGTGAACTGGGAACCCAAAGTTGAAGCTTCAAACGGCAATTTAAGGCATTTCTCTTGCAGCTAGGCTACCGGAAGTGGGGTTTATCAGATTCTCCAACTCATTATGCATCTAATAGGCGAATAAAATCACTACCAAAAATGACAAATCTTAATCGACTTTTTTTTACGATACCCAAATAACGTGAACTGGGAACCCAAAGTTGAAGCTTCAAACGGCAATTTAAGGCATTTCTCTTGCAGCTAGACTACCGGAAGTGGGGTTTATCAGATTCTCCAACTCATTGTGCATCTAATAGGCGAATAAAATCACTACCAAAAATGACAAATCTTAATCGACTTTTTTTTACGATTCCCAAATAACGTGAACTGGGAACCCAAAGTTGAAGCTTCAAACGGCAATTTAAGGCATTTCTCTTCCAGCTAGACTACCGGAAGTGGGGTTTATCAGATTCTCCAACTCATTGTGCATCTAATAGGCGAATAAAATCACTACCAAAAATGACAAATCTTAATCTACTTTTTTTTACGATACCCAAATAACGTGAACTGGGAACCCAAAGTTGAAGCTTCAAACGGCAATTTAAGGCATTTCTCTTGCAGCTAGACTACCGGAAGTGGGGTTTATCAGATTCTCCAACTCATTGTGCATCTAATAGGCGAATAAAATCACTACCAAAAATGACAAATCTTAATCTACTTTTTTTTACGATACCCAAATAACGTGAACTGTGAACCCAAAGTTGAAGCTTCAAACGGCAATTTAAGGCATTTCTCTTGCAGCTAGGCTACCGGAAGTGGGGTTTATCAGATTCTCCAACTCATTGTGCATCTAATAGGCGAATAAAATCACTACCAAAAATGACAGATCTTAATCGACTTTTTTTTACGATACCCAAATAACTTGAACTGGGAACCCAAAGTTGAAGCTTCAAACGGCAATTTAAGGCATTTCTCTTGCAGCTAGGCTACCGGAAGAGGGGTTTATCAGATTCTCCAACTCATTGTGCATCTAATAGGCGAATAAAATCACTACCAAAAATGACAAATCTTAATCGACTTTTTTTTACGATACCCAAATAACGTGAACTGGGAACCCAAAGTTGAAGCTTCAAACGGCAATTTAAGGCATTTCTCTTGCAGCTAGGCTACCGGATGTGGGGTTTATCAGATTCTCCAACTCATTGTGCATCTAATAGGCGAATAAAATCACTACCAAAAATGACAAATCTTAATCGACTTTTTTTTACGATACCCAAATAACGTGAACTGGGAACCCAAAGTTGAAGCTTCAAACGGCAATTTAAGGCATTTCTCTTGCAGCTAGGCTACCGGAAGTGGGGTTTATCAGATTCTCCAACTCATTGTGCATCTAATAGGCGAATAAAATCACTACCAAAAATGACAGATCTTAATCGACTTTTTTTTACGATACCCAAATAACGTGAACTGGGAACCCAAAGTTGAAGCTTCAAACGGCAATTTAAGGCATTTCGATTGCAGCTAGGCTACCGGAAGTGGGGTTTATCAGATTCTCCAACTCATTGTGCATCTAATAGGCGAATAAAATCACTACCAAAAATGACAAATCTTAATCGACTTTTTTTGACGATACCCAAATAACGTGAACTGGGAACCCAAAGTTGAAGCTTCAAACGGCAATTTAAGGCATTTCTCTTGCAGCAAGGCTACCGGAAGTGGGGTTTATCAGATTCTCCAACTCATTGTGCATCTAATAGGCGAATAAAATCACTACCAAAAATGACAAATCTTAATCGACTTTTTTTTACGATACCCAAATAACGTGAACTGGGAACCCAAAGTTGAAGCTTCAAACGGCAATTTAAGGCATTTCTCTTGCAGCTAGGCTACCGGAAGTGGGGTTTATCAGATTCTCCAACTGATTGTGCATCTAATAGGCGAATAAAATCACTACCAAAAATGACAAATCTTAATCGACTTTTTTTTTACGATACCCAAATAACGTGAACTGGGAACCCAAAGTTGAAGCTTCAAACGGCAATTTAAGGCATTTCTCTTGCAGCTAGGCTACCGGAAGTGGGGTTTATCAGATTCTCCAACTCATTGTGCATCTAATAGGCGAATCAAATCACTACCAAAAATGACAAATCTTAATCGACTTTTTTTTACGATACCCAAATAACGTGAACTGGGAACCCAAAGTTGAAGATTCAAACGGCAATTTAAGGCATTTCCCTTGCAGCTAGGCTACCGGAAGTGGGGTTTATCAGATTCTCCAACTCATTGTGCATCTAATAGGCGAATAAAATCACTACCAAAAATGACAAATCTTAATCGACTTTTTTTTACGATACCCAAATAACGTGAACTGGGAACCCAAAGTTGAAGCTTCAAACGGCAATTTAAGGCATTTCTCTTGCAGCTAGGCTACCGGAAGTGGGGTTTATCAGATTCTCCAACTCATTGTGCATCTAATAGGCGAATAAAATCACTACCAAAAATGACAGATCTTAATCGACTTTTTTTTATGATACCCAAATAACGTGAACTGGGAACCCAAAGTTGAAGCTTCAAACGGCAATTTAAGGCATTTCCCTTGCAGCTAGACTACCGGAAGTGGGGTTTATCAGATTCTCCAACTCATTGTGCATCTAATAGGCGAATAAAATCACTACCAAAAATGACAAATCTTAATCGACTTTTTTTTACGATACCCAAATAACGTGAACTGGGAACCCAAAGTTGAAGCTTCAAACGGCAATTTAAGGTATTTCCCTTGCAGCTAGACTACCGGAAGTGGGGTTTATCAGATTCTCCAACTCATTGTGCATCTAATAGGCGAATAAAATCACTACCAAAAATGACAAATCTTAATCGACTTTTTTTTACGATACCCAAATAACGTGAACTGGGAACCCAAAGTTGAAGCTTCAAACGGCAATTTAAGGCATTTCTCTTGCAGCTAGGCTACCGGAAGTGGGGTTTATCAGATTCTCCAACTCATTGTGCATCTAATAGGCGAATAAAATCACTACCAAAAATGACAAATCTTAATCGACTTTTTTTTACGATACCCAAATAACGTGAACTGGGAACCCAAAGTTGAAGCTTCAAACGGCAATTTAAGGCATTTCCCTTGCAGCTAGACTACCGGAAGTGGGGTTTATCAGATTCTCCAACTCATTGTGCATCTAATAGGCGAATAAAATCATTACCAAAAATGACAAATCTTAATCGACTTTTTTTTACGATACCCAAATAACGTGAACTGGGAACCCAAAGTTGAAGATTCAAACGGCAATTTAAGGCATTTCTCTTGCAGCTAGGCTACCGGAAGTGGGGTTTATCAGATTCTCCAACTCATTGTGCATCTAATAGGCGAATAAAATCACTACCAAAAATGACAAATCTTAATCGACTTTTTTTTACGATACCCAAATAACGTGAACTGGGAACCCAAAGTTGAAGCTTCAAACGGCAATTTAAGGCATTTCCCTTGCAGCTAGACTACCGGAAGTGGGGTTTGTCAGATTCTCCAACTCATTGTGCATCTAATAGGCGAATAAAATCACTACCAAAAATGACAAATCTTAATCGACTTTTTTTTACGATACCCAAATAACGTGAACTGGGAACCCAAAGTTGAAGCTTCAAACGGCAATTTAAGGCATTTCCCTTGCAGCTAGACTACCGGAAGTGGGGTTTATCAGATTCTCCAACTCATTGTGCATCTAATAGGCGAATAAAATCACTACCAAAAATGACAAATCTTAATCGACTTTTTTTTACGATACCCAAATAACGTGAACTGGGAACCCAAAGTTGAAGCTTCAAACGGCAATTTAAGGCATTTCTCTTGCAGCTAGGCTACCGGAAGTGGGGTTTATCAGATTCTCCAACTCATTGTGCATCTAATAGGCGAATAAAATCACTACCAAAAATGACAAATCTTAATCGACTTTTTTTTACGATACCCAAATAACGTGAACTGGGGACCCAAAGTTGAAGCTTCAAACGGCAATTTAAGGCATTTCTCTTGCAGCTAGGCTACCGGAAGTGGGGTTTATCATATTCTCCAACTCATTGTGCATCTAATAGGCGAATAAAATCACTACCAAAAATGACAGATCTTAATCGACTTTTTTTTACGATACCCAAATAACGTGAACTGGGAACCCAAAGTTGAAGCTTCAAACGGCAATTTAAGGCATTTCTCTTGCAGCTAGGCTACCGGAAGTGGGGTTTATCAGATTCTCCAACTCATTGTGCATCTAATAGGCGAATAAAATCACTACCAAAAATGACAAATCTTAATCGACTTTTTTTTTACGATACCCAAATAACGTGAACTGGGAACCCAAAGTTGAAGCTTCAAACGGCAATTTAAGGCATTTCTCTTGCAGCTAGACTACCGGAAGTGGGGTTTATCAGATTCTCCAACTCATTGTGCATCTAATAGGCGAATAAAATCACTACCAAAAATGACAAATCTTAATCGACTTTTTTTTACGATTCCCAAATAACGTGAACTGGGAACCCAAAGTTGAAGCTTCAAACGGCAATTTAAGGCATTTCTCTTCCAGCTAGACTACCGGAAGTGGGGTTTATCAGATTCTCCAACTCATTGTGCATCTAATAGGCGAATAAAATCACTACCAAAAATGACAAATCTTAATCTACTTTTTTTTACGATACCCAAATAACGTGAACTGGGAACCCAAAGTTGAAGCTTCAAACGGCAATTTAAGGCATTTCTCTTGCAGCTAGACTACCGGAAGTGGGGTTTATCAGATTCTCCAACTCATTGTGCATCTAATAGGCGAATAAAATCACTACCAAAAATGACAAATCTTAATCTACTTTTTTTTACGATACCCAAATAACGTGAACTGTGAACCCAAAGTTGAAGCTTCAAACGGCAATTTAAGGCATTTCTCTTGCAGCTAGGCTACCGGAAGTGGGGTTTATCAGATTCTCCAACTCATTGTGCATCTAATAGGCGAATAAAATCACTACCAAAAATGACAGATCTTAATCGACTTTTTTTTACGATACCCAAATAACTTGAACTGGGAACCCAAAGTTGAAGCTTCAAACGGCAATTTAAGGCATTTCTCTTGCAGCTAGGCTACCGGAAGAGGGGTTTATCAGATTCTCCAACTCATTGTGCATCTAATAGGCGAATAAAATCACTACCAAAAATGACAAATCTTAATCGACTTTTTTTTACGATACCCAAATAACGTGAACTGGGAACCCAAAGTTGAAGCTTCAAACGGCAATTTAAGGCATTTCTCTTGCAGCTAGGCTACCGGATGTGGGGTTTATCAGATTCTCCAACTCATTGTGCATCTAATAGGCGAATAAAATCACTACCAAAAATGACAAATCTTAATCGACTTTTTTTTACGATACCCAAATAACGTGAACTGGGAACCCAAAGTTGAAGCTTCAAACGGCAATTTAAGGCATTTCTCTTGCAGCTAGGCTACCGGAAGTGGGGTTTATCAGATTCTCCAACTCATTGTGCATCTAATAGGCGAATAAAATCACTACCAAAAATGACAGATCTTAATCGACTTTTTTTTACGATACCCAAATAACGTGAACTGGGAACCCAAAGTTGAAGCTTCAAACGGCAATTTAAGGCATTTCGATTGCAGCTAGGCTACCGGAAGTGGGGTTTATCAGATTCTCCAACTCATTGTGCATCTAATAGGCGAATAAAATCACTACCAAAAATGACAAATCTTAATCGACTTTTTTTGACGATACCCAAATAACGTGAACTGGGAACCCAAAGTTGAAGCTTCAAACGGCAATTTAAGGCATTTCTCTTGCAGCAAGGCTACCGGAAGTGGGGTTTATCAGATTCTCCAACTCATTGTGCATCTAATAGGCGAATAAAATCACTACCAAAAATGACAAATCTTAATCGACTTTTTTTTACGATACCCAAATAACGTGAACTGGGAACCCAAAGTTGAAGCTTCAAACGGCAATTTAAGGCATTTCTCTTGCAGCTAGGCTACCGGAAGTGGGGTTTATCAGATTCTCCAACTGATTGTGCATCTAATAGGCGAATAAAATCACTACCAAAAATGACAAATCTTAATCGACTTTTTTTTTACGATACCCAAATAACGTGAACTGGGAACCCAAAGTTGAAGCTTCAAACGGCAATTTAAGGCATTTCTCTTGCAGCTAGGCTACCGGAAGTGGGGTTTATCAGATTCTCCAACTCATTGTGCATCTAATAGGCGAATCAAATCACTACCAAAAATGACAAATCTTAATCGACTTTTTTTTACGATACCCAAATAACGTGAACTGGGAACCCAAAGTTGAAGATTCAAACGGCAATTTAAGGCATTTCCCTTGCAGCTAGGCTACCGGAAGTGGGGTTTATCAGATTCTCCAACTCATTGTGCATCTAATAGGCGAATAAAATCACTACCAAAAATGACAAATCTTAATCGACTTTTTTTTACGATACCCAAATAACGTGAACTGGGAACCCAAAGTTGAAGCTTCAAACGGCAATTTAAGGCATTTCTCTTGCAGCTAGGCTACCGGAAGTGGGGTTTATCAGATTCTCCAACTCATTGTGCATCTAATAGGCGAATAAAATCACTACCAAAAATGACAGATCTTAATCGACTTTTTTTTATGATACCCAAATAACGTGAACTGGGAACCCAAAGTTGAAGCTTCAAACGGCAATTTAAGGCATTTCTATTGCAGCTAGGCTACCGGAAGTGGGGTTTATCAGATTCTCCAACTCATTGTGCATCTAATAGGCGAATAAAATCACTACCAAAAATGACAAATCTTAATCGACTTTTTTTGACGATACCCAAATAACGTGAACTGGGAACCCAAAGTTGAAGCTTCAAACGGCAATTTAAGGCATTTCTCTTGCAGCAAGGCTACCGGAAGTGGGGTTTATCAGATTCTCCAACTCATTGTGCATCTAATAGGCGAATAAAATCACTACCAAAAATGACAAATCTTAATCGACTTTTTTTTACGATACCCAAATAACGTGAACTGGGAACCCAAAGTTGAAGCTTCAAACGGCAATTTAAGGCATTTCTCTTGCAGCTAGGCTACCGGAAGTGGGGTTTATCAGATTCTCCAACTCATTGTGCATCTAATAGGCGAATAAAATCACTACCAAAAATGACAAATCTTAATCGACTTTTTTTTACGATACCCAAATAACGTGAACTGGGAACCCAAAGTTGAAGCTTCAAACGGCAATTTAAGGCATTTCTCTTGCAGCTAGGCTACCGGAAGTGGGGTTTATCAGATTCTCCAACTCATTGTGCATCTAATAGGCGAATAAAATCACTACCAAAAATGACAAATCTTAATCGACTTTTTTTTACGATACCCAAATAACGTGAACTGGGAACCCAAAGTTGAAGCTTCAAACGGCAATTTAAGGCATTTCTCTTGCAGCTAGGCTACCGGAAGTGCGGTTTATCAGATTCTCCAAGTCATTGTGCATCTAATAGGCGAATAAAATCACTACCAAAAATGACAAATCTTAATCGACTTTTTTTTACGATACCCAAATAACGTGAACTGGGAACCCAAAGTTGAAGCTTCAAACGGCAATCTAAGGCATTTCTCTTGCAGCTAGGCTACCGGAAGTGGGGTTTATCAGATTCTCCAACTCATTGTGCATCTAATAGGCGAATAAAATCACTACCAAAAATGACAGATCTTAATCGACTTTTTTTTACGATACCCAAATAACGTGAACTGGGAACCCAAAGTTGAAGCTTCAAACGGCAATTTAAGGCATTTCTCTTGCAGCTAGGCTACCGGAAGAGGGGTTTATCAGATTCTCCAACTCATTGTGCATCTAATAGGCGAATAAAATCACTACCAAAAATGACAAATCTTAATCGACTTTTTTTTACGATACCCAAATAACGTGAACTGGGAACCCAAAGTTGAAGCTTCAAACGGCTATTTAAGGCATTTCTCTTGCAGCTAGGCTACCGGAAGTGGGGTTTATCAGATTCTCCAACTCATTGTGCATCTAATAAGCGAATGAAATCACTACCAAAAATGACAAATCTTAATCGACTTTTTTTTACGATACCCAAATAACGTGAACTGGGAACCCAAAGTTGAAGCTTCAAACGGCAATTTAAGGCATTTCTCTTGCAGCTAGGCTACCGGAAGTGGGGTTTATCAGATTCTCCAACTCATTGTGCATCTAATAGGCGAATAAAATCACTACCAAAAATGACAAATCTTAATCGACTTTTTTTTACGATACCCAAATAACGTGAACTGGGAACCCAAAGTTGAAGCTTCAAACGGCAATTTAAGGCATTTCTCTTGCAGCTAGGCTACCGGAAGTGGGGTTTATCAGATTCTCCAACTCATTGTGCATCTAATAGGCGAATAAAATCACTACCAAAAATGACAAATCTTAATCGACTTTTTTTTACGATACCCAAATAACGTGAACTGGGGACCCAAAGTTGAAGCTTCAAACGGCAATTTAAGGCATTTCTCTTGCAGCTAGGCTACCGGAAGTGGGGTTTATCAGATTCTCCAACTCATTGTGCATCTAATAGGCGAATAAAATCACTACCAAAAATGACAAATCTTAATCGACTTTTTTTTACGATACCCAAATAACGTGAACTGGGAACCCAAAGTTGAAGCTTCAAACGGCAATTTAAGGCATTTCTCTTGCAGCTAGGCTACCGGAAGTGGGGGTTATCAGATTCTCCAACTCATTGTGCATCTAATAGGCGAATAAAATCACTACCAAAAATGACAAATCTTAATCGACTTTTTTTTTACGATACCCAAATTACGTGAACTGGGAACCCAAAGTTGAAGCTTCAAACGGCAATTTAAGGCATTTCTCTTGCAGCTAGGCTACCGGAAGTGGGGTTTATCAGATTCTCCAATTCATTGTGCATCTAATAGGCGAATAAAATCACTACCAAAAATGACAAATCTTAATCGACTTTTCTTTACGATACCCAAATAACGTGAACTGGGAACCCAAAGTTGAAGCTTCAAACGGCAATTTAAGGCATTTCTCTTGCAGCTAGGCTACCGGAAGTGGGGTTTATCAGATTCTCCAACTCATTGTGCATCTAATAGGCGAATAAAATCACTACCAAAAATGACAAATCTTAATCGACTTTTTTTTACGATACCCAAATAACGTGAACTGGGAACCCAAAGTTGAAGCTTCAAACGGCAATTTAAGGCATTTCTCTTGCAGCTAGGCTACCGGAAGTGGGGTTTATCAGATTCTCCAACTCATTGTGCATCTAATAGGCGAATAAAATCACTACCAAAAATGACAAATCTTAATCGACTTTTTTTTACGATACCCAAATAACGTGAACTGGGGACCCAAAGTTGAAGCTTCAAACGGCAATTTAAGGCATTTCTCTTGCAGCTAGGCTACCGGAAGTGGGGTTTATCAGATTCTCCAACTCATTGTGCATCTAATAGGCGAATAAAATCACTACCAAAAATGACAAATCTTAATCGACTTATTTTTACGATACCCAAATAACGTGAACTGGGAACCCAAAGTTGAAGCTTCAAACGGCAATTTAAGGCATTTCTCTTGCAGCTAGGCTACCGGAAGTGGGGTTTATCAGATTCTCCAACTCATTGTGCATCTAATAGGCGTATAAAATCACTACCAAAAATGACAAATCTTAATCGACTTTTTTTTACGATACCCAAATAACGTGAACTGGAACCCAAAGTTGAAGCTTCAAACGGCAATTTAAGGCATTTCACTTGCAGCTAGGCTACCGGAAGTGGGGTTTATCAGATTCTCCAACTCATTGTGCATCTAATAGGCGAATAAAATCACTACCAAAAATGACAAATCTTAATCGACTTTTTTTTACGATACCCAAATAACGTGAACTGGGGACCCAAAGTTGAAGCTTCAAACGGCAATTTAAGGCATTTCTCTTGCAGCTAGGCTACCGGAAGTGGGGTTTATCAGATTCTCCAACTCATTGTGCATCTAATAGGCGAATAAAATCACTACCAAAAATGACAAATCTTAATCGACTTTTTTTTACGATACCCAAATAACGTGAACTGGGAACCCAAAGTTGAAGCTTCAAACGGCAATTTAAGGCATTTCCCTTGCAGCTAGGCTACCGGAAGTGGGGTTTATCAGATTCTCCAACTCATGGTGCATCTAATAGGCGAATAAAATCACTACCAAAAATGACAAATCTTAATCGACTTTTTTTTACGATACCCAAATAACGTGAACTGGGAACCCAAAGTTGAAGCTTCAAACGGCAATTTAAGGCATTTCTCTTGCAGCTAGTCTACCGGAAGTGGTGTTTATCAGATTCTCCAACTCATTGTGCATTTAATAGGCGAATAAAATCACTACCAAAAATGACAAATCTTAATCGACTTTTTTTTTACGATACCCCAATAACGTGAACTGGGAACCCAAAGTTGAAGCTTCAAACGGCAATTTAAGGCATTTCTCTTGCAGCTAGGCTACCGGAAGTGGGGTTTATCAGATTCTCCAACTCATTGTGCATCTAATAGGCGAATAAAATCACTACCAAAAATGACAAATCTTAATCGACTTTTTTTTACGATACCCAAATAACGTGAACTGGGAACCCAAAGTTGAAGCTTCAAACGGCAATTTAAGGCATTTCTCTTGCAGTTAGGCTACCGGAAGTGGGGTTTATCAGATTCTCCAACTCATTGTGCATCTAATAGGCGAATAAAATCACTACCAAAAATGACAAATCTTAATCGACTTTTTTTTACGATACCCAAATAACGTGAACTGGGAACCCAAAGTTGAAGCTTCAAACGGCAATTTAAGGCATTTCTCTTGCAGCTAGGCTACCGGAAGTGGGGTTTATCAGATTCTCCAACTCATTGTGCATCTAATAGGCGAATAAAATCACTACCAAAAATGACAAATCTTAATCGACTTTTTTTTACGATACCCAAATAACGTGAACTGGGAACCCAAAGTTGAAGCTTCAAATGGCAATTTAAGGCATTTCTCTTGCAGCTAGGCTACCGGAAGTGGGGTTTATCAGATTCTCCAACTCATTGTGCATCTAATAGGCGAATAAAATCACTACCAAAAATGACAAATCTTAATCGACTTTTTTTTACGATACCCAAATAACGTGAACTGGGAACCCAAAGTTGAAGCTTCAAACGGCAATTTAAGGCATTTCTCTTGCAGTTAGGCTACCGGAAGTGGGGTTTATCAGATTCTCCAACTCATTGTGCATCTAATAGGCGAATAAAATCACTACCAAAAATGACAAATCTTAATCGACTTTTTTTTACGATACCCAAATAACGTGAACTGGGAACCCAAAGTTGAAGCTTCAAATGGCAATTTAAGGCATTTCTCTTGCAGCTAGGCTACCGGAAGTGGGGTTTATCAGATTCTCCAACTCATTGTGCATCTAATAGGCGAATAAAATCACTACCAAAAATGACAAATCTTAATCGACTTTTTTTTACGATACCCAAATAACGTGAACTGGGAACCCAAAGTTGAAGCTTCAAACGACAATTTAAGGCATTTCTCTTGCAGCTAGGCTACCGGAAGTGGGGTTTATCAGATTCTCCAACTCATTGTGCATCTAATAGGCGAATAAAATCACTACCAAAAATGACAAATCTTAATCGACTTTTTTTTACGATACCCAAATAACGTGAACTGGGAACCCAAAGTTGAAGCTTCAAACGGCAATTTAAGGCATTTCTCTTGCAGCTAGGCTACCGGAAGTGGGGTTTATCAGATTCTCCAACTCATTGTGCATCTAATAGGCGAATAAAATCACTACCAAAAATGACAAATCTTAATCGACTTTTTTTTACGATACCCAAATAACGTGAACTGGGAACCCAAAGTTGAAGCTTCAAACGGCAATTTAAGGCATTTCTCTTGCAGCTAGGTTACCGGAAGTGGGGTTTATCAGATTCTCCAACTCATTGTGCATCTAATAGGCGAATAAAATCACTACCAAAAATGACAAATCTTAATCGACTTTTTTTTCGATACCCAAATAACGTGAACTGGGAACCCAAAGTTGAAGATTCAAACGGCAATTTAAGGCATTTCTCTTGCAGCTAGGCTACCGGAAGTGGGGTTTATCAGATTCTCCAACTCATTGTGCATCTAATAGGCGAATAAAATCACTACCAAAAATGACAAATCTTAATCGACTTTTTTTTTCGATACCCAAATAACGTGAACTGGGAACCCAAAGTTGAAGCTTCAAACGGCAATTTAAGGCATTTCTCTTGCAGCTAGACTACCGGAAGTGGGGTTTATCTGATTCTCCAACTCATTGTGCATCTAATAGGCTAATAAAATCACTACCAAAAATGACAAATCTTAATCGACTTTTTTTTTCGTTACCCAAATAACGTGAACTGGGAACCCAAAGTTGAAGCTTCCAACGGCAATTTAAGGCATTTCTCTTGCAGCTAGGCTACCGGAAGTGGGGTTTATCAGATTCTCCAACTCATTGTGCATCTAATAGGCTAATAAAATCACTACCAAAAATGACAAATCTTAATCGACTTTTTTTTTCGATACCCAAATAACGTGAACTGGGAACCCAAAGTTGAAGCTTCAAACGGCAATTTAAGGCATTTCTCTTGCAGCTAGACTACCGGAAGTGGGGTTTATCTGATTCTCCAACTCATTGTGCATCTAATAGGCTAATAAGATCACTACCAAAAATGACAAATCTTAATCCACTTTATTTTTCGATACCCAAATAACGTGAACTGGGAACCCAAAGTTGAAGCTTCAAACGGCAATTTAAGGCATTTCTCTTGCAGCTAGACTACCGGAAGTGGGGTTTATCTGATTCTCCAACTCATTGTGCATCTAATAGGCTAATAAAATCACTACCAAAAATGACAAATCTTAATCGACTTTTTTTTTTTCGATACCCAAATAACGTGAACTGGGAACCCAAAGTTGAAGCTTCAAACGGCAATTTAAGGCATTTCTCTTGCAGCTAGACTACCGGAAGTGGGGTTTATCTGATTCTCCAACTCATTGTGCATCTAATAGGCTAATAAAATCACTACCAAAAATGACAAATCTTAATCGACTTTTTTTTTCGATACCCAAATAACGTGAACTGGGAACCCAAAGTTGAAGCTTCAAACGGCAATTTAAGGCATTTCTCTTGCAGCTAGACTACCGGAAGTGGGGTTTATCAGATTCTCCTACTCATTGTGCATCTAATAGGCTAATAAAATCACTACCAAAAATGACAAATCGTAATCGACTTTTTTTTTCGATACCCAAATAACGTGAACTGGGAACCCAAAGTTGAAGCTTCAAACGGCAATTTAAGGCATTTCTCTTGCAGCTAGACTACCGGAAGTGGGGTTTATCAGATTCTCCAACTCATTGTGCATCTAATAGGCTAATAAAATCACTACCAAAAATGACAAATCTTAAACGACTTTTTTTTTCGATACCCAAATAACGTGAACTGGGAACCCAAAGTTGAAGCTTCAATCGGCAATTTAAGGCATTTCTCTTGCAGCTAGACTACCGGAAGTGGGGTTTATCAGATACTCCAACTCATTGTGCATCTAATAGGCTAATAAAATCACTACCAAAAATGACAAATCTTAAACGACTTTTTTTTCGATACCCAAATAACGTGAACTGGGAACCCAAAGTTGAAGCTTCAAACGGCAATTTAAGGCATTTCTCTTGCAGCTAGACTACCGGAAGTGGGGTTTATCTGATTCTCCAACTCATTGTGCATCTAATAGGCTAATAAAATCACTACCAAAAATGACAAATCTTAAACGACTTTTTTTTTCGATACCCAAATAACGTGAACTGGGATCGCAAAGTTGAAGCTTCAAACGGCAATTTAAGGCATTTCTCTTGCAGCTAGACTACCGGTAGTGGGGTTTATCAGATTCTCCAACTCATTGTGCATCTAATAGGCTAATAAAATCACTACCAAAAATGACAAATCTTAATCGACTTTTTTTTTCGATACCCAAATAACGTGAACTGGGAACCAAAAGTTGAAGCTTCAAACGGCAATTTAAGGCATTTCACTTGCAGCTAGACTACCGGAAGTAGGGTTTATCTGATTTTCCAACTCATTGTGCATCTAATAGGCTAATAAAATCACTACCAAATGTGACGAATCTTAATCGACTTTTTTTTTCGATACCCAAATAACGTGAACTAGGAACCCAAAGTTGAAGCTTCAAACGGCAATTTAAGGCATTTCTCTTGCAGCTAGACTAGCGGAAGTGGGGTTTATCAGATTCTCCAACTCATTGTGCATCTAATAGGCTAATAAAATCACTACCAAAAATGACAAATCTTAAACGACTTTTTTTTTCGATACCCAAATAACGTGAACTGGGAACCCAAAGTTGAAGCTTCGAACGGCAATTTAAGGCATTTCTCTTGCAGCTAGACTACCGGAAGTGTGGTTTATCAGATTCTCCAACTCATTGTGCATCTAATAGGCTAATAAAATCACTACCAAAAATGACAAATCTTAATCGACTTTTTTTTTCGATACCCAAATAACGTGAACTGGGAACCCAAAGTTGAAGCTTCAAACGGCAATTTAAGGCATTTCTCTTGCAGCTAGACTACCGGAAGTGGGATTTATCTGATTCTCCAACTCATTGTGCATCTAATAGGCTAATAAAATCACTACCAAAAATGACAAATCTTAAACGACTTTTTTTTTCGATACCCAAATAACGTGAACTGGGAACCCAAAGTTGAAGCTTCAAACGGCAATTTAAGGCATTTCAATTGCAGCTAGACTACCGGAAGTGGGGTTTATCAGATTCTCCAACTCATTGTGCATCGAATAGGCTAATAAAATCACTACCAAAAATGACAAATCTTAAACGACTTTTTTTTTCGATACCCAAATAACGTGAACTGGGAACCCAAAGTTGAAGCTTCAAACGGCAATTTAAGGCATTTCTCTTGCAGCTAGACTACCGGAAGTGGGGTTTATCAGATTCTCCAACTCATTGTGCATCGAATAGGCTAATAAAATCACTACCAAAAATGACAAATCTTAAACGACTTTTTTTTTCGATACCCAAATAACGTGAACTGGGAACCCAAAGTTGAAACTTCAAACGGCAATTTAAGGCACTTCATTTGCAGCTAGACTACCGGAAGTGGGGTTTATCAGATTCTCCAACTCATTGTCCATCGAATAGGCTAATAAAATCACTACCAAAAATGACAAATCTTAAACGACTTTTTTTTTCGATACCCAAATAACGTGAACTGGGAACCCAAAGTTGAAGCTTCAAACGGCAATTTAAGGCATTTCTCTTGCAGCTAGACTACCGGAAGTGGGGTTTATCAGATTCTCCAACTCATTGTGCATCGAATAGGCTAATAAAATCACTACCAAAAATGACAAATCTTAAACGACTTTTTTTTTCGATACCCAAATAACGTGAACTGGGAACCCAAAGTTGAAGCTTCAAACGGCAATTTAAGGCACTTCTCTTGCAGCTAGACTACCGGAAGTGGGGTTTATCAGATTCTCCAACTCATTGTGCATCGAATAGGCTAATAAAATCACTACCAAAAATGACAAATCTTAAACGACTTTTTTTTTCGATACCCAAATAACGTGAACTGGGAACCCAAAGTTGAAGCTTCAAACGGCAATTTAAGGCATTTCTCTTGCAGCTAGACTACCGGAAGTGGGGTTTATCAGATTCTCCAACTCATTGTGCATCGAATAGGCTAATAAAATCACTACCTAAAATGACAAATCTTAAACGACTTTTTTTTTCGATACCCAAATAACGTGAACTGGGAACCCAAAGTTGAAGCTTCAAACGACAATTTAAGGCATTTCTCTTGCAGCTAGACTACCGGAAGTGGGGTTTATCAGATTCTCCAACTCATTGTGCATCGAATAGGCTAATAAAATCACTACCAAAAATGACAAATCTTAAACGACTTTTTTTTTCGATACCCAAATAACGTGAACTGGGAACCCAAAGTTGAAGCTTCAAACGGCAATTTAAGGCATTTCCCTTGCAGCTAGACTACCGGAAGTGGGGTTTATCAGATTCTCCAACTCATTGTGCATCGAATAGGCTAATAAAATCACTACCAAAAATGACAAATCTTAAACGACTTTTTTTTTCGATACCCAAATAACGTGAACTGGGAACCCAAAGTTGAAGCTTCAAACGGCAATTAAAGGCATTTCTCTTGCAGCTAGACTACCGGAAGTGGGGTTTATCAGATTCTCCAACTCATTGTGCATCGAATAGGCTAATAAAATCACTACCAAAAATGACAAATCTTAAACGACCTTTTTTTTCGATACCCAAATAACGTGAACTGGGAACCCAAAGTTGAAGCTTCAAACGGCAATTTAAGGCATTTCACTTGCAGCTAGACTACCGGAAGTGGGGTTTATCAGATTCTCCAACTCATTGTGCATCGAATAGGCTAATAAAATCATTACCAAAAATGACAAATCTTAATCGACTTTTTTTTTCGATACCCAAATAACGTGAACTGGGAACCCAAAGTTGAAGCTTCAAACGGCAATTTAAGGCATTTCTCTTGCAGCTAGACTACCGGAAGTGGGGTTTATCTGATTCTCCAACTCATTGTGCATCTAATAGGCTAATAAAATCACTACCAAAAATGACAAATCTTAATCGACTTTTTTTTTCGTTACCCAAATAACGTGAACTGGGAACCCAAAGTTGAAGCTTCCAACGGCAATTTAAGGCATTTCTCTTGCAGCTAGGCTACCGGAAGTGGGGTTTATCAGATTCTCCAACTCATTGTGCATCTAATAGGCTAATAAAATCACTACCAAAAATGACAAATCTTAATCGACTTTTTTTTTCGATACCCAAATAACGTGAACTGGGAACCCAAAGTTGAAGCTTCAAACGGCAATTTAAGGCATTTCTCTTGCAGCTAGACTACCGGAAGTGGGGTTTATCTGATTCTCCAACTCATTGTGCATCTAATAGGCTAATAAGATCACTACCAAAAATGACAAATCTTAATCCACTTTATTTTTCGATACCCAAATAACGTGAACTGGGAACCCAAAGTTGAAGCTTCAAACGGCAATTTAAGGCATTTCTCTTGCAGCTAGACTACCGGAAGTGGGGTTTATCTGATTCTCCAACTCATTGTGCATCTAATAGGCTAATAAAATCACTACCAAAAATGACAAATCTTAATCGACTTTTTTTTTTTCGATACCCAAATAACGTGAACTGGGAACCCAAAGTTGAAGCTTCAAACGGCAATTTAAGGCATTTCTCTTGCAGCTAGACTACCGGAAGTGGGGTTTATCTGATTCTCCAACTCATTGTGCATCTAATAGGCTAATAAAATCACTACCAAAAATGACAAATCTTAATCGACTTTTTTTTTCGATACCCAAATAACGTGAACTGGGAACCCAAAGTTGAAGCTTCAAACGGCAATTTAAGGCATTTCTCTTGCAGCTAGACTACCGGAAGTGGGGTTTATCAGATTCTCCTACTCATTGTGCATCTAATAGGCTAATAAAATCACTACCAAAAATGACAAATCGTAATCGACTTTTTTTTTCGATACCCAAATAACGTGAACTGGGAACCCAAAGTTGAAGCTTCAAACGGCAATTTAAGGCATTTCTCTTGCAGCTAGACTACCGGAAGTGGGGTTTATCAGATTCTCCAACTCATTGTGCATCTAATAGGCTAATAAAATCACTACCAAAAATGACAAATCTTAAACGACTTTTTTTTTCGATACCCAAATAACGTGAACTGGGAACCCAAAGTTGAAGCTTCAATCGGCAATTTAAGGCATTTCTCTTGCAGCTAGACTACCGGAAGTGGGGTTTATCAGATACTCCAACTCATTGTGCATCTAATAGGCTAATAAAATCACTACCAAAAATGACAAATCTTAAACGACTTTTTTTTCGATACCCAAATAACGTGAACTGGGAACCCAAAGTTGAAGCTTCAAACGGCAATTTAAGGCATTTCTCTTGCAGCTAGACTACCGGAAGTGGGGTTTATCTGATTCTCCAACTCATTGTGCATCTAATAGGCTAATAAAATCACTACCAAAAATGACAAATCTTAAACGACTTTTTTTTTCGATACCCAAATAACGTGAACTGGGAACCCAAAGTTGAAGCTTCAAACGGCAATTTAAGGCATTTCTCTTGCAGCTAGACTACCGGAAGTGGGGTTTATCTGATTCTCCAACTCATTGTGCATCTAATAGGCTAATAAAATCACTACCAAAAATGACAAATCTTAAACGACTTTTTTTTTTCGATACCCAAATAACGTGAACTGGGATCGCAAAGTTGAAGCTTCAAACGGCAATTTAAGGCATTTCTCTTGCAGCTAGACTACCGGTAGTGGGGTTTATCAGATTCTCCAACTCATTGTGCATCTAATAGGCTAATAAAATCACTACCAAAAATGACAAATCTTAATCGACTTTTTTTTTCGATACCCAAATAACGTGAACTGGGAACCAAAAGTTGAAGCTTCAAACGGCAATTTAAGGCATTTCACTTGCAGCTAGACTACCGGAAGTAGGGTTTATCTGATTTT
Source organism: Acanthosepion lycidas (assembly GCA_963932145.1). NCBI lineage: Eukaryota > Metazoa > Mollusca > Cephalopoda > Sepiida > Sepiidae > Acanthosepion > Acanthosepion lycidas. Next base: position 63,551 of record CAWVQA010001038.1, on the reverse strand, counting down.
CCAACTCATTGTGCATCTAATAGGCTAATAAAATCACTACCAAATGTGACGAATCTTAAACGACTTTTTTTTTCGATACCCAAATAACGTGAACTAGGAACCCAAAGTTGAAGCTTCAAACGGCAATTTAAGGCATTTCTCTTGCAGCTAGACTACCGGAAGTGGGGTTTATCAGATTCTCCAACTCATTGTGCATCTAATAGGCTAATAAAATCACTACCAAAAATGACAAATCTTAAACGACTTTTTTTTTCGATACCCAAATAACGTGAACTGGGAACCCAAAGTTGAAGCTTCGAACGGCAATTTAAGGCATTTCTCTTGCAGCTAGACTACCGGAAGTGTGGTTTATCAGATTCTCCAACTCATTGTGCATCTAATAGGCTAATAAAATCACTACCAAAAATGACAAATCTTAATCGACTTTTTTTTTCGATACCCAAATAACGTGAACTGGGAACCCAAAGTTGAAGCTTCAAACGGCAATTTAAGGCATTTCTCTTGCAGCTAGACTACCGGAAGTGGGATTTATCTGATTCTCCAACTCATTGTGCATCTAATAGGCTAATAAAATCACTACCAAAAATGACAAATCTTAAACGACTTTTTTTTTCGATACCCAAATAACGTGAACTGGGAACCCAAAGTTGAAGCTTCAAACGGCAATTTAAGGCATTTCAATTGCAGCTAGACTACCGGAAGTGGGGTTTATCAGATTCTCCAACTCATTGTGCATCGAATAGGCTAATAAAATCACTACCAAAAATGACAAATCTTAAACGACTTTTTTTTTCGATACCCAAATAACGTGAACTGGGAACCCAAAGTTGAAGCTTCAAACGGCAATTTAAGGCATTTCTCTTGCAGCTAGACTACCGGAAGTGGGGTTTATCAGTTTCTCCAACTCATTGTGCATCGAATAGGCTAATAAAATCACTACCAAAAATGACAAATCTTAAACGACTTTTTTTTTCGATACCCAAATAACGTGAACTGGGAACCCAAAGTTGAAACTTCAAACGGCAATTTAAGGCACTTCTCTTGCAGCTAGACTACCGGAAGTGGGGTTTATCAGATTCTCCAACTCATTGTCCATCGAATAGGCTAATAAAATCACTACCAAAAATGACAAATCTTAAACGACTTTTTTTTTCGATACCCAAATAACGTGAACTGGGAACCCAAAGTTGAAGCTTCAAACGGCAATTTAAGGCATTTCTCTTGCAGCTAGACTACCGGAAGTGGGGTTTATCAGATTCTCCAACTCATTGTGCATCGAATAGGCTAATAAAATCACTACCAAAAATGACAAATCTTAAACGACTTTTTTTTTCGATACCCAAATAACGTGAACTGGGAACCCAAAGTTGAAGCTTCAAACGGCAATTTAAGGCATTTCTCTTGCAGCTAGACTACCGGAAGTGTGGTTTATCGGATTCTCCAACTCATTGTGCATCGAATAGGCTAATAAAATCACTACCAAAAATGACAAATCTTAAACGACTTTTTTTTTCGATACCCAAATAACGTGAACTGGGAACCCAAAGCTGAAGCTTCAAACGGCAATTTAAGGCACTTCTCTTGCAGCTAGACTACCGGAAGTGGGGTTTATCAGATTCTCCAACTCATTGTGCATCGAATAGGCTAATAAAATCACTACCAAAAATGACAAATCTTAAACGACTTTTTTTTTCGATACCCAAATAACGTGAACTGGGAACCCAAAGTTGAAGCTTCAAACGGCAATTTAAGGCATTTCTCTTGCAGCTAGACTACCGGAAGTGGGGTTTATCAGATTCTCCAACTCATTGTGCATCGAATAGGCTAATAAAATCACTACCTAAAATGACAAATCTTAAACGACTTTTTTTTTCGATACCCAAATAACGTGAACTGGGAACCCAAAGTTGAAGCTTCAAACGGCAATTTAAGGCATTTCTCTTGCAGCTAGACTACCGGAAGTGGGGTTTATCAGATTCTCCAACTCATTGTGCATCGAATAGGCTAATAAAATCACTACCAAAAATGACAAATCTTAAACGACTTTTTTTTTCGATACCCAAATAACGTGAACTGGGAACCCAAAGTTGAAGCTTCAAACGGCAATTTAAGGCACTTCCCTTGCAGCTAGACTACCGGAAGTGGGGTTTATCGGATTCTCCAACTCATTGTGCATCGAATAGGCTAATAAAATCACTACCAAAAATGACAAATCTTAAACGACTTTTTTTTTCGATACCCAAATAACGTGAACTGGGAACCCAAAGTTGAAGCTTCAAACGGCAATTAAAGGCATTTCTCTTGCAGCTAGACTACCGGAAGTGGGGTTTATCAGATTCTCCAACTCATTGTGCATCGAATAGGCTAATAAAATCACTACCAAAAATGACAAATCTTAAACGACCTTTTTTTTCGATACCCAAATAACGTGAACTGGGAACCCAAAGTTGAAGCTTCAAACGGCAATTTAAGGCATTTCACTTGCAGCTAGACTACCGGAAGTGGGGTTTATCAGATTCTCCAACTCATTGTGCATCGAATAGGCTAATAAAGTCATTACCAAAAATGACAAATCTTAAACGACTTTTTTTTTCGATACCCAAATAACGTGAACTGGGAACCCAAAGTTGAAGCTTCAAACGGCAATTTAAGGCACTTCTCTTGCAGCTAGACTACCGGAAGTGGGGTTTATCAGATTCTCCAACTCATTGTGCATCGAATAGGCTAATAAAATCACTACCAAAAATGACAAATCTTAAACGACTTTTTTTTTCGATACCCAAATAACGTGAACTGGGAACCCAAAGTTGAAGCTTCAAACGGCAATTTAAGGCATTTCTCTTGCAGCTAGACTACCGGAAGTGGGGTTTATCAGATTCTCCAACTCATTGTGCATCGAATAGGCTAATAAAATCAATAACAAAAATGACAAATCTTAAACGACTTTTTTTTTCGATACCCAAATAACGTGAACTGGGAACCCAAAGTTGAAGCTTCAAACGGCAATTTAAGGCACTTCTCTTGCAGCTAAACTTCCGGAAGTGGGGTTTATCAGATTCTCCAACTCATTGTGCATCGAATAGGCTAATAATATCACTACCAAAAATGACAAATCTTAAACGACTTTTTTTTTCGATACCCAAATAACGTGAACTGGGAACCCAAAGTTGAAGCTTCAAACGGCAATTTAAGGCACTTCTCTTGCAGCTAAACTTCCGGAAGTGGGGTTTATCAGATTCTCCAACTCATTGTGCATCGAATAGGCTAATAATATCACTACCAAAAATGACAAATCTTAAACGACTTTTTTTTTCGATACCCAAATAACGTGAACTGGGAACCCAAAGTTGAAACTTCAAACGGCAATTTAAGGCATTTCTCTTGCAGCTAGACTACCGGAAGTGGGGTTTATCAGATTCTCCAACTCATTGTGCATCGAATAGGCTAATAAAATCACTACCAAAAATGACAAATCTTAAACGACTTTTTTTTTCGATACCCAAATAACGTGAACTGGGAACCCAAAGTTGAAGCTTCAAACGGCAATTTAAGGCACTTCTCTTGCAGCTAGACTACCGGAAGTGGGGTTTATCAGATTCTCCAACTCATTGTGCATCGAATAGGCTAATAAAATCACTACCAAAAATGACAAATCTTAAACGACTTTTTTTTTCGATACCCAAATAACGTGAACTGGGAACCCAAAGTTGAAGCTTCAAACGGCAATTTAAGGCATTTCTCTTGCAGCTAGACTACCGGAAGTGGGGTTTATCAGATTCTCCAACTCATTGTGCATCGAATAGGCTAATAAAATCACTACCAAAAATGACAAATCTTAAACGATTTTTTTTTCGATACCCAAATAACGTGAACTGGGAACCCAAAGTTGAAGCTTCAAACGGCAATTTAAGGCACTTCTCTTGCAGCTAGACTTCCGGAAGTGGGGTTTATCAGATTCTCCAACTCATTGTGCATCGAATAGGCTAATAAAATCACTACCAAAAATGACAAATCTTAAACGACTTTTTTTTTCGATACCCAAATAACGTGAACTGGGAACCCAAAGTTGAAGCTTCAAACGGCAATTTAAGGCACTTCTCTTGCAGCTAGACTACCGGAAGTGGGGTTTATCAGATTCTCCAACTCATTGTGCATCGAATAGGCTAATAAAATCACTACCAAAAATGACAAATCTTAAACGACTTTTTTTTTCGATACCCAAATAACGTGAACTGGGAACCCAAAGTTGAAGCTTCAAACGGCAATTTAAGGCACTTCTCTTGCAGCTAGACTACCGGAAGTGGGGTTTATCAGATTCTCCAACTCATTGTGCATCGATTAGGCTAATAAAATCACTACCAAAAATGACAAATCTTAAACGACTTTTTTTTTCGATACCCAAATAACGTGAACTGGGAACCCAAAGTTGAAGCTTCAAACGGCAATTTAAGGCACTTCTCTTGCAGCTAGACTACCGGAAGTGGGGTTTATCAGATTCTCCAACTCATTGTGCATCGAATAGGCTAATAAAATCACTACCAAAAATGACAAATCTTAAACGACTTTTTTTTTCGATACCCAAATAACGTGAACTGGGAACCCAAAGTTGAAGCTTCAAACGGCAATTTAAGGCACTTCTCTTGCAGCTAGACTACCGGAAGTGGGGTTTATCAGATTCTCCAACTCATTGTGCATCGAATAGGCTAATAAAATCACTACCAAAAATGACAAATCTTAAACGACTTTTTTTTTCGATACCCAAATAACGTGAACTGGGAACCCAAAGTTGAAGCTTCAAACGGCAATTTAAGGCACTTCTCTTGCAGCTAGACTACCGGAAGTGGGGTTTATCAGATTCTCCAACTCATTGTGCATCGAATAGGCTAATAAAATCACTACCAAAAATGACAAATCTTAAACGACTTTTTTTTTCGATACCCAAATAACGTGAACTGGGAACCCAAAGTTGAAGCTTCAAACGGCAATTTAAGGCATTTCTCTTGCAGCTAGACTACCGGAAATGGGGTTTATCAGATTCTCCAACTCATTGTGCATCGAATAGGCTAATAAAATCACTACCAAAAATGACAAATCTTAAACGACTTTTTTTTTCGATACCCAAATAACGTGAACTGGGAACCCAAAGTTGAAGATTCAAACGGCAATTTAAGGCATTTCTCTTGCAGCTAGACTACCGGAAGTGGGGTTTATCAGATTCTCCAACTCATTGTGCATCGAATAGGCTAATAAAATCATTACCAAAAATGACAAATCTTAAACGACTTTTTTTTTCGATACCCAAATAACGTGAACTGGGAACCCAAAGTTGAAGCTTCAAACGGCAATTTAAGGCACTTCTCTTGCAGCTAGACTACCGGAAGTGGGGTTTATCAGATTCTCCAACTCATTGTGCATCGAATAGGCTAATAAAATCACTACCAAAAAATGACAAATCTTAAACGACTTTTTTTTTCGATACCCAAATAACGTGAACTGGGAACCCAAAGTTGAAGCTTCAAACGGCAATTTAAGGCATTTCTCTTGCAGCTAGACTACCGGAAGTGGGGTTTATCAGATTCTCCAACTCATTGTGCATCGAATAGGCTAATAAAATCACTACCAAAAATGACAAATCTTAAACGACTTTTTTTTTCGATACCCAAATAACGTGAACTGGGAACCCAAAGTTGAAGCTTCAAACGGCAATTTAAGGCACTTCTCTTGCAGCTAGACTACCGGAAGTGGGGTTTATCAGATTCTCCAACTCATTGTGCATCGAATAGGCTAATAAAATCACTACCAAAAATGACAAATCTTAAACGACTTTTTTTTTCGATACCCAAATAACGTGAACTGGGAACCCAAAGTTGAAGCTTCAAACGGCAATTTAAGGCATTTCTCTTGCAGCTAGACTACCGGAAATGGGGTTTATCAGATTCTCCAACTCATTGTGCATCGAATAGGCTAATAAAATCATTACCAAAAATGACAAATCTTAAACGACTTTTTTTTTCGATACCCAAATGTCGTGAACTGGGAACCCAAAGTTGAAGCTTCAAACGGCAATTTAAGGCACTTCTCTTGCAGCTAGACTACCGGAAGTGGGGTTTATCAGATTCTCCAACTCATTGTGCATCGAATAGGCTAATAAAATCACTACCAAAAATGACAAATCTTAAACGACTTTTTTTTTCGATACCCAAATAACGTGAACTGGGAACCCAAAGTTGAAGCTTCAAACGGCAATTTAAGGAACTTCTCTTGTAGCTAAACTTCCGGAAGTGGGGTTTATCAGATTCTCCAACTCATTGTGCATCGAATAGGCTAATAAAATCACTACCAAAAATGACAAATCTTAAACGACTTTTTTTTTCGATACCCAAATAACGTGAACTGGGAACCCAAAGTTGAAGCTTCAAACGGCAATTTAAGGCATTTCTCTTGCAGCTAGACTACCGGAAGTGGGGTTTATCAGATTCTCCAACTCATTGTGCATCGAATAGGCTAATAAAATCACTACCAAAAATGACAAATCTTAAACGACTTTTTTTTTCGATACCCAAATAACGTGAACTGGGAACCCTAAGTTGAAGCTTCAAACGGCAATTTAAGGCATTTCCCTTGCAGCTAGGCTACCGGAAGTGGGGTTTATCAGATTCTCCAACTCATTGTGCATCTAATAGGCGAATAAAATCACTACCAAAAATGACAAATCTTAATCGACTTTTTTTTACGATACCCAAATGTCGTGAACTGGGAACCCAAAGTTGAAGCTTCAAACGGCAATTTAAGGCATTTCCCTTGCAGCTAGGCTACCGGAAGTGGGATTTATCAGATTCTCCAACTCATTGTGCATCTAATAGGCGAATAAAATCACTACCAAAAATGACAAATCTTAATCGACTTTTTTTTACGATACCCAAATAACGTGAACTGGGAACCCAAAGTTGAAGCTTCAAACGGCAATTTAAGGCATTTCTCTTGCAGCTAGGCTACCGGAAGTGGGGTTTATCAGATTCTCCAACTCATTGTGCATCTAATAGGCGAATAAAATCACTACCAAAAATGACAAATCTTAATCGACTTTTTTTTACGATACCCAAATAACGTGAACTGGGAACCCAAAGTTGAAGCTTCAAACGGCAATTTAAGGCATTTCACTTGCAGCTAGGCTACCGGAAGTGGGGTTTATCAGATTCTCCAACTCATTGTGCATCTAATAGGCGAATAAAATCACTACCAAAAATGACAAATCTTAATCGACTTTTTTTTACGATACCCAAATAACGTGAACTGGGAACCCAAAGTTGAAGCTTCAAACGGCAATTTAAGGCATTTCTCTTGCAGCTAGGCTACCGGAAGTGGGGTTTATCAGATTCTCCAACTCATTGTGCATCTAATAGGCGAATAAAATCACTACCAAAAATGACAAATCTTAATCGACTTTTTTTTACGATACCCAAATAACGTGAACTGGGAACCCAAAGTTGAAGCTTCAAACGGCAATTTAAGGCATTTCTCTTGCAGCTAGGCTACCGGAAGTGGGGTTTATCAGATTCTCCAACTCATTGTGCATCTAATAGGCGAATAAAATCACTACCAAAAATGACAAATCTTAATCGACTTTTTTTTACGATACCCAAATAACGTGAACTGGGAACCCAAAGTTGAAGCTTCAAACGGCAATTTAAGGCATTTCCCTTGCAGCTAGGCTACCGGAAGTGGGGTTTATCAGATTCTCCAACTCATTGTGCATCTAATAGGCGAATAAAATCACTACCAAAAATGACAAATCTTAATCGACTTTTTTTTACGATACCCAAATAACGTGAACTGGGAACCCAAAGTTGAAGCTTCAAACGGCAATTTAAGGCATTTCACTTGCAGCTAGGCTACCGGAAGTGGGGTTTATCAGATTCTCCAACTCATTGTGCATCTAATAGGCGAATAAAATCACTACCAAAAATGACAAATCTTAATCGACTTTTTTTTATGATACCCAAATAACGTGAACTGGGAACCCAAAGTTGAAGCTTCAAACGGCAATTTAAGGCATTTCCCTTGCAGCTAGGCTACCGGAAGTGGGGTTTATCAGATTCTCCAACTCATTGTGCATCTAATAGGCGAATAAAATCACTACCAAAAATGACAAATCTTAATCGACTTTTTTTTACGATACCCAAATAACGTGAACTGGGAACCCAAAGTTGAAGCTTCAAACGGCAATTTAAGGCATTTCTCTTGCAGCTAGGCTACCGGAAGTGGGGTTTATCAGATTCTCCAACTCATTGTGCATCTAATAGGCGAATAAAATCACTACCAAAAATGACAAATCTTAATCGACTTTTTTTTACGATACCCAAATGTCGTGAACTGGGACCCCAAAGTTGAAGCTTCAAACGGCAATTTAAGGCATTTCCCTTGCAGCTAGGCTACCGGAAGTGGGGTTTATCAGATTCTCCAACTCATTGTGCATCTAATAGGCGAATAAAATCACTACCAAAAATGACAAATCTTAATCGACTTTTTTTTACGATACCCAAATAACGTGAACTGGGAACCCAAAGTTGAAGCTTCAAACGGCAATTTAAGGCATTTCACTTGCAGCTAGGCTACCGGAAGTGGGGTTTATCAGATTCTCCAACTCATTGTGCATCTAATAGGCGAATAAAATCACTACCAAAAATGACAAATCTTAATCGACTTTTTTTTACGATACCCAAATAACGTGAACTGGGAACCCAAAGTTGAAGCTTCAAACGGCAATTTAAGGCATTTCTCTTGCAGCTAGGCTACCGGAAGTGGGGTTTATCAGATTCTCCAACTCATTGTGCATCTAATAGGCGAATAAAATCACTACCAAAAATGACAAATCTTAATCGACTTTTATTTACGATACCCAAATAACGTGAACTGGGAACCCAAAGTTGAAGCTTCAAACGGCAATTTAAGGCATTTCTCTTGCAGCTAGGCTACCGGAAGTGGGGTTTATCAGATTCTCCAACTCATTGTGCATCTAATAGGCGAATAAAATCACTACCAAAAATGACAAATCTTAATCGACTTTTTTTTACGATACCCAAATAACGTGAACTGGGAACCCAAAGTTGAAGCTTCAAACGGCAATTTAAGGCATTTCCCTTGCAGCTAGGCTACCGGAAGTGGGGTTTATCAGATTCTCCAACTCATTGTGCATCTAATAGGCGAATAAAATCACTACCAAAAATGACAAATCTTAATCGACTTTTTTTTACGATACCCAAATAACGTGAACTGGGAACCCAAAGTTGAAGTTTCAAACGGCAATTTAAGGCATTTCACTTGCAGCTAGGCTACCGGAAGTGGGGTTTATCAGATTCTCCAACTCATTGTGCATCTAATAGGCGAATAAAATCACTACCAAAAATGACAAATCTTAATCGACTTTTTTTTACGATACCCAAATAACGTGAACTGGGAACCCAAAGTTGAAGCTTCAAACGGCAATTTAAGGCATTTCTCTTGCAGCTAGGCTACCGGAAGTGGGGTTTATCAGATTCTCCAACTCATTGTGCATCTAATAGACGAATAAAATCACTACCAAAAATGACAAATCTTAATCGACTTTTTTTTACGATACCCAAATAACGTGAACTGGGAACCCAAAGTTGAAGCTTCAAACGGCAATTTAAGGCATTTCACTTGCAGCTAGGCTACCGGAAGTGGGGTTTATCAGATTCTCCAACTCATTGTGCATCTAATAGGCGAATAAAATCACTACCAAAAATGACAAATCTTAACCGACTTTTTTTTACGATACCCAAATAACGAGAACTGGGAACCCAAAGCTGAAGCTTCAAACGGCAATTTAAGACATTTCACTTGCAGCTAGGCTACCGGAAGTGGGGTTTATCAGATTCTCCAACTCATTGTGCATCTAATAGGCGAATAAAATCACTACCAAAAATGACAAATCTTAATCGACTTTTTTTTACGATACCCAAATGTCGTGAACTGGGAACCCAAAGTTGAAGCTTCAAACGGCAATTTAAGGCATTTCCCTTGCAGCTAGGCTACCTGAAGTGGGGTTTATCAGATTCTCCAACTCATTGTGCATCTAATAGGCGAATAAAATCACTACCAAAAATGACAAATCTTAATCGACTTTTTTTTACGATACCCAAATAACGTGAACTGGGAACCCAAAGTTGAAGCTTCAAACGGCAATTTAAGGCATTTCACTTGCAGCTAGGCTACCGGAAGTGGGGTTTATCAGATTCTCCAACTCATTGTGCATCTAATAGGCGAATAAAATCACTACCAAAAATGACAAATCTTAATCGACTTTTTTTTACGATACCCAAATGTCGTGAACTGGGAACCCAAAGTTGAAGCTTCAAACGGCAATTTAAGGCATTTCCCTTGCAGCTAGGCTACCGGAAGTGGGGTTTATCAGATTCTCCAACTCATTGTGCATCTAATAGGCGAATAAAATCACTACCAAAAATGACAAATCTTAATCGACTTTTTTTTACGATACCCAAATAACGTGAACTGGGAACCCAAAGTTGAAGCTTCAAACGGCAATTTAAGGCATTTCCCTTGCAGCTAGGCTACCGGAAGTGGGGTTTATCAGATTCTCCAACTCATTGTGCATCTAATAGGCGAATAAAATCATTACCAAAAATGACAAATCTTAATCGACTTTTTTTTTACGATACCCAAATAACGTGAACTGGGAACCCAAAGTTGAAGCTTCAAACGGCAATTTAAGGCATTTCCCTTGCAGCTAGGCTACCGGAAATGTGGTTTTTCAGATTCTCCAACTCATTGTGCATCTAATAGGCGAATAAAATCACTACCAAAAATGACAAATCTTAATCGACTTTTTTTTACGATACCCAAATAACGTGAACTGGGAACCCAAAGTTGAAGCTTCAAACGGCAATTTAAGGCATTTCTCTTGCAGCTAGGCTACCGGAAGTGGGGTTTATCAGATTCTCCAACTCATTGTGCATCTAATAGGCGAATAAAATCACTACCAAAAATGACAAATCTTAATCGACTTTTTTTTACGATACCCAAATGTCGTGAACTGGGAACCCAAAGTTGAAGCTTCAAACGGCAATTTAAGGCATTTCCCTTGCAGCTAGGCTACCGGAAGTGGGGTTTATCAGATTCTCCAACTCATTGTGCATCTAATAGGCGAATAAAATCACTACCAAAAATGACAAATCTTAATCGACTTTTTTTTACGATACCCAAATAACGTGAACTGGGAACCCAAAGTTGAAGCTTCAAACGGCAATTTAAGGCATTTCACTTGCAGCTAGGCTACCGGAAGTGGGGTTTATCAGATTCTCCAACTCATTGTGCATCTAATAGGCGAATAAAATCACTACCAAAAATGACAAATCTTAACCGACTTTTTTTTACGATACCCAAATAACGTGAACTGGGAACCCAAAGTTGAAGCTTCAAACGGCAATTTAAGACATTTCACTTGCAGCTAGGCTACCGGAAGTGGGGTTTATCAGATTCTCCAACTCATTGTGCATCTAATAGGCGAATAAAATCACTACCAAAAATGACAAATCTTAATCGACTTTTTTTTACGATACCCAAATGTCGTGAACTGGGAACCCAAAGTTGAAGCTTCAAACGGCAATTTAAGGCATTTCCCTTGCAGCTAGGCTACCGGAAGTGGGGTTTATCAGATTCTCCAACTCATTGTGCATCTAATAGGCGAATAAAATCACTACCAAAAATGACAAATCTTAATCGACTTTTTTTTACGATACCCAAATAACGTGAACTGGGAACCCAAAGTTGAAGCTTCAAACGGCAATTTAAGGCATTTCCCTTGCAGCTAGGCTACCGGAAGTGGGGTTTATCAGATTCTCCAACTCATTGTGCATCTAATAGGCGAATAAAATCACTACCAAAAATGACAAATCTTAATCGACTTTTTTTTACGATACCCAAATGTCGTGAACTGGGAACCCAAAGTTGAAGCTTCAAACGGCAATTTAAGGCATTTCCCTTGCAGCTAGGCTACCGGAAGTGGGGTTTATCAGATTCTCCAACTCATTGTGCATCTAATAGGCGAATAAAATCACTACCAAAAATGACAAATCTTAATCGACTTTTTTTTACGATACCCAAATAACGTGAACTGGGAACCCAAAGTTGAAGCTTCAAACGGCAATTTAAGGCATTTCCCTTGCAGCTAGGCTACCGGAAGTGGGGTTTATCAGATTCTCCAACTCATTGTGCATCTAATAGGCGAATAAAATCATTACCAAAAATGACAAATCTTAATCGACTTTTTTTTTACGATACCCAAATAACGTGAACTGGGAACCCAAAGTTGAAGCTTCAAACGGCAATTTAAGGCATTTCCCTTGCAGCTAGGCTACCGGAAGTGGGGTTTATCAGATTCTCCAACTCATTGTGCATCTAATAGGCGAATAAAATCACTACCAAAAATGACAAATCTTAATCGACTTTTTTTTACGATACCCAAATAACGTGAACTGGGAACCCAAAGTTGAAGCTTCAAACGGCAATTTAAGGCATTTCTCTTGCAGCTAGGCTACCGGAAGTGGGGTTTATCAGATTCTCCAACTCATTGTGCATCTAATAGGCGAATAAAATCACTACCAAAAATGACAAATCTTAATCGACTTTTTTTTACGATACCCAAATGTCGTGAACTGGGAACCCAAAGTTGAAGCTTCAAACGGCAATTTAAGGCATTTCACTTGCAGCTAGGCTACCGGAAGTGCGGTTTATCAGATTCTCCAACTCATTGTGCATCTAATAGGCGAATAAAATCACTACCAAAAATGACAAATCTTAATCGACTTTTTTTTACGATACCCAAATAACGTGAACTGGGAACCCAAAGGTGAAGCTTCAAACGGCAATTTAAGGCATTTCTCTTGCAGCTAGGCTACCGGAAGTGGGGTTTATCAGATTCTCCAACTCATTGTGCATCTAATAGGCGAATAAAATCACTACCAAAAATGACAAATCTTAATCGACTTTTTTTTACGATACCCAAATAACGTGAACTGGGAACCCAAAGTTGAAGCTTCAAACGGCAATTTAAGGCATTTCTCTTGCAGCTAGGCTACCGGAAGTGGGGTTTATCAGATTCTCCAACTCATTGTGCATCTAATAGGCGAATAAAATCACTAACAAAAATGACAAATCTTAATCGACTTTTTTTTACGATACCCAAATGTCGTGAACTGGGAACCCAAAGTTGAAGCTTCAAACGGCAAATTAAGGCATTTCCCTTGCAGCTAGGCTACCGGAAGTGGGGTTTATCAGATTCTCCAACTCATTGTGCATCTAATAGGCGAATAAAATCACTACCAAAAATGACAAATCTTAATCGACTTTTTTTTACGATACCCAAATAACGTGAACTGGGAACCCAAAGTTGAAGCTTCAAACGGCAATTTAAGGCATTTCCCTTGCAGCTAGGCTACCGGAAGTGGGGTTTATCAGATTCTCCAACTCATTGTGCATCTAATAGGCGAATAAAATCACTACCAAAAATGACAAATCTTAATCGACTTTTTTTTACGATACCCAAATGTCGTGAACTGGGAACCCAAAGTTGAAGCTTCAAACGGCAATTTAAGGCATTTCCCTTGCAGCTAGGCTACCGGAAGTGGGGTTTATCAGATTCTCCAACTCATTGTGCATCTAATAGGCGAATAAAATCACTACCAAAAATGACAAATCTTAATCGACTTTTTTTTACGATACCCAAATGTCGTGAACTGGGAACCCAAAGTTGAAGCTTCAAACGGCAATTTAAGGCATTTCCCTTGCAGCTAGGCTACCGGAAGTGGGGTTTATCAGATTCTCCAACTCATTGTGCATCTAATAGGCGAATAAAATCACTACCAAAAATGACAAATCTTAATCGACTTTTTTTTACGATACCCAAATAACGTGAACTGGGAACCCAAAGTTGAAGCTTCAAACGGCAATTTAAGGCATTTCCCTTGCAGCTAGGCTACCGGAAGTGGGGTTTATCAGATTCTCCAACTCATTGTGCATCTAATAGGCGAATAAAATCACTACCAAAAATGACATATCTTAATCGACTTTTTTTTACGATACCCAAATAACGTGAACTGGGAACCCAAAGTTGAAGCTTCAAACGGCAATTTAAGGCATTTCCCTTGCAGCTAGGCTACCGGAAGTGGGGTTTATCAGATTCTCCAACTCATTGTGCATCTAATAGGCGAATAAAATCACTACCAAAAATGACAAATCTTAATCGACTTTTTTTTACGATACCCAAATAACGTGAACTGGGAACCCAAAGTTGAAGCTTCAAACGGCAATTTAAGGCATTTCCCTTGCAGCTAGGCTACCGGAAGTGGGGTTTATCAGATTCTCCAACTCATTGTGCATCTAATAGGCGAATAAAATCACTACCAAAAATGTCAAATCTTAATCGACTTTTTTTTACGATACCCAAATGTCGTGAACTGGGAACCCAAAGTTGAAGCTTCAAACGGCCATTTAAGGCATTTCCCTTGCAGCTAGGCTACCGGAAGTGGGGTTTATCAGATTCTCCAACTCATTGTGCATCTAATAGGCGAATAAAATCACTACCAAAAATGACAAATCTTAATCGACTTTTTTTTACGATACCCAAATAACGTGAACTGGGAACCCAAAGTTGAAGCTTCAAACGGCAATTTAAGGCATTTCCCTTGCAGCTAGGCTACCGGAAGTGGGGTTTATCAGATTCTCCAACTCATTGTGCATCTAATAGGCGAATAAAATCAATACCAAAAATGACAAATCTTAATCGACTTTTTTTTACGATACCCAAATAACGTGAACTGGGAACCCAAAGTTGAAGCTTCAAACGGCAATTTAAGGCATTTCTCTTGCAGCAAGGCTACCGGAAGTGGGGTTTATCAGATTCTCCAACTCATTGTGCATCTAATAGGCGAATAAAATCACTACCAAAAATGACAAATCTTAATCGACTTTTTTTTACGATACCCAAATAACGTGAACTGGGAACGCAAAGTTGAAGCTTCAAACGGCAATTTAAGGCATTTCTCTTGCAGCTAGGCTACCGGAAGTGGGGTTTATCAGATTCTCCAACTCATTGTGCATCTAATAGGCGAATAAAATCACTACCAAAAATGACAAATCTTAATCGACTTTTTTTTACGATACCCAAATGTCGTGAACTGGGAACCCAAAGTTGAAGCTTCAAACGGCAATTTAAGGCATTTCCATTGCAGCTAGGCTACCGGAAGTGGGGTTTATCAGATTCTCCAACTCATTGTGCATCTAATAGGCGAATAAAATCACTACCAAAAATGACAAATCTTAATCGACTTTTTTTTACGATACCCAAATGTCGTGAACTGGGAACCCAAAGTTGAAGCTTCAAACGGCAATTTAAGGCATTTCCCTTGCAGCTAGGCTACCGGAAGTGGGGTTTATCAGATTCTCCAACTCATTGTGCATCTAATAGGCGAATAAAATCACTACCAAAAATGACAAATCTTAATCGACTTTTTTTTACGATACCCAAATAACGTGAACTGGGAACCCAAAGTTGAAGCTTCAAACGGCAATTTAAGGCATTTCTCTTGCAGCTAGGCTACCGGAAGTGGGGTTTATCAGATTCTCCAACTCATTGTGCATCTAATAGGCGAATAAAATCACTACCAAAAATGACAAATCTTAATCGACTTTTTTTTACGATACCCAAATAACGTGAACTGGGAACCCAAAGTTGAAGCTTCAAACGGCAATTTAAGGCATTTCACTTGCAGCTAGGCTACCGGAAGTGGGGTTTATCAGATTCTCCAACTCATTGTGCATCTAATAGGCGAATAAAATCACTACCAAAAATGACAAATCTTAATCGACTTTTTTTTACGATACCCAAATAACGTGAACTGGGAACCCAAAGTTGAAGCTTCAAACGGCAATTTAAGGCATTTCTCTTGCAGCTAGGCTACCGGAAGTGGGGTTTATCAGATTCTCCAACTCATTGTGCATCTAATAGGCGAATAAAATCACTACCAAAAATGACAAATCTTAATCGACTTTTTTTTACGATACCCAAATAACGTGAACTGGGAACCCAAAGTTGAAGCTTCAAACGGCAATTTAAGGCATTTCTCTTGCAGCTAGGTTACCGGAAGTGGGGTTTATCAGATTCTCCAACTCATTGTGCATCTAATAGGCGAATAAAATCACTACCAAAAATGACAAATCTTAATCGACTGTTTTTTACGATACCCAAATGTCGTGAACTGGGAACCCAAAGTTGAAGCTTCAAACGGCAATTTAAGGCATTTCCCTTGCAGCTA
Organism: Acanthosepion lycidas; assembly: GCA_963932145.1. Classification (NCBI taxonomy): domain Eukaryota; kingdom Metazoa; phylum Mollusca; class Cephalopoda; order Sepiida; family Sepiidae; genus Acanthosepion; species Acanthosepion lycidas. Next base: position 47,199 of record CAWVQA010001038.1, on the reverse strand, counting down.
GGCTACCGGAAGTGGGGTTTATCAGATTCTCCAACTCATTGTGCATCTAATAGGCGAATAAAATCACTACCAAAAATGACAAATCTTAATCGACTTTTTTTTACGATACCCAAATGTCGTGAACTGGGAACCCAAAGTTGAAGCTTCAAACGGCAATTTAAGGCATTTCCCTTGCAGCTAGGCTACCGGAAGTGGGGTTTATCAGATTCTCCAACTCATTGTGCATCTAATAGGCGAATAAAATCACTACCAAAAATGACAAATCTTAATCGACTTTTTTTTACGATACCCAAATAACGTGAACTGGGAACCCAAAGTTGAAGCTTCAAACGGCAATTTAAGACATTTCCCTTGCAGCTAGGCTACCGGAAGTGGGGTTTATCAGATTCTCCAACTCATTGTGCATCTAATAGGCGAATAAAATCACTACCAAAAATGACAAATCTTAATCGACTTTTTTTTACGATACCCAAATAACGTGAACTGGGAACCCAAAGTTGAAGCTTCAAACGGCAATTTAAGGCATTTCCCTTGCAGCTAGGCTACCGGAAGTGGGGTTTATCAGATTCTCCAACTCATTGTGCATCTAATAGGCGAATAAAATCACTACCAAAAATGACAAATCTTAATCGACTTTTTTTTACGATACCCAAATGTCGTGAACTGGGAACCCAAAGTTGAAGCTTCAAACGGCAATTTAAGGCATTTCCCTTGCAGCTAGGCTACCGGAAGTGGGGTTTATCAGATTCTCCAACTCATTGTGCATCTAATAGGCGAATAAAATCACTACCAAAAATGACAAATCTTAATCGACTTTTTTTTACGATACCCAAATAACGTGAACTGGGAACCCAAAGTTGAAGCTTCAAACGGCAATTTAAGGCATTTCCCTTGCAGCTAGGCTACCGGAAGTGGGGTTTATCAGATTCTCCAACTCATTGTGCATCTAATAGGCGAATAAAATCACTACCAAAAATGACAAATCTTAATCGACTTTTTTTTACGATACCCAAATAACGTGAACTGGGAACCCAAAGTTGAAACTTCAAACGGCAATTTAAGGCATTTCCCTTGCAGCTAGGCTACCGGAAGTGGGGTTTATCAGATTCTCCAACTCATTGTGCATCTAATAGGCGAATAAAATCACTACCAAAAATGACAAATCTTAATCGACTTTTTTTTACGATACCCAAATAACGTGAACTGGGAACCCAAAGTTGAAGCTTCAAACGGCAATTTAAGGCATTTCTCTTGCAGCTAGGCTACCGGAAGTGGGGTTTATCAGATTCTCCAACTCATTGTGCATCTAATAGGCGAATAAAATCACTACCAAAAATGACAAATCTTAATCGACTTTTTTTTACGATACCCAAATAACTTGAACTGGGAACCCAAAGTTGAAGCTTCAAACGGCAATTTAAGGCATTTCTCTTGCAGCTAGGCTACCGGAAGTGGGGTTTATCAGATTCTCCAACTCATTGTGCATCTAATAGGCGAATAAAATCACTACCAAAAATGACAAATCTTAATCGACTTTTTTTTACGATACCCAAATGTCGTGAACTGGGAACCCAAAGTTGAAGCTTCAAACGGCAATTTAAGGCATTTCCCTTGCAGCTAGGCTACCGGAAGTGGGGTTTATCAGATTCTCCAACTCGTTGTGCATCTAATAGGCGAATAAAATCACTACCAAAAATGACAAATCTTAATCGACTTTTTTTTACGATACCCAAATGTCGTGAACTGGGAACCCAAAGTTGAAGCTTCAAACGGCAATTTAAGGCATTTCTCTTGCAGCTAGGCTACCGGAAGTGGGTTTTATCAGATTCTCCAACTCATTGTGCATCTAATAGGCGAATAAAATCACTACCAAAAATGACAAATCTTAATCGACTTTTTTTTACGATACCCAAATGTCGTGAACTGGGAACCCAAAGTTGAAGCTTCAAACGGCAATTTAAGGCATTTCCCTTGCAGCTAGGCTACCGGAAGTGGGGTTTATCAGATTCTCCAACTCATTGTGCATCTAATAGGCGAATAAAATCACTACCAAAAATGACAAATCTTAATCGACTTTTTTTTACGATACCCAAATGTCGTGAACTGGGAACCCAAAGTTGAAGCTTCAAACGGCAATTTAAGGCATTTCCCTTGCAGCTAGGCTACCGGAAGTGGGGTTTATCAGATTCTCCAACTCATTGTGCATCTAATAGGCGAATAAAATCACTACCAAAAATGACAAATCTTAATCGACTTTTTTTTACGATACCCAAATAACGTGAACTGGGAACCCAAAGTTGAAGCTTCAAACGGCAATTTAAGGCATTTCACTTGCAGCTAGGCTACCGGAAGTGGGGTTTATCAGATTCTCCAACTCATTGTGCATATAATAGGCGAATAAAATCACTACCAAAAATGACAAATCTTAATCGACTTTTTTTTACGATACCCAAATAACGTGAACTGGGAACCCAAAGTTGAAGCTTCAAACGGCAATTTAAGGCATTTCTTTTGCAGCTAGGCTACCGGAAGTGGGGTTTATCAGATTCTCCAACTCATTGTGCATCTAATAGGCGAATAAAATCACTACCAAAAATGACAAATCTTAATCGACTTTTTTTTACGATACCCAAATAACGTGAACTGGGAACCCAAAGTTGAAGCTTCAAACGGCAATTTAAGGCATTTCCCTTGCAGCTAGGCTACCGGAAGTGGGGTTTATCAGATTCTCCAACTCATTGTGCATCTAATAGGCGAATAAAATCACTACCAAAAATGACAAATCTTAATCGACTTTTTTTTACGATACCCAAATAACGTGAACTGGGAACCCAAAGTTGAAGCTTCAAACGGCAATTTAAGGCATTTCACTTGCAGCTAGGCTACCGGAAGTGGGGTTTATCAGATTCTCCAACTCATTGTGCATCTAATAGGCGAATAAAATCACTACCAAAAATGACAAATCTTAATCGACTTTTTTTTACGATACCCAAATAACGTGAACTGGGAACCCAAAGTTGAAGCTTCAAACGGCAATTTAAGGCATTTCTCTTGCAGCTAGGCTACCGGAAGTGGGGTTTATCAGATTCTCCAACTCATTGTGCATCTAATAGGCGAATAAAATCACTACCAAAAATGACAAATCTTAATCGACTTTTTTTTACGATACCCAAATAACGTGAACTGGGAACCCAAAGTTGAAGCTTCAAACGGCAATTTAAGGCATTTCACTTGCAGCTAGGCTACCGGAAGTGGGGTTTATCAGATTCTCCAACTCATTGTGCATCTAATAGGCGAATAAAATCACTACCAAAAATGACAAATCTTAATCGACTTTTTTTTACGATACCCAAATAACGTGAACTGGGAACCCAAAGTTGAAGCTTCAAACGGCAATTTAAGGCATTTCTCTTGCAGCTAGGCTACCGGAAGTGGGGTTTATCAGATTCTCCAACTCATTGTGCATCTAATAGGCGAATAAAATCACTACCAAAAATGACAAATCTTAATCGACTTTTTTTTACGATACCCAAATAACGTGAACTGGGAACCCAAAGTTGAAGCTTCAAACGGCAATTTAAGGCATTTCCCTTGCAGCTAGGCTACCGGAAGTGGGGTTTATCAGATTCTCCAACTCATTGTGCATCTAATAGGCGAATAAAATCACTACCAAAAATGACAAATCTTAATCGACTTTTTTTTACGATACCCAAATAACGTGAACTGGGAACCCAAAGTTGAAGCTTCAAACGGCAATTTAAGGCATTTCTCTTGCAGCTAGGCTACCGGAAGTGGGGTTTATCAGATTCTCCAACTCATTGTGCATCTAATAGGCGAATAAAATCACTACCAAAAATGACAAATCTTAATCGACTTTTTTTTACGATACCCAAATAACGTGAACTGGGAACCCAAAGTTGAAGCTTCAAACGGCAATTTAAGGCATTTCCCTTGCAGCTAGGCTACCGGAAGTGGGGTTTATCAGATTCTCCAACTCATTGTGCATCTAATAGGCGAATAAAATCACTACCAAAAATGACAAATCTTAATCGACTTTTTTTTACGATACCCAAATAACGTGAACTGGGAACCCAAAGTTGAAGCTTCAAACGGCAATTTAAGGCATTTCACTTGCAGCTAGGCTACCGGAAGTGGGGTTTATCAGATTCTCCAACTCATTGTGCATCTAATAGGCGAATAAAATCACTACCAAAAATGACAAATCTTAATCGACTTTTTTTTACGATACCCAAATAACGTGAACTGGGAACCCAAAGTTGAAGCTTCAAACGGCAATTTAAGGCATTTCTCTTGCAGCTAGGCAACCGGAAGTGGGGTTTATCAGATTCTCCAACTCATTGTGCATCTAATAGGCGAATAAAATCACTACCAAAAATGACAAATCTTAATCGACTTTTTTTTACGATACCCAAATAACGTGAACTGGGAACCCAAAGTTGAAGCTTCAAACGGCAATTTAAGGCATTTCACTTGCAGCTAGGCTACCGGAAGTGGGGTTTATCAGATTCTCCAACTCATTGTGCATCTAATAGGCGAATAAAATCACTACCAAAAATGACAAATCTTAATCGACTTTTTTTTACGATACCCAAATAACGTGAACTGGGAACCCAAAGTTGAAGCTTCAAACGGCAATTTAAGGCATTTCTCTTGCAGCTAGGCTACCGGAAGTGGGGTTTATCAGATTCTCCAACTCATTGTGCATCTAATAGGCGAATAAAATCACTACCAAAAATGACAAATCTTAATCGACTTTTTTTTACGATACCCAAATAACGTGAACTGGGAACCCAAAGTTGAAGCTTCAAACGGCAATTTAAGGCATTTCACTTGCAGCTAGGCTACCGGAAGTGGGGTTTATCAGATTCTCCAACTCATTGTGCATCTAATAGGCGAATAAAATCACTACCAAAAATGACAAATCTTAATCGACTTTTTTTTACGATACCCAAATAACGTGAACTGGGAACCCAAAGTTGAAGCTTCAAACGTCAATTTAAGGCATTTCTCTTGCAGCTAGGCTACCGGAAGTGGGGTTTATCAGATTCTCCAACTCATTGTGCATCTAATAGGCGAATAAAATCACTACCAAAAATGACAAATCTTAATCGACTTTTTTTTACGATACCCAAATGTCGTGAACTGGGAACCCAAAGTTGAAGCTTCAAACGGCAATTTAAGGCATTTCCCTTGCAGCTAGGCTACCGGAAGTGGGGTTTATCAGATTCTCCAACTCATTGTGCATCTAATAGGCGAATAAAATCACTACCAAAAATGACAAATCTTAATCGACTTTTTTTTACGATACCCAAATGTCGTGAACTGGGAACCCAAAGTTGAAGCTTCAAACGGCAATTTAAGGCATTTCCCTTGCAGCTAGGCTACCGGAAGTGGGGTTTATCAGATTCTCCAACTCATTGTGCATCTAATAGGCGAATAAAATCACTACCAAAAATGACAAATCTTAATCGACTTTTTTTTACGATACCCAAATGTCGTGAACTGGGAACCCAAAGTTGAAGCTTCAAACGGCAATTTAAGGCATTTCCCTTGCAGCTAGGCTACCGGAAGTGGGGTTTATCAGATTCTCCAACTCATTGTGCATCTAATAGGCGAATAAAATCACTACCAAAAATGACAAATCTTAATCGACTTTTTTTTACGATACCCAAATAACGTGAACTGGGAACCCAAAGTTGAAGCTTCAAACGGCAATTTAAGGCATTTCCCTTGCAGCTGGGCTACCGGAAGTGGGGTTTATCAGATTCTCCAACTCATTGTGCATCTAATAGGCGAATAAAATCACTACCAAAAATGACAAATCTTAATCGACTTTTTTTTACGATACCCAAATAACGTGAACTGGGAACCCAAAGTTGAAGCTTCAAACGGCAATTTAAGGCATTTCCCTTGCAGCTAGGCTACCGGAAGTGGGGTTTATCAGATTCTCCAACTCATTGTGCATCTAATAGGCGAATAAAATCACTACCAAAAATGACAAATCTTAATCGACTTTTTTTTACGATACCCAAATAACGTGAACTGGGAACCCAAAGTTGAAGCTTCAAACGGCAATTTAAGGCATTTCTCTTGCAGCTAGGCTACCGGAAGTGGGGTTTATCAGATTCTCCAACTCATTGTGCATCTAATAGGCGAATAAAATCACTACCAAAAATGACAAATCTTAATCGACTTTTTTTTACGATACCCAAATAACGTGAACTGGGAACCCAAAGTTGAAGCTTCAAACGTCAATTTAAGGCATTTCTCTTGCAGCTAGGCTACCGGAAGTGGGGTTTATCAGATTCTCCAACTCATTGTGCATCTAATAGGCGAATAAAATCACTACCAAAAATGACAAATCTTAATCGACTTTTTTTTACGATACCCAAATGTCGTGAACTGGGAACCCAAAGTTGAAGCTTCAAACGGCAATTTAAGGCATTTCCCTTGCAGCTAGGCTACCGGAAGTGGGGTTTATCAGATTCTCCAACTCATTGTGCATCTAATAGGCGAATAAAATCACTACCAAAAATGACAAATCTTAATCGACTTTTTTTTACGATACCCAAATAACGTGAACTGGGAACCCAAAGTTGAAGCTTCAAACGGCAATTTAAGGCATTTCTCTTGCAGCTAGGCTACCGGAAGTGGGGTTTATCAGATTCTCCAACTCATTGTGCATCTAATAGGCGAATAAAATCACTACCAAAAATGACAAATCTTAATCGACTTTTTTTTACGACACCCAAATGTCGTGAACTGGGAACCCAAAGTTGAAGCTTCAAACGGCAATTTAAGGCATTTCCCTTGCAGCTAGGCTACCGGAAGTGGGGTTTATCAGATTCTCCAACTCATTGTGCATCTCATAGGCGAATAAAATCACTACCAAAAATGACAAATCTTAATCGACTTTTTTTTACGATACCCAAATGTCGTGAACTGGGAACCCAAAGTTGAAGCTTCAAACGGCAATTTAAGGCATTTCCCTTGCAGCTAGGCTACCGGAAGTGGGGTTTATCAGATTCTCCAACTCATTGTGCATCTAATAGGCGAATAAAATCACTACCAAAAATGACAAATCTTAATCGACTTTTTTTTACGATACCCAAATGTCGTGAACTGGGAACCCAGAGTTGAAGCTTCAAACGGCAATTTAAGGCATTTCCCTTGCAGCTAGGCTACCGGAAGTGGGTTTTATCAGATTCTCCAACTCATTGTGCATCTAATAGGCGAATAAAATCACTACCAAAAATGACAAATCTTAATCGACTTTTTTTTACGATACCCAAATAACGTGAACTGGGAACCCAAAGTTGAAGCTTCAAACGGCAATTTAAGGCATTTCTCTTGCAGCTAGGCTACCGGAAGTGGGGTTTATCAGATTCTCCAACTCATTGTGCATCTAATAGGCGAATAAAATCACTACCAAAAATGACAAATCTTAATCGACTTTTTTTTACGATACCCAAATAACGTGAACTGGGAACCCAAAGTTGAAGCTTTAAACGGCAATTTAAGGCATTTCTCTTGCAGCTAGGCTACCGGAAGTGGGGTTTATCAGATTCTCCAACTCATTGTGCATCTAATAGGCGAATAAAATCACTACCAAAAATGACAAATCTTAATCGACTTTTTTTTACGATACCCAAATAACGTGAACTGGGAACCCAAAGTTGAAGCTTCAAACGGCAATTTAAGGCATTTCTCTTGCAGCTAGGCTACCGGAAGTGGGGTTTATCAGATTCTCCAACTCATTGTGCATCTAATAGGCGAATAAAATCACTACCAAAAATGACAAATCTTAATCGACTTTTTTTTACGATACCCAAATGTCGTGAACTGGGAACCCAAAGTTGAAGCTTCAAACGGCAATTTAAGGCATTTCCCTTGCAGCTAGGCTACCGGAAGTGGGTTTTATCAGATTCTCCAACTCATTGTGCATCTAATAGGCGAATAAAATCACTACCAAAAATGACAAATCTTAATCGACTTTTTTTTACGATACCCAAATGTCGTGAACTGGGAACCCAAAGTTGAAGCTTCAAACGGCAATTTAAGGCATTTCCCTTGCAGCTAGGCTACCGGAAGTGGGGTTTATCAGATTCTCCAACTCATTGTGCATCTAATAGGCGAATAAAATCACTACCAAAAATGACAAATCTTAATCGACTTTTTTTTACGATACCCAAATAACGTGAACTGGGAACCCAAAGTTGAAGCTTCAAACGGCAATTTAAGGCATTTCCCTTGCAGCTAGGCTACCGGAAGTGGGGTTTATCAGATTCTCCAACTCATTGTGCATCTAATAGGCGAATAAAATCACTACCAAAAATGACAAATCTTAATCGACTTTTTTTTACGATACCCAAATAACGTGAACTGGGAACCCAAAGTTGAAGCTTCAAACGGCAATTTAAGGCATTTCCCTTGCAGCTAGGCTACCGGAAGTGGGGTTTATCAGATTCTCCAACTCATTGTGCATCTAATAGGCGAATAAAATCACTACCAAAAATGACAAATCTTAATCGACTTTTTTTTACGATACCCAAATAACGTGAACTGGGAACCCAAAGTTGAAGCTTCAAACGGCAATTTAAGGCATTTCTCTTGCAGCTAGGCTACCGGAAGTGGGGTTTATCAGATTCTCCAACTCATTGTGCATCTAATAGGCGAATAAAATCACTACCAAAAATGACAAATCTTAATCGACTTTTTTTTACGATACCCAAATGTCGTGAACTGGGAACCCAAAGTTGAAGCTTCAAACGGCAATTTAAGGCATTTCCCTTGCAGCTAGGCTACCGGAAGTGGGGTTTATCAGATTCTCCAACTCATTGTGCATCTAATAGGCGAATAAAATCACTACCAAAAATGACAAATCTTAATCGACTTTTTTTTACGATACCCAAATAACGTGAACTGGGAACCCAAAGTTGAAGCTTCAAACGGCAATTTAAGGCATTTCACTTGCAGCTAGGCTACCGGAAGTGGGGTTTATCAGATTCTCCAACTCATTGTGCATCTAATAGGCGAATAAAATCACTACCAAAAATGACAAATCTTAATCGACTTTTTTTTACGATACCCAAATAACGTGAACTGGGAACCCAAAGTTGAAGCTTCAAACGGCAATTTAAGGCATTTCTCTTGCAGCTAGGCTACCGGAAGTGGGGTTTATCAGATTCTCCAACTCATTGTGCATCTAATAGGCGAATAAAATCACTACCAAAAATGACAAATCTTAATCGACTTTTTTTTACGATACCCAAATGTCGTGAACTGGGAACCCAAAGTTGAAGCTTCAAACGGCAATTTAAGGCATTTCCCTTGCAGCTAGGCTACCGAAAGTGGGTTTTATCAGATTCTCCAACTCATTGTGCATCTAATAGGCGAATAAAATCACTACCAAAAATGACAAATCTTAATCGACTTTTTTTTACGATACCCAAATGTCGTGAACTGGGAACCCAAAGTTGAAGCTTCAAACGGCAATTTAAGGCATTTCCCTTGCAGCTAGGCTACCGGAAGTGGGGTTTATCAGATTCTCCAACTCATTGTGCATCTAATAGGCGAATAAAATCACTACCAAAAATGACAAATCTTAATCGACTTTTTTTTACGATACCCAAATAACGTGAACTGGGAACCCAAAGTTGAAGCTTCAAACGGCAATTTAAGGCATTTCCCTTGCAGCTAGGCTACCGGAAGTGGGGTTTATCAGATTCTCCAACTCATTGTGCATCTAATAGGCGAATAAAATCACTACCAAAAATGACAAATCTTAATCGACTTTTTTTTACGATACCCAAATAACGTGAACTGGGAACCCAAAGTTGAAGCTTCAAACGGCAATTTAAGGCATTTCCCTTGCAGCTAGGCTACCGGAAGTGGGGTTTATCAGATTCTCCAACTCATTGTGCATCTAATAGGCGAATAAAATCACTACCAAAAATGACAAATCTTAATCGACTTTTTTTTACGATACCCAAATAACGTGAACTGGGAACCCAAAGTTGAAGCTTCAAACGGCAATTTAAGGCATTTCTCTTGCAGCTAGGCTACCGGAAGTGGGGTTTATCAGATTCTCCAACTCATTGTGCATCTAATAGGCGAATAAAATCACTACCAAAAATGACAAATCTTAATCGACTTTTTTTTACGATACCCAAATGTCGTGAACTGGGAACCCAAAGTTGAAGCTTCAAACGGCAATTTAAGGCATTTCCCTTGCAGCTAGGCTACCGGAAGTGGGGTTTATCAGATTCTCCAACTCATTGTGCATCTAATAGGCGAATAAAATCACTACCAAAAATGACAAATCTTAATCGACTTTTTTTTACGATACCCAAATAACGTGAACTGGGAACCCAAAGTTGAAGCTTCAAACGGCAATTTAAGGCATTTCACTTGCAGCTAGGCTACCGGAAGTGGGGTTTATCAGATTCTCCAACTCATTGTGCATCTAATAGGCGAATAAAATCACTACCAAAAATGACAAATCTTAATCGACTTTTTTTTACGATACCCAAATAACGTGAACTGGGAACCCAAAGTTGAAGCTTCAAACGGCAATTTAAGGCATTTCTCTTGCAGCTAGGCTACCGGAAGTGGGGTTTATCAGATTCTCCAACTCATTGTGCATCTAATAGGCGAATAAAATCACTACCAAAAATGACAAATCTTAATCGACTTTTTTTTACGATACCCAAATAACGTGAACTGGGAACCCAAAGTTGAAGCTTCAAACGGCAATTTAAGGCATTTCACTTGCAGCTAGGCTACCGGAAGTGGGGTTTATCAGATTCTCCAACTCATTGTGCATCTAATAGGCGAATAAAATCACTACCAAAAATGACAAATCTTAATCGACTTTTTTTTACGATACCCAAATAACGTGAACTGGGAACCCAAAGTTGAAGCTTCAAACGGCAATTTAAGGCATTTCTCTTGCAGCTAGGCTACCGGAAGTGGGGTTTATCAGATTCTCCAACTCATTGTGCATCTAATAGGCGAATAAAATCACTACCAAAAATGACAAATCTTAATCGACTTTTTTTTACGATACCCAAATAACGTGAACTGGGAACCCAAAGTTGAAGCTTCAAACGGCAATTTAAGGCATTTCACTTGCAGCTAGGCTACCGGAAGTGGGGTTTATCAGATTCTCCAACTCATTGTGCATCTAATAGGCGAATAAAATCACTACCAAAAATGACAAATCTTAATCGACTTTTTTTTACGATACCCAAATTTCGTGAACTGGGAACCCAAAGTTGAAGCTTCAAACGGCAATTTAAGGCATTTCACTTGCAGCTAGGCTACCGGAAGTGGGGTTTATCAGATTCTCCAACTCATTGTGCATCTAATAGGCGAATAAAATCACTACCAAAAATGACAAATCTTAATCGACTTTTTTTTACGATACCCAAATAACGTGAACTGGGAACCCAAAGTTGAAGCTTCAAACGGCAATTTAAGGCATTTCCCTTGCAGCTAGGCTACCGGAAGTGGGGTTTATCAGATTCTCCAACTCATTGTGCATCTAATAGGCGAATAAAATCACTACCAAAAATGACAAATCTTAATCGACTTTTTTTTACGATACCCAAATAACGTGAACTGGGAACCCAAAGTTGAAGCTTCAAACGGCAATTTAAGGCATTTCTCTTGCAGCTAGGCTACCGGAAGTGGGGTTTATCAGATTCTCCAACTCATTGTGCATCTAATAGGCGAATAAAATCACTACCAAAAATGACAAATCTTAATCGACTTTTTTTTACGATACCCAAATAACGTGAACTGGGAACCCAAAGTTGAAGCTTCAAACGGCAATTTAAGGCATTTCTCTTGCAGCTAGGCTACCGGAAGTGGGGTTTATCAGATTCTCCAACTCATTGTGCATCTAATAGGCGAATAAAATCACTACCAAAAATGACAAATCTTAATCGACTTTTTTTTACGATACCCAAATGTCGTGAACTGGGAACCCAAAGTTGAAGCTTCAAACGGCAATTTAAGGCATTTCCCTTGCAGCTAGGCTACCGGAAGTGGGGTTTATCAGATTCTCCAACTCATTGTGCATCTAATAGGCGAATAAAATCACTACCAAAAATGACAAATCTTAATCGACTTTTTTTTACGATACCCAAATGTCGTGAACTGGGAACCCAAAGTTGAAGCTTCAAACGGCAATTTAAGGCATTTCCCTTGCAGCTAGGCTACCGGAAGTGGGGTTTATCAGATTCTCCAACTCATTGTGCATCTAATAGGCGAATAAAATCACTACCAAAAATGACAAATCTTAATCGACTTTTTTTTACGATACCCAAATAACGTGAACTGGGAACCCAAAGTTGAAGCTTCAAACGGCAATTTAAGGCATTTCCCTTGCAGCTAGGCTACCGGAAGTGGGGTTTATCAGATTCTCCAACTCATTGTGCATCTAATAGGCGAATAAAATCACTACCAAAAATGACAAATCTTAATCGACTTTTTTTTACGATACCCAAATAACGTGAACTGGGAACCCAAAGTTGAAGCTTCAAACGGCAATTTAAGGCATTTCCCTTGCAGCTAGGCTACCGGAAGTGGGGTTTATCAGATTCTCCAACTCATTGGGCATCTAATAGGCGAATAAAATCACTACCAAAAATGACAAATCTTAATCGACTTTTTTTTACGATACCCAAATAACGTGAACTGGGAACCCAAAGTTGAAGCTTCAAACGGCAATTTAAGGCATTTCTCTTGCAGCTAGGCTACCGGAAGTGGGGTTTATCAGATTCTCCAACTCATTGTGCATCTAATAGGCGAATAAAATCACTACCAAAAATGACAAATCTTAATCGACTTTTTTTTACGATACCCAAATGTCGTGAACTGGGAACCCAAAGTTGAAGCTTCAAACGGCAATTTAAGGCATTTCACTTGCAGCTAGGCTACCGGAAGTGGGGTTTATCAGATTCTCCAACTCATTGTGCATCTAATAGGCGAATAAAATCACTACCAAAAATGACAAATCTTAATCGACTTTTTTTTACGATACCCAAATAACGTGAACTGGGAACCCAAAGTTGAAGCATCAAACGGCAATTTAAGGCATTTCTCTTGCAGCTAGGCTACCGGAAGTGGGGTTTATCAGATTCTCCAACTCATTGTGCATCTAATAGGCGAATAAAATCACTACCAAAAATGACAAATCTTAATCGACTTTTTTTTACGATACCCAAATAACGTGAACTGGGAACCCAAAGTTGAAGCTTCAAACGGCAATTTAAGGCATTTCTCTTGCAGCTAGGCTCCCGGAAGTGGGGTTTATCTGATTCTCCAACTCATTGTGCATCTAATAAGCTAATAAAATCACTACCAAAAATGACAAATCTTAATCGACTTTTTTTTTCGATACCCAAATAACGTGAACTGGGAACCCAAAGTTGAAGCTTCAAACGGCAATTTAAGGCATTTCTCTTGCAGCTAGGCTCCCGGAAGTGGGGTTTATCTGATTCTCCAACTCATTGTGCATCTAATAAGCTAATAAAATCACTACCAAAAATGACAAATCTTAATCGACTTTTTTTTACGATACCCAATTAACGTGAACTGGGAACCCAAAGTTGAAGCTTCAAACGGCAATTTAAGGCATTTCTCTTGCAGCTAGGCTACCGGAAGTGGGGTTTATCAGATTCTCCAACTCATTGTGCATCTAATAGGCTAATAAAATCACTACCAAAAATGTCAAATCTTAATCGACTTTTTTTTTTCGATACCCAAATAACGTGAACTGGGAACCCAAAGTTGAAGCTTCAAACGGCAATTTAAGGCATTTCTCTTGCAGCTAGTCTACCGGAAGTGGGATTTATCTCATTCTCCAACTCATTGTGCATCTAATAGGCTAATAAAATCACTACCAAAAATGACAAATCTTAATCGACTTTTTTTTTCGATACCCAAATAACGTGAACTGGGAACCCAAAGTTGAAGCTTCAAACGGCAATTTAAGGCATTTCTCTTGCAGCTAGGCTCCCGGAAGTGGGGTTTATCTGATTCTCCAACTCATTTTGCATCTAATAGGCTAATAAAATCACTACCAAAAATGACAAATCTTAATCAACTTTTTTTTTTCGATACCCAAATAACGTGAACTGGGAACCCAAAGTTGAAGCTTCAAACGGCAATTTAAGGCATTTCTCTTGCAGCTAGACTACCGGAAGTGGGGTTTATCAGATTCTCCAACTCATTGTGCATCTAATAGGCTAATAAAATTACTACCAAAAATGACAAATCTTAATCGACTTTTTTTTTCGATACCCAAATAACGTGAACTGGGAACCCAAAGTTGGAGCTTCAAACGGCAATTTAAGGCATTTCTCTTGCAGCTAGACTACCGGAAGTGGGGTTTATCAGATTCTCCAACTCATTGTGCATCTAATAAGCCAATAAAATCACTACCAAAAATGACAAATCGTAATCGACTTTTTTTTTCTATACCCAAATAACGCGAACTGGGAACCCAAAGTTGAAGCTTCAAACGGCGATTTAAGGCATTTCTCTTGCAGCTAGGCTACCGGAAGTGGGGTTTATCAGATTCTCAAACTCATTGTGCATCTAATAAGCCAATAAAATCACTACCAAAAATGACAAATCGTAATCGACTTTTTTTTTCGATACCCAAATAACGCAAACTGGGAACCCAAAGTTGAAGCTTCAAACGGCGATTTAAAGCATTTCTCTTGCAGCTAGGCTACCGGCAATGGGGTTTATCTGATTCTCCAAAAAATTGTGCATTTAATAAGCCAACAAAATCACTACCGAAAATGACAAATCGAAATCGACTTTTTTTTTCGATACGCAAATAACGTGAACTGGGAACCCAAAGTTGAAGCTTCAAACGGCAATTTAAGGCATTTCTCTTGCAGCTAGGCTACCGGAAGTGGGGTTTATCAGATTCTCCAACTCATTGTGCATCTAATAGGCTAATAAAATCACTACCAAAAATGTCAAATCTTAATCGACTTTTTTTTTTCGATACCCAAATAACGTGAACTGGGAACCCAAAGTTGAAGCTTCAAACGGCAATTTAAGGCATTTCTCTTGCAGCTAGTCTACCGGAAGTGGGATTTATCTGATTCTCCAACTCATTGTGCATCTAATAGGCTAATAAAATCACTACCAAAAATGACAAATCTTAATCGACTTTTTTTTTCGATACCCAAATAACGTGAACTGGGAACCCAAAGTTGACGCTTCAAACGGGAATTTAAGGCATTTCTCTTGCAGCTAGACTACCGGAAGTGGGGTTTATCTGATTCTCCAACTCATTGTGCATCTAATAGACTAATAAAATCACTACCAAAAATGACAAATCTTAATCGACTTTTTTTTTCGATACCCAAATAACTTGAACTGGGAACCCAAAGTTGAGGCTTCAAACAGCAATTTAAGGCATTTCTCTTGCAGCAATCTACCGGAAGTGGGGTTTATCTGATTCTCCAACTCATTGTGCATCTAATAGGCGAATAAAATCACTACCAAAAATGACAAATCTTAATCGACTTTTTTTTACGATACCCAAATAACGTGAACTGGGAACCCAAAGTTGAAGCATCAAACGGCAATTTAAGGCATTTCTCTTGCAGCTAGGCTACCGGAAGTGGGGTTTATCAGATTCTCCAACTCATTGTGCATCTAATAGGCGAATAAAATCACTACCAAAAATGACAAATCTTAATCGACTTTTTTTTACGATACCCAAATAACGTGAACTGGGAACCCAAAGTTGAAGCTTCAAACGGCAATTTAAGGCATTTCTCTTGCAGCTAGGCTCCCGGAAGTGGGGTTTATCTGATTCTCCAACTCATTGTGCATCTAATAAGCTAATAAAATCACTACCAAAAATGACAAATCTTAATCGACTTTTTTTTTCGATACCCAAATAACGTGAACTGGGAACCCAAAGTTGAAGCTTCAAACGGCAATTTAAGGCATTTCTCTTGCAGCTAGGCTCCCGGAAGTGGGGTTTATCTGATTCTCCAACTCATTGTGCATCTAATAGGCTAATAAAATCACTACCAAAAATGTCAAATCTTAATCGACTTTTTTTTTTCGATACCCAAATAACGTGAACTGGGAACCCAAAGTTGAAGCTTCAAACGGCAATTTAAGGCATTTCTCTTGCAGCTAGTCTACCGGAAGTGGGATTTATCTCATTCTCCAACTCATTGTGCATCTAATAGGCTAATAAAATCACTACCAAAAATGACAAATCTTAATCGACTTTTTTTTTCGATACCCAAATAACGTGAACTGGGAACCCAAAGTTGAAGCTTCAAACGGCAATTTAAGGCATTTCTCTTGCAGCTAGGCTCCCGGAAGTGGGGTTTATCTGATTCTCCAACTCATTTTGCATCTAATAGGCTAATAAAATCACTACCAAAAATGACAAATCTTAATCAACTTTTTTTTTTCGATACCCAAATAACGTGAACTGGGAACCCAAAGTTGAAGCTTCAAACGGCAATTTAAGGCATTTCTCTTGCAGCTAGACTACCGGAAGTGGGGTTTATCAGATTCTCCAACTCATTGTGCATCTAATAAGCCAATAAAATCACTACCAAAAATGACAAATCGTAATCGACTTTTTTTTTCTATACCCAAATAACGCGAACTGGGAACCCAAAGTTGAAGCTTCAAACGGCGATTTAAGGCATTTCTCTTGCAGCTAGGCTACCGGAAGTGGGGTTTATCAGATTCTCAAACTCATTGTGCATCTAATAAGCCAATAAAATCACTACCAAAAATGACAAATCGTAATCGACTTTTTTTTTCGATACCCAAATAACGCAAACTGGGAACCCAAAGTTGAAGCTTCAAACGGCGATTTAAAGCATTTCTCTTGCAGCTAGGCTACCGGCAATGGGGTTTATCTGATTCTCCAAAAAATTGTGCATTTAATAAGCCAACAAAATCACTACCAAAAATGACAAATCGAAATCGACTTTTTTTTTCGATACGCAAATAACGTGAACTGGGAACCCAAAGTTGAAGCTTCAAACGGCAATTTAAGGCATTTCTCTTGCAGCTAGGCTACCGGAAGTGGGGTTTATCAGATTCTCCAACTCATTGTGCATCTAATAGGCTAATAAAATCACTACCAAAAATGTCAAATCTTAATCGACTTTTTTTTTTCGATACCCAAATAACGTGAACTGGGAACCCAAAGTTGAAGCTTCAAACGGCAATTTAAGGCATTTCTCTTGCAGCTAGTCTACCGGAAGTGGGATTTATCTGATTCTCCAACTCATTGTGCATCTAATAGGCTAATAAAATCACTACCAAAAATGACAAATCTTAATCGACTTTTTTTTTCGATACCCAAATAACGTGAACTGGGAACCCAAAGTTGACGCTTCAAACGGGAATTTAAGGCATTTCTCTTGCAGCTAGACTACCGGAAGTGGGGTTTATCTGATTCTCCAACTCATTGTGCATCTAATAGACTAATAAAATCACTACCAAAAATGACAAATCTTAATCGACTTTTTTTTTCGATACCCAAATAACTTGAACTGGGAACCCAAAGTTGAGGCTTCAAACAGCAATTTAAGGCATTTCTCTTGCAGCAATCTACCGGAAGTGGGGTTTATCTGATTCTCCAACTCATTGTGCATCTAATAGGCTAATAAAATCACTACCAAAAATGACAAATCTTAATCGACTTTTTTTTTCGATACCCAAATAACGTGAACTGGGAACCCAATGTTGAAGCTTCAAACGGCGATTTAAGGCATTTCACTTGCAGCTAGGCTACCGGAAGTGGGGTTTAACTGATTCTCCAACTCATTGTGCATCTAATAAGCCAATAAAATGCCTACCAAAAATGACAAATCGAAATCGTCTTTTTTTTTCGATACCCAAATAACGTGAACTGTGAACCCAAAGTTGAAGCTTCAAACGGCGATTTAAGGCATTTCTCTTGCAGTTAGGCTACCGGAAGTGGGGTTTAACTGATTCTCCAACTCATTGTGCATCTAATAAGCCAATAAAATTCCTACCAAAAATGACAAATCGAAATCGACTTTTTTTTTCGATACCCAAATAACGTGAACTGGGAACCCAAAGTTGAAGCTTCAAACGGCGATTTAAGGCAATTCTCTTGCAGCTAGGCTACCGTAAGTGGGGCTTATCTGATTCTCCAACTCATTGTGCATTTTATAAGCCAATATAATGCCTACCAAAAATGACAAATCGAAATTGACTTTTTTTTTCGATACCCAAATAACGTGAACTGGGAACCCGAAGTTGAAGCTTCAAACGGCGATTTAAGGCATTTCTCTGGCAGCTAGGCTACCGGAAGTGGGGTTTATCAGATTCTCCAACTCATTGTGCATCTAATAGGCATATAAAATGCCTACCGAAAATGACAAATCGAAATCGACTTTTTTTTTCGATACCCAAATTACGCGAACTGGGAACCCAAAGTTGAAACTTCAAACGGCGATTTAAGGCATTTCTCCTGCAGCTAGGCTACCGGAAATGGGGTTTATCTGATTCTCCAAATCATTGTGCATCTAATAGGCGAATAAAATCACTACCAAAAATGACAAATCTTAATCGACTTTTTTTTACGATACCCAAATAACGTGAACTGGGAACCCAAAGTTGAAGCTTCAAACGGCAATTTAAGGCATTTCTCTTGCAGCTAGGCTACCGGAAGTGGGGTTTATCAGATTCTCCAACTCATTGTGCATCTAATAGGCGAATAAAATCACTACCAAAAATGACAAATCTTAATCGACTTTTTTTTACGATACCCAAATAACGTGAACTGGGAACCCAAAGTTGAAGCTTCAAACGGCAATTTAAGGCATTTCCCTTGCAGCTAGGCTACCGGAAGTGGGGTTTATCAGATTCTCCAACTCATTGTGCATCTAATAGGCGAATAAAATCACTACCAAAAATGACAAATCTTAATCGACTTTTTTTTACGATACCCAAATAACGTGAACTGGGAACCCAAAGTTGAAGCTTCAAACGGCAATTTAAGGCATTTCTCTTGCAGCTAGGCTACCGGAAGTGGGGTTTATCAGATTCTCCAACTCATTGTGCATCTAATAGGCGAATAAAATCACTACCAAAAATGACAAATCTTAATCGACTTTTTTTTACGATACCCAAATAACGTGAACTGGGAACCCAAAGTTGAAGCTTCAAACGGCAATTTAAGGCATTTCCCTTGCAGCTAGGCTACCGGAAGTGGGGTTTATCAGATTCTCCAACTCATTGTGCATCTAATAGGCGAATAAAATCACTACCAAAAATGACAAATCTTAATCGACTTTTTTTTACGATACCCAAATAACGTGAACTGGGAACCCAAAGTTGAAGCTTCAAACGGCAATTTAAGGCATTTCTCTTGCAGCTAGGCTACCGGAAGTGGGGTTTATCAGATTCTCCAACTCATTGTGCATCTAATAGGCGAATAAAATCACTACCAAAAATGACAAATCTTAATCGACTTTTTTTTACGATACCCAAATAACGTGAACTGGGAACCCAAAGTTGAAGCTTCAAACGGCAATATAAGGCATTTCTCTTGCAGCTAGGCTACCGGAAGTGGGGTTTATCAGATTCTCCAACTCATTGTGCATCTAATAGGCGAATAAAATCACTACCAAAAATGACAAATCTTAATCGACTTTTTTTTACGATACCCAAATAACGTGAACTGGGAACCCAAAGTTGAAGCTTCAAACGGCAATTTAAGGCATTTCCCTTGCAGCTAGGCTACCGGAAGTGGGGTTTATCAGATTCTCCAACTCATTGTGCATCTAATAGGCGAATAAAATCACTACCAAAAATGACAAATCTTAATCGACTTTTTTTTACGATACCCAAATAACGTGAACTGGGAACCCAAAGTTGAAGCTTCAAACGGCAATTTAAGGCATTTCTCTTGCAGCTAGGCTACCGGAAGTGGGGTTTATCAGATTCTCCAACTCATTGTGCATCTAATAGGCGAATAAAATCACTACCAAAAATGACAAATCTTAATCGACTTTTTTTTACGATACCCAAATAACGTGAACTGGGAACCCAAAGTTGAAGCTTCAAACGGCAATTTAAGGCATTTCCCTTGCAGCTAGGCTACCGGAAGTGGGGTTTATCAGATTCTCCAACTCATTGTGCATCTAATAGGCGAATAAAATCACTACCAAAAATGACAAATCTTAATCGACTTTTTTTTACGATACCCAAATAACGTGAACTGGGAACCCAAAGTTGAAGCTTCAAACGGCAATTTAAGGCATTTCCCTTGCAGCTAGGCTACCGGAAGTGGGGTTTATCAGATTCTCCAACTCATTGTGCATCTAATAGGCGAATAAAATCACTACCAAAAATGACAAATCTTAATCGACTTTTTTTTACGATACCCAAATAACGTGAACTGGGAACCCAAAGTTGAAGCTTCAAACGGCAATTTAAGGCATTTCTCTTGCAGCTAGGCTACCGGAAGTGGGGTTTATCAGATTCTCCAACTCATTGTGCATCTAATAGGCGAATAAAATCACTACCAAAAATGACAAATCTTAATCGACTTTTTTTTACGATACCCAAATAACGTGAACTGGGAACCCAAAGTTGAAGCTTCAAACGGCAATTTAAGGCATTTCTCTTGCAGCTAGGTTACCGGAAGTGGGGTTTATCAGATTCTCCAACTCATTGTGCATCTAATAGGCGAATAAAATCACTACCAAAAATGACAAATCTTAATCGACTTTTTTTTACGTTACCCAAATAACGTGAACTGGGAACCCAAAGTTGAAGCTTCAAACGGCAATTTAAGGCATTTCCCTTGCAGCTAGGCTACCGGAAGTGGGGTTTATCAGATTCTCCAACTCATTGTGCATCTAATAGGCGAATAAAATCACTATCAAAAATGACAAATCTTAATCGACTTTTTTTTACGATACCCAAATAACGTGAACTGGGAACCCAAAGTTGAAGCTTCAAACGGCAATTTAAGGCATTTCTCTTGCAGCTAGCCTACCGGAAGTGGGGTTTATCAGATTCTCCAACTCATTGTGCATCTAATAGGCGAATAAAATCACTACCAAAAATGACAAAACTTAATCGACTTTTTTTTACGATACCCAAATAACGTGAACTGGGAACCCAAAGTTGAAGCTTCAAACGGCAATTTAAGGCATTTCCCTTGCAGCTAGGCTACCGGAAGTGGGGTTTATCAGATTCTCCAACTCATTGTGCATCTAATAGGCGAATAAAATCACTACCAAAAATGACAAATCTTAATCGACTTTTTTTTACGATACCCAAATAACGTGAACTGGGAACCCAAAGTTGAAGCTTCAAACGGCAATTTAAGGCATTTCTCTTGCAGCTAGGCTACCGGAAGTGGGGTTTATCAGATTCTCCAACTCATTGTGCATCTAATAGGCGAATAAAATCACTACCAAAAATGACAAATCTTAATCGACTTTTTTTTACGATACCCAAATAACGTGAACTGGGAACCCAAAGTTGAAGCTTCAAACGGCAATTTAAGGCATTTCCCTTGCAGCTAGGCTACCGGAAGTGGGGTTTATCAGATTCTCCAACTCATTGTGCATCTAATAGGCGAATAAAATCACTACCAAAAATGACAAATCTTAATCGACTTTTTTTTACGTTACCCAAATAACGTGAACTGGGAACCCAAAGTTGAAGCTTCAAACGGCAATTTAAGGCATTTCCCTTGCAGCTAGGCTACCGGAAGTGGGGTTTATCAGATTCTCCAACTCATTGTGCATCTAATAGGCGAATAAAATCACTACCAAAAATGACAAATCTTAATCGACTTTTTTTTACGATACCCAAATAACGTGAACTGGGAACCCAAAGTTGAAGCTTCAAACGGCAATTTAAGGCATTTCTCTTGCAGCTAGCCTACCGGAAGTGGGGTTTATCAGATTCTCCAACTCATTGTGCATCTAATAGGCGAATAAAATCACTACCAAAAATGACAAATCTTAATCGACTTTTTTTTACGATACCCAAATAACGTGAACTGGGAACCCAAAGTTGAAGCTTCAAACGGCAATTTAAGGCATTTCCCTTGCAGCTAGGCTACCGGAAGTGGGGTTTATCAGATTCTCCAACTCATTGTGCATCTAATAGGCGAATAAAATCACTACCAAAAATGACAAATCTTAATCGACTTTTTTTTACGATACCCAAATAACGTGAACTGGGAACCCAAAGTTGAAGCTTCAAACGGCAATTTAAGGCATTTCTCTTGCAGCTAGGCTACCGGAAGTGGGGTTTATCAGATTCTCCAACTCATTGTGCATCTAATAGGCGAATAAAATCACTACCAAAAATGACAAATCTTAATCGACTTTTTTTTACGATACCCAAATAACGTGAACTGGGAACCCAAAGTTGAAGCTTCAAACGGCAATTTAAGGCATTTCCCTTGCAGCTAGGCTACCGGAAGTGGGGTTTATCAGATTCTCCAACTCATTGTGCATCTAATAGGCGAATAAAATCACTACCAAAAATGACAAATCTTAATCGACTTTTTTTTACGATACCCAAATAACGTGAACTGGGAACCCAAAGTTGAAGCTTCAACCGGCAATTTAAGGCATTTCCCTTGCAGCTAGGCTACCGGAAGTGGGGTTTATCAGATTCTCCAACTCATTGTGCATCTAATAGGCGAATAAAATCACTACCAAAAATGACAAATCTTAATCGACTTTTTTTTACGATACCCAAATAACGTGAACTGGGAACCCAAAGTTGAAGCTTCAAACGGCAATTTAAGGCATTTCTCTTGCAGCTAGGCTACCGGAAGTGGGGTTTATCAGATTCTCCAACTCATTGTGCATCTAATAGGCGAATAAAATCACTACCAAAAATGACAAATCTTAATCGACTTTTTTTTACGTTACCCAAATAACGTGAACTGGGAACCCAAAGTTGAAGCTTCAAACGGCAATTTAAGGCATTTCCCTTGCAGCTAGGCTACCGGAAGTGGGGTTTATCAGATTCTCCAACTCATTGTGCATCTAATAGGCGAATAAAATCACTATCAAAAATGACAAATCTTAATCGACTTTTTTTTACGATACCCAAATAACGTGAACTGGGAACCCAAAGTTGAAGCTTCAAACGGCAATTTAAGGCATTTCTCTTGCAGCTAGACTACCGGAAGTGGGGTTTATCAGATTCTCCAACTCATTGTGCATCTAATAGGCGAATAAAATCACTACCAAAAATGACAAATCTTAATCGACTTTTTTTTACGATACCCAAATAACGTGAACTGGGAACCCAAAGTTGAAGCTTCAAACGGCAATTTAAGGCATTTCTCTTGCAGCTAGGCTACCGGAAGTGGGGTTTATCAGATTCTCCAACTCATTGTGCATCTAATAGGCGAATAAAATCACTACCAAAAATGACAAATCTTAATCGACTTTTTTTTACGATACCCAAATAACGTGAACTGGGAACCCAAAGTTGAAGCTTCAAACGGCAATTTAAGGCATTTCTCTTGCAGCTAGGCTACCGGAAGTGGGGTTTATCAGATTCTCCAACTCATTGTGCATCTAATAGGCGAATAAAATCACTACCAAAAATGACAAATCTTAATCGACTTTTTTTTACGATACCCAAATAACGTGAACTGGGAACCCAAAGTTGAAGCTTCAAACGGCAATTTAAGGCATTTCACTTGCAGCTAGGCTACCGGAAGTGGGGTTTATCAGATTCTCCAACTCATTGTGCATCTAATAGGCGAATAAAATCACTACCAAAAATGACAAATCTTAATCGACTTTTTTTTACGATACCCAAATAACGTGAACTGGGAACCCAAAGTTGAAGCTTCAAACGGCAATTTAAGGCATTTCTCTTGCAGCTAGGCTACCGGAAGTGGGGTTTATCAGATTCTCCAACTCATTGTGCATCTAATAGGCGAATAAAATCACTACCAAAAATGACAAATCTTAATCGACTTTTTTTTACGATACCCAAATAACGTGAACTGGGAACCCAAAGTTGAAGCTTCAAACGGCAATTTAAGGCATTTCCCTTGCAGCTAGGCTACCGGAAGTGGGGTTTATCAGATTCTCCAACTCATTGTGCATCTAATAGGCGAATAAAATCACTACCAAAAATGACAAATCTTAATCGACTTTTTTTTACGATACCCAAATAACGTGAACTGGGAACCCAAAGTTGAAGCTTCAAACGGCAATTTAAGGCATTTCTCTTGCAGCTAGGCTACCGGAAGTGGGGTTTATCAGATTCTCCAACTCATTGTGCATCTAATAGGCGAATAAAATCACTACCAAAAATGACAAATCTTAATCGACTTTTTTTTACGATACCCAAATAACGTGAACTGGGAACCCAAAGTTGAAGCTTCAAACGGCAATTTAAGGCATTTCTCTTGCAGCTAGGCTACCGGAAGTGGGGTTTATCAGATTCTCCAACTCATTGTGCATCTAATAGGCGAATAAAATCACTACCAAAAATGACAAATCTTAATCGACTTTTTTTTACGATACCCAAATAACGTGAACTGGGAACCCAAAGTTGAAGCTTCAAACGGCAATTTAAGGCATTTCTCTTGCAGCTAGGCTACCGGAAGTGGGGTTTATCAGATTCTCCAACTCATTGTGCATCTAATAGGCGAATAAAATCACTACCAAAAATGACAAATCTTAATCGACTTTTTTTTACGATACCCAAATAACGTGAACTGGGAACCCAAAGTTGAAGCTTCAAACGGCAATTTAAGGCATTTCTCTTGCAGCTAGGCTACCGGAAGTGGGGTTTATCAGATTCTCCAACTCATTGTGCATCTAATAGGCGAATAAAATCACTACCAAAAATGACAAATCTTAATCGACTTTTTTTTACGATACCCAAATAACGTGAACTGGGAACCCAAAGTTGAAGCTTCAAACGGCAATTTAAGGCATTTCCCTTGCAGCTAGGCTACCGGAAGTGGGGTTTATCAGATTCTCCAACTCATTGTGCATCTAATAGGCGAATAAAATCACTACCAAAAATGACAAATCTTAATCGACTTTTTTTTACGATACCCAAATAACGTGAACTGGGAACCCAAAGTTGAAGCTTCAAACGGCAATTTAAGGCATTTCTCTTGCAGCTAGGCTACCGGAAGTGGGGTTTATCAGATTCTCCAACTCATTGTGCATCTAATAGGCGAATACAATCACTACCAAAAATGACAAATCTTAATCGACTTTTTTTTACGATACCCAAATAACTTGAACTGGGAACCCAAAGTTGAAGCTTCAAACGGCAATTTAAGGCATTTCTCTTGCAGCTAGGCTACCGGAAGTGGGGTTTATCAGATTCTCCAACTCATTGTGCATCTAATAGGCGAATAAAATCACTACCAAAAATGACAAATCTTAATCGACTTTTTTTTACGATACCCAAATAACGTGAACTGGGAACCCAAAGTTGAAGCTTCAAACGGCAATTTAAGGCATTTCTCTTGCAGCTAGGCTACCGGAAGTGGGGTTTATCAGATTCTCCAACTCATTGTGCATCTAATAGGCGAATAAAATCACTACCAAAAATGACAAATCTTAATCGACTTTTTTTTACGATACCCAAATAACGTGAACTGGGAACCCAAAGTTGAAGCTTCAAACGGCAATTTAAGGCATTTCCCTTGCAGCTAGGCTACCGGAAGTGGGGTTTATCAGATTCTCCAACTCATTGTGCATCTAATAGGCGAATAAAATCACTACCAAAAATGACAAATCTTAATCGACTTTTTTTTACGATACCCAAATAACGTGAACTGGGAACACAAAGTTGAAGCTTCAAACGGCAATTTAAGGCATTTCTCTTGCAGCTAGGCTACCGGAAGTGGGGTTTATCAGATTCTCCAACTCATTGTGCATCTAATAGGCGAATAAAATCACTACCAAAAATGACAAATCTTAATCGACTTTTTTTTACGATACCCAAATAACGTGAACTGGGAACCCAAAGTTGAAGCTTCAAACGGCAATTTAAGGCATTTCCCTTGCAGCTAGGCTACCGGAAGTGGGGTTTATCAGATTCTCCAACTCATTGTGCATCTAATAGGCGAATAAAATCACTACCAAAAATGACAAATCTTAATCGACTTTTTTTTACGATACCCAAATAACGTGAACTGGGAACCCAAAGTTGAAGCTTCAAACGGCAATTTAAGGCATTTCTCTGGCAGCTAGGCTACCGGAAGTGGGGTTTATCAGATTCTCCAACTCATTGTGCATCTAATAGGCGAATAAAATCACTACCAAAAATGACAAATCTTAATCGACTTTTTTTTACGATACCCAAATAACGTGAACTGGGAACCCAAAGTTGAAGCTTCAAACGGCAATTTAAGGCATTTCCCTTGCAGCTAGGCTACCGGAAGTGGAGTTTATCAGATTCTCCAACTCATTGTGCATCTAATAGGCGAATAAAATCACTACCAAAAATGACAAATCTTAATCGACTTTTTTTTACGATACCCAAATAACGTGAACTGGGAACCCAAAGTTGAAGCTTCAAACGGCAATTTAAGGCATTTCCCTTGCAGCTAGGCTACCGGAAGTGGGGTTTATCAGATTCTCCAACTCATTGTGCATCTAATAGGCGAATAAAATCACTACCAAAAATGACAAATCTTAATCGACTTTTTTTTACGATACCCAAATA
The DNA here is from genome assembly GCA_963932145.1 of Acanthosepion lycidas. Lineage (NCBI taxonomy): Eukaryota > Metazoa > Mollusca > Cephalopoda > Sepiida > Sepiidae > Acanthosepion > Acanthosepion lycidas. The sequence continues at coordinate 20,439 of CAWVQA010001038.1, read as the reverse complement.
ACGTGAACTGGGAACCCAAAGTTGAAGCTTCAAACGGCAATTTAAGGCATTTCTCTTTCAGCTAGACTACCGGAAGTGGGTTTTATCAGATTCTCCAACTCATTGTCCATCTAATAGGCTAATAAAATCAATACCAAAAATGACAAATCTTAATCGACTTTTTTTTTCGATACCCAAATAACGTGAACTGGGAACCCAAAGTTGAAGCTTCAAACGGCAATTTAAGGCATTTCTCTTGCAGCTAGACTACCGGAAGTGGGGTTTATCAGATTCTCCAACTCATTGTGCATCTAATAGGCTAATAAAATCACTACCAAAAATGACAAATCTTAATCGACTTGTTTTTTCGATACCCAAATAACGTGAACTGGGAACCCAAAGTTGGAGCTTCAAACGGCAATTTAAGGCATTTCTCTTGCAGCTAGACTACCGGAAGTGGGGTTTATCAGATTCTCCAACTCATTGTGCATCTAATAGGCTAATAAAATCACTACCAAAAATGACAAATCTTAATCGACTTTTTTTTTCGATACCCAAATAACGTGAACTGGGAACCCAAAGTTGAAGCTTCAAACGGCAATTTAAGGCATTTCTCTTGCAGCTAGACTACCGGAAGTGGGGTTTATCTGATTCTCCAACTCATTGTGCATCTAATAGGCTAATGAAATCACTACCAAAAATGACATATCTTAATCGACTTTTTTTTTCGATACCCAAATAACGTGAACTGGGAACCCAAAGTTGGAGCTTCAAACGGCAATTTAAGGCATTTCTCTTGCAGCTAGACTACCGGAAGTGGGGTTTATCTGATTCTCCAACTCATTGTGCATCTAATAAGCTAATAAAATCACTACCAAAAATAAAAAATCTTAATCGACTTTTTTTTTTGTTACCCAAATAACGTGAACTGGGAACCCAAAGTTGAAGCTTCAAACGGCAATTTAAGGCATTTCCCTTGCAGCTAGGCTCCCGGAAGTGGGGTTTATCTGATTCTCCAACTCATTGTGCATCTAATAAGCTAATAAAATCACTACCAAAAATGACAAATCTTAATCGACTTTTTTTTTCGATACCCAAATAACGTGAACTGGGAACCCAAAGTTGAAGCTTCAAACGGCAATTTAAGGCATTTCTCTTGCAGCTAGGCTCCCGGAAGTGGGGTTTATCTGATTCTCCAACTCATTGTGCATCTAATAAGCTAATAAAATCACTACCAAAAATGACAAATCTTAATCGACTTTTTTTTACGATACCCAAATAACGTGAACTGGGAACCCAAAGTTGAAGCTTCAAACGGCAATTTAAGGCATTTCTCTTGCAGCTAGGCTCCCGGAAGTGGGGTTTATCTGATTCTCCAACTCATTGTGCATCTAATAAGCTAATAAAATCACTACCAAAAATGACAAATCTTAATCGACTTTTTTTTTCGATACCCAAATAACGTGAACTGGGAACCCAAAGTTGAAGCTTCAAACGGCAATTTAAGGCATTTCTCTTGCAGCTAGGCTCCCGGAAGTGGGGTTTATCTGATTCTCCAACTCATTGTGCATCTAATAAGCTAATAAAATCACTACCAAAAATGACAAATCTTAATCGACTTTTTTTTACGATACCCAATTAACGTGAACTGGGAACCCAAAGTTGAAGCTTCAAACGGCAATTTAAGGCATTTCTCTTGCAGCTAGGCTACCGGAAGTGGGGTTTATCAGATTCTCCAACTCATTGTGCATCTAATAGGCTAATAAAATCACTACCAAAAATGTCAAATCTTAATCGACTTTTTTTTTTCGATACCCAAATAACGTGAACTGGGAACCCAAAGTTGAAGCTTCAAACGGCAATTTAAGGCATTTCTCTTGCAGCTAGTCTACCGGAAGTGGGATTTATCTCATTCTCCAACTCATTGTGCATCTAATAGGCTAATAAAATCACTACCAAAAATGACAAATCTTAATCGACTTTTTTTTTCGATACCCAAATAACGTGAACTGGGAACCCAAAGTTGAAGCTTCAAACGGCAATTTAAGGCATTTCTCTTGCAGCTAGGCTCCCGGAAGTGGGGTTTATCTGATTCTCCAACTCATTTTGCATCTAATAGGCTAATAAAATCACTACCAAAAATGACAAATCTTAATCAACTTTTTTTTTTCGATACCCAAATAACGTGAACTGGGAACCCAAAGTTGAAGCTTCAAACGGCAATTTAAGGCATTTCTCTTGCAGCTAGACTACCGGAAGTGGGGTTTATCAGATTCTCCAACTCATTGTGCATCTAATAGGCTAATAAAATTACTACCAAAAATGACAAATCTTAATCGACTTTTTTTTTCGATACCCAAATAACGTGAACTGGGAACCCAAAGTTGGAGCTTCAAACGGCAATTTAAGGCATTTCTCTTGCAGCTAGACTACCGGAAGTGGGGTTTATCAGATTCTCCAACTCATTGTGCATCTAATAAGCCAATAAAATCACTACCAAAAATGACAAATCGTAATCGACTTTTTTTTTCTATACCCAAATAACGCGAACTGGGAACCCAAAGTTGAAGCTTCAAACGGCGATTTAAGGCATTTCTCTTGCAGCTAGGCTACCGGAAGTGGGGTTTATCAGATTCTCAAACTCATTGTGCATCTAATAAGCCAATAAAATCACTACCAAAAATGACAAATCGTAATCGACTTTTTTTTTCGATACCCAAATAACGCAAACTGGGAACCCAAAGTTGAAGCTTCAAACGGCGATTTAAAGCATTTCTCTTGCAGCTAGGCTACCGGCAATGGGGTTTATCTGATTCTCCAAAAAATTGTGCATTTAATAAGCCAACAAAATCACTACCAAAAATGACAAATCGAAATCGACTTTTTTTTTCGATACGCAAATAACGTGAACTGGGAACCCAAAGTTGAAGCTTCAAACGGCAATTTAAGGCATTTCTCTTGCAGCTAGGCTACCGGAAGTGGGGTTTATCAGATTCTCCAACTCATTGTGCATCTAATAGGCTAATAAAATCACTACCAAAAATGTCAAATCTTAATCGACTTTTTTTTTTCGATACCCAAATAACGTGAACTGGGAACCCAAAGTTGAAGCTTCAAACGGCAATTTAAGGCATTTCTCTTGCAGCTAGTCTACCGGAAGTGGGATTTATCTGATTCTCCAACTCATTGTGCATCTAATAGGCTAATAAAATCACTACCAAAAATGACAAATCTTAATCGACTTTTTTTTTCGATACCCAAATAACGTGAACTGGGAACCCAAAGTTGACGCTTCAAACGGGAATTTAAGGCATTTCTCTTGCAGCTAGACTACCGGAAGTGGGGTTTATCTGATTCTCCAACTCATTGTGCATCTAATAGACTAATAAAATCACTACCAAAAATGACAAATCTTAATCGACTTTTTTTTTCGATACCCAAATAACTTGAACTGGGAACCCAAAGTTGAGGCTTCAAACAGCAATTTAAGGCATTTCTCTTGCAGCAATCTACCGGAAGTGGGGTTTATCTGATTCTCCAACTCATTGTGCATCTAATAGGCTAATAAAATCACTACCAAAAATGACAAATCTTAATCGACTTTTTTTTTCGATACCCAAATAACGTGAACTGGGAACCCAATGTTGAAGCTTCAAACGGCGATTTAAGGCATTTCACTTGCAGCTAGGCTACCGGAAGTGGGGTTTAACTGATTCTCCAACTCATTGTGCATCTAATAAGCCAATAAAATGCCTACCAAAAATGACAAATCGAAATCGTCTTTTTTTTTCGATACCCAAATAACGTGAACTGTGAACCCAAAGTTGAAGCTTCAAACGGCGATTTAAGGCATTTCTCTTGCAGTTAGGCTACCGGAAGTGGGGTTTAACTGATTCTCCAACTCATTGTGCATCTAATAAGCCAATAAAATTCCTACCAAAAATGACAAATCGAAATCGACTTTTTTTTTCGATACCCAAATAACGTGAACTGGGAACCCAAAGTTGAAGCTTCAAACGGCGATTTAAGGCAATTCTCTTGCAGCTAGGCTACCGTAAGTGGGGCTTATCTGATTCTCCAACTCATTGTGCATTTTATAAGCCAATATAATGCCTACCAAAAATGACAAATCGAAATTGACTTTTTTTTTCGATACCCAAATAACGTGAACTGGGAACCCGAAGTTGAAGCTTCAAACGGCGATTTAAGGCATTTCTCTGGCAGCTAGGCTACCGGAAGTGGGGTTTATCAGATTCTCCAACTCATTGTGCATCTAATAGGCATATAAAATGCCTACCGAAAATGACAAATCGAAATCGACTTTTTTTTTCGATACCCAAATTACGCGAACTGGGAACCCAAAGTTGAAACTTCAAACGGCGATTTAAGGCATTTCTCCTGCAGCTAGGCTACCGGAAATGGGGTTTATCTGATTCTCCAAATCATTGTGCATCTAATAAGCCATTAAAATGCCTACCAAAAATGACAATTTTAAATCAACTTTTTTTTTACGATACCCAAATAACGTGAACTGGGATCCCAAATTTGAAGCTTCAAACGGCGATTTAAGGCATTTCTCTTGCAGCTAAGCTACCGAATGTGAGGAATATCTGATTCACCAACTCATACTGCGTCTAATAAGCCAATAAAATTCCTACCAAAAATGACAATTTTAAATCGACTTTTTTTTTCGATACCCAAATAACGCGAACTCCGAATCCAAAGTTGTAGCTTCAAACGGCGATTTAAGGCATTTCTCTGCAAATATTCTACCGAATGTGGGGTTTCTCTGATTCACCAACTCATACTGCATCTAATAAGCCAATAAAATGCCTACCACAAATGACAATCTTAAATCGACTTTTTTTAACGATACCGAAATAACGCGAACTGGGAACCCAAAGTTGAACCTTCAAACGGAGATTTAAGGCATTTCTCTTGCAGCTAGGCTACCGAATGTGGGGTTTATCTGATTCACCAACTCATACTGCATCTAATAAGCCAATAAAATGCCTACGAAAAATTACAATTTTAAAGATGCCTAAATAAGGGGAACTGGGGTCCCAAAGTTGAAGCTTCAAACGATGATTTAAGGCATTTCTCTTGCAGCTTGGCTACCGGAAGTGGGGTTTATCTTATTCTCCAACTCATACTGCATCTAATAAGCCAATAAAATGCCTACCAAAAGTGATAATTTTAAATTGACTTTTTTTTTCGATACCCAAATGACGCGAAATGGGGACCCAAAGTTGAAGCTTCAAACGACGATTTAAGGCATTACTCTTGCAGCTAGGCTACCGGAAGTGATGTTTATCTGATTCTACAACTCATCTTACGTGGAATAATCTAAAAATATACCTATCAAAAATTACAAATTTAAATCTACTTTTTTTTTCGATACCCAAATAACGCGAACTGGGGACCCAAAGTTGAAGCTTCAAACGGCGATTTAAGGCATTTCTCTTTCAACTAGGCTACCGGAAGTGGGTTTATCTGATTCTTCAACTCATACTGCATTTAATAAGCCAATAAATTGCCTACCAAAAAATACAATTTTAAATCCACTTTTTTTTTCGATACCCAAATAACGCCAACTGGGGACCGAAAGCTGAAGCTTCAAACGACGATTTAAGGCACTTCTCTTGCAGCTAGGCTACCGGAAGTAGTTTTATCTGTTTCTCCAACTCATCTTATGTCGAAAAAGCTAAAAATATACCTATCACAAATTACAATTTTAAATCGACTTTTTTTTTTCGATACCCAAATAACGCGAACTGGGGACCGAAAGCTGAAGCTTCAAACGACGATTTAAGGCATTTCTCTTGCAGCTAGGCTAGCGGAAGTGGGGTTTATCTGATTCTCCAACTCATCTTACGTCGAATAAGCTAAAAATATACCTATCAAAAATTACAATTTTAAATCGACTTTTGTTTTTTTTTTTTTTCTGATGCATCTAACTTCATAAAAATCAATAATAAAAAGAGTACAAATAAAAAATTTTGGAAATCAGCATTTTTGAGTCTTCTATTACTACTCGGGGCTAAAACTGCAATCTTCAATGTCTGATTTAAGGCATATATCTTGTATGAAAATTATTGTAAATGTTTTTTTCTTTTTATACTCATCTAACTATATAAATCAATATTAAAATCAATATGAATAAAAAATGTTGGAAATTGACATTTTTGAGACGTCTATTACTACTAGGGCCTAAAATTGCAATGTTCGATGTCTGATTTTAGGCATATGTCTTGTACGAAATGGACTGCAATTGCTTTTTTCTTTTCTCATGCATCTAACTTTATAAGAATCAATAATAAATTGAGTACAATTAAATCATTTTGGAAATTGGCATTTTTGAGACTTCTATTACTACTAGGGCCTAAGACTGCAATGTTCGATGTCTGATTTAAGGCATATATCTTGCATGAAAAGAATTGCAATTGTTTTTTTTTTCTTTTCTTATTCATCTAACTACATTAGAATTAATAATAAAATCAATATGAATAAAAAATTTTGATCCCCCAGTTTTGGGCCTCATGAAAATCCCAACAAATCCACTAACACAAGTCGACATATCATCAAACGCCACATTGTCTATACTTAAGCAACTGGAAAAATTCTTTTATACATGGATTAAGCAAGAAATTAAGAAATGCAGACCCATTGAGCGCACCGGTTTTCGGACACCTTCATTGTTAAAGAACACAACAGTGACATTGTCAAAGCTGCACTTTGCTCTATTCAACCAAATGAAAAATCCTTGTAGTCATGGATGTATTAATAAATTTCCTACAATACTAATTTTTAAATATTTTATTTAATGGAAAAAAAATAAAAAGAATTGAAATTTGACTGGTCCCCCAGTTTTGGGCCTTATTAAAATTGCAACAAATCCCTTATCAAAAGTCCTATTCAAACGACTGAAAAAATTTTTTCCAACATGGATTAAGCAAGTAATTACTTAACATTTGATATCAATTTGATAACTTTTCTATAGACGTAAAAAAGTTGAAATCCGGAGTCCTCAAGCAAACCGGTTTTTGGATGACGTAAATTTTCAAAGTGTATGCCAAAGACATGGTTGCACCTCCACTTTGCTCTATTCAACAAAATATATAATCTTTGTAGACATGGATTAATTAATAAATATTCTACAATTTAATACCAATTTTTAAAAAATTTATTCAATGTAAAAAAATTTTTTAAAAGTGAAATATGACTGATCCCCCAGTTTTGGGCTGCACTAAAAATTCCCACAAATCCCCTAACAAGTTGCCACTTCATCCAATCCCATGTTGTCCCTATTCAACTGACTGAAAAAAAATTTTAAACCTGGATTAAGGAAAAAAATCCATAACATTTGATATCAATTTTATAAGTATTCTATAGAAACGAAAAAGTGGTATTCCAGATTCATCAAGCAAAGCGTTTTTAGTATGCCTTTAATTTTAAAGGTAGACGACAGAGACATGTCTCGACATGGTCGAACCTCCACCCTGCTCTATTCAGCCAAATGAAAAACCCTTGTAGACATGGATTAATTAATAAATTTCCTACAGTTTGATACCTATTTTGAAAATATTTCGTTTAATGGAAAAAAATTAAAATGAAGTGGAATATGACTGATCCCCAGTTTTGGGCTGCACTAAATATTTCAATAAAACCCCTTAGTGAAGTTGCAACTTCATCGAACCCCATGTTTTCCCTATTCAAGCTACTGGAAAAAAATTTTAAACATTGATTAAGGAAGAAATGTCTTAACATTTGTTATCAATTTTATAATTATTCCATAGAAAACCAAAATTTGAAATCAAGTGGAATATAGCAACCCGGTTTTTGGACACTTTAAATTATGAAATCAAACCCCAAAACATGGCTCAACATCCTCATACCTGCAGTTCCCTCTATTCAACCAAATGAAAAATCCTGTTATATATGGAGTAATTGACAAATTTCCTACAATTTAAAACCAATTTTCGAAATATTTCATTCAATGGAAAATATTTAAAATGAAGCGAAATATGGCTGATCCCCCAGTTTTGGGCTGCACTAAAAATTTCAAGAAAACCCCTAAGAAGATGCGTCTTCATCACTTACCAAATTTTTCCTATTCATCCCACTGAAAAATAATTTTATACTTACAGAGTAAAATTCCATATCAATTTTCAGCTAATAGCGTACATATCACACTTCAGTTTTTTTGTACACCCTTTATATATATATATATATATGTGTGTGTGTGTGTGTGTGTGTGTGTGCGTGTGTACCCAAAATCACTCTTTCCTTTATCACATTTTTATGTCCAACTAAGTTAGCAAATCATTCAATAAAATGACATCTTTACCCAAACCAAATCTCGTAATGTCATTACAGAACATTAAAATAATTACATTATAATGTTCAATTTTTTAATTAAATATTGATTGAAAATATCCCATTTCTAGATATTCTCATTTACTCTATGATAATTTCACTATATCTTGTAGCTTTGAAGTGGCACAAGCCCAAACACTACTTCTCTATATAAAACATCTACTAATTCTAACTCTTGTTTTATAAAGTATGATAGTGAGTGGCCTGAAAAATATCCATCTGCTGTCATTAATAACTGAATCCAAAGAGCTAAAATCATTTCTTTATCCAAAACAATATTCATTAAAAAAATTAAATAATATACAACTAACATTTATCAATAATGGGGGCCCCCAATTATGTAGTTGATAAACAAATCAAATTTCATTTAAACAACAATTTTAGGCAATAAAACCATAGTTATAAAAATAATGACAAAACAAATCAAATTTCATTTAAACAACAATTTTAGCCAATAAAACCATAGTTATAAAAATAATAATGACAATAATGCTATTAACATATATTATCAAAATCAAATGCACCATATTTACAAAAATCTCAAAACAGCAATTAAAAAGTTCATACATAGATATATAAAACCAGTCGATAAAATAAATACATTAGATTCATTATTTAATATAAAAAATCCAAAACTCTCAACTTATTCATTAAATGTAATATATCCTAAACTTCCAAGTCCTTAATAAGATTAATTTTGTGTATGAATATACTTACCCACTCAGCGAATGTTTCTCTGTAATTCAAAAGCATGAAACTTCTAATATAGGATATACCACATTCTCATGAGGACTTACCTGCCACCTACTGGAGCAGAGTACCATCAGATAACATTAATAAACAGCATCAGGATCTCATAGTAACATTAAACATCTACTCAAAAACAATGCCAAATACTAGTAAAATCAAATTCTTATCATTCTTGAAGCAATACTCATACAATGAAAACAATTATCGATAAATAAAAACAATTATAAGAGCTCACATCCTTAAATATACAGGGTGATTGAAATTTTGTCTTTGTCTGCAAAGGATTGTCCATAATTTGGAAAAGTTCATCATTAATCAACACAAAATGTTTATTTTAAAAATGGAAATTTAAGTGTAATTTGAATACAGTAGGATCGTGAAAACATTTACAATATTAAAATACTCTCTCACTCTCTCTCCCTACATGCTATGTCTCTTCAGAATGTGGGCAATTATGGCTCTCTACAACTTTCTTTGGTTGCTCAGAATAATACTTGCTCCTATATGCTTTCCTTTTCTCTTTGAAGTATTTGTTTCTCTATCCATTTGTCCAGACTCAAATGTCTGTCCAAAAGAATTGGAAATGGTCAAGAGACATGGTGCTAGTCTTTGACAGACCAATGTTTGCTGATCCAGATGAAGTAACTGAAGCTGTATTCTCAATAATGGTACCCTTGTGGGTTAACAACTCTAAAACTCTGTAGAATGCAGTGTGTATTATACAATGCACAGGCTGATAGGTTGAGTAGCACTGGCATTGAATTACATTGCCTTTCATTGTATCATTCTCATCATTTTCTGTTGCCAGCAGCCTCATTCATGCATTACATTTGAATAACAACAGTTGCATGATGTTTTTTCCCTTTTTTTTTTTTTTTTTAGAATAACGTTAACCCTGTGCAAGGCTCAAAAGCCACTCAGTTTATGAGCATATATAGGGAAGATAACTGTTGACTCTAGACTCAAACAGGTTAAGATTGTTGGGATTGGATAAGCATTCTCTTGAGAGTCAGATCAACAAAGCAACATTTCATGGCATCTACAGCTAGACCTTTACATATTTTGTATTATGAGATATCTGACAGAGCCCTTTCCCACAAGTGCGCGAGGGTGAAATCATGCAGGGTACCGTTTATTCTAATGGTATTGGCAATTAATTATCACCATTATACTATTCTCACTCCCAAAGAAGGAAACCATCCACTATCCTATCCCAAATGTCTCAGTAATATCACGGTTTTATCTAATGGGTTACTAAGGAGTTTCTTGAATTAATCCAATATCCATGTGACTAATATAAATTAAGTTCTCTCTTATTGATATAGATTTGGTTAAAAGAGAATCCATTTTTCTGATGACGCTATTTCATTTTTTTCACTATTTTATCAAGTTCTTCCCATGCTAATGCTGGGGGTGGCTTCAGACTTTTGAACAATATATATATATATATATATATATATATATATATATTACAAGTAAATAAAATTCAATACCCCATAGGATAAAGAGCCATTTTACCCAGAACCAGCTTGTCAACACCAAGGAGTTAGATAAAGAAATAAATCAATGATTTTGTAAATACGAAGAAAGAGGAGGGAAATTCACAACTAAGAGTAAATGTATTTAAAAAGACAAGCCCATTCTGGGTGAAATGGCTATATATCATATGGGGTATTGAATTTTATCTACAGTAATTCATGTTTGCTCTATAAAAATATATTGAGCTCTCTTCTGTGGATCAGTTTTAATATTTTATACTAAGGGTTCACTTGGATTACTTACTATATATATATATATATTTATTTAAAGTATGTTATATTTATGAGCTATAACTGCCTCAGCAAGTTGGCATAGTACTCACCATTGATGGTAACTCCTAAACCATATTTGTCTGCAAACTTTTATTGGTATTTTTTGAATAATCATGTACATTTACACCAGAATGGAAATTTTCATTACAATTGGTTTCTGGGGCTTAATATGCAAATTTACTGAAAAATGACCGTGGATCTTTACTGACTGAGCATAAAAACACAATAATATTTAACTAATTAATTAAATGAAATTACTTATTATTCAATATTCTAGTATTATCACTTAACAGACATTAAAGAATTTAACACTGAAAAATGATGAGACCTCAAAAAACGGAAACGTGATTCTACAGAAGGATACTGAGGATACCAAGGACTGAATATGTAAGTAACAAGTAAGAATAAAGTTTTAGAGAAAATGGAAACCAGAAGGAAACTTATTCTTAACACAAGTTGACTGTTGAAATTTCCTTGGCACATAATGAGTAAAGAAGGCAAGTGGGACAGAGGAAAACAATGTATAACCTATTTAGTAAGCTTGAGTAAATGGAACAAGGTTTAGGAGAAATAACAAAAAGAAGAATTATTAAGAGCTATGAAGGATAGGAAGTTGTGGAGAGCCATGATTGCCTACATCATGAAGAGAGGAAGTCAGCTTTTAAGCTTTTGCCATTAACTTCTTTCAAGGAATCTTTGAGTAGATTGTAACTTATAGCTTTATCATTTATTATTTCAGATCCTTGTTTATCAGTTGGTGCTTTCATTCACATCAATGTTCCCTGAAAGATATCAAGGTGTGCCCCACATTAACAGAACAGTAATTTATGGATCATTTTTATATTTAAAAAAAATCTTTCTTTTTAAAAGTTAAAGACACCAAGCAATGTAATGTCTAAAAAAAAAAAAAAAAAAAAAAAAAAAAAAAAGAAATTAATGCTTATTTCAGGAGACCTCTGTATTATTTTCCTATTTTCAAATTTCATGATTAATGATTTCCTTATTAAAATTTAAAGTATGCCCCAGAATTTCAGTTATTCTACAAGTGTGTCCTGAATTAAAAAAAAATGTTTGTGAAATACAAAAGTTTAGATTGGATTAAAGCTAAAAGTAACAAGACCTCAACAGAATCCAGAGACGGAAATAGGATATGATGGGTCCTGATCTGGCATCTCATCTACAGTCACTTTCTCACACATGTACCTTTGCTTCCCTCTGCCTTTTCTACAAGTATTTTCACAGCAACTGCTCTGATGAACTACATTCTCTGGTTCCCAAACTGCATGAATTCAAGCATGCTACTAGGTTGAAATTATTAAATGTAGCTGTCTCTTCTACTCGAATACCTTCTTATCTTGCACTTCCCATCTGTGGAACTCCTTTCCTTTTAGTTGCTTCCCTAATAGCTACAATCTTCAAATATGCATATGTCAATAGAGATGTTCTAATGCTTTGATCTAGTTTCCTGTCCTTCTCTTTCTCCTTTCCTCAAACACACCACTTTACTCTTGCTCTCATTCACTGTACCACCTATGTGCTAGTAGGACTTCCGCCTTGCATGGGGTGAAATGCTTAAAAAAAAAACAAAAAAAAAAAAAAAACAACATACCCACCTTATAAGACACCAACATGCAGAGTCACCTGTCACTTTATTTTCTGATTCTATACACCAGCAAACATTTTGATGAAGAGGAGATGAGATGGTCGGATGAGCAAATCAAAACTGAAAATGCCATAAACAAAGGAAATTATTCAATTAATATTCTAGCATTAAAAAATCAAACTGCTGGATCAATATACATTCATCAAAATCAATAAATGGAACAGATCAATAAATAGTTATATATGGTATCAGACTATTGATAAATGCAGGGCTAATATCATTCTTCAGTCAAACAAATTGCTAACAAAAATTGATTTCAATTGCTTCATCAATTTAGTTTTTGATTTTGGATTATTTCTATAATTATTTCAATTACATAAGATTGTGTTTAATAAAATTCTAAATGTCAAATTTACCATTTATTTTTCATCTTGTAATTTAAATATGAATGTAATGACTGCTATTTTTTCTGTGACTTTCTTTATTTACAAAGTGTATTCCTTTTCCACAACTGTTCCTACGTGATTCTGGTAATGCTTTGCAATTGCAAAGACAAGTTTGTCAGATGAACGACTACTTATTTCTCTACATATTTAACTCTCCTGCTCAATTTCCCCCCCTTCCCATTGGTGGCACTCACAGAAGATCAGACAGGAAGAGTCTGATGCCTTGCTGTATGATTGCTACAAATTCATGGGTATGAATTGGATGCTAAAAATAAATGGTTATTATTCAGAGAAAAATAGATATTTTTTTTTTAGTGATGTGTATATAGTCCAAAAGGATATTAATATGCATACAAAATTTGATTAACCAATGATTAGCTGAGACAGCTTCTCTGTTGACAAATCAGAGAACAGAATTATGTAACTTTATCTTATACATGAATGTCCAGGTGCTACGTTATCAGCAGAGAAAATAGAATTAAAATGTCAATTTGGTTTGGTTGTTTTTTTATGAGTCAAATGGCTTGTTTAATATCAAAATCTAAGTATTAAAAATTCAAATCATGAAATAATATCATTCTTTTGAATTATTTATAAATTAAAGAGAATGATTTTATTTCATGGTTAAATTATAATTACGTATCTGCATTTTTGAAACAAATAACCTAAGAAAATCAAATGAGAAGTAAAAACTTGTTTTTCTTTTCAATAAATGAAATTAATCATGCCAAATTGTTTTTTTTTTTTAATTTTAAAAATCTTTTTTGACAATCTGTGCCATGTTTTCAATTTTGCTATATGACCCGGAGGATAAATTTTTATTAATTTTACTATAAATATGTATCTTTCATATTTTTTTTTTTTTATGAAAATATATTGTTTGTGACCTTATGTATAAAGTACAGCTATACAGGGAGTTAACCATTTTTACCTATTCTTCTTACATGCCTCAACTTCAAACAGTAACCCTCTACCTTGAGTAGCTCTTGAGCCTTGTTTTAGGTGAACAATTAGTTAAAAAAAATAATGTTAACAAAAATTCAAATAAATTCAGTTCTTTCTTTAAATTATTTATGGAAGATTAAGCCATTTCATAAATACCAATGAAGGCAGCTAACATTTCTTCAGAAATATCAGTGTACATGTACCCTGGTTTTTTAAGCTCCATTAAATACCACATGGTTTATGATTGAGTTTTCTTTTCATTCAACAGCAAAAACAAATGCCAACTGAATGTTTTATGCAATTATTGTAGCACAAATCAATATTCTTTGCAAGAGTATATTGAGGAATATAACTGGAAGAGAATTTGCTTTTTTATCAAATGAAGCATTGTCAACAATTAATTTCCAATCCATTTTGTTTAATTCTAATCAGAGACTAACATTCAAAATACTTGTTTTGAAAAGCAAGTCAAATTAAGATGAAACAAAAAGATGAAAACTATAATTTTCAATGCTTTTAAAACTAATACTACTTGATGAAAAACAATAGAAATTAAGTAAGTCAAAATTGACTAATGACTGTCGATGCTTCATCTTATAAAAATTCCAGATAATATTACTACAAATACTAAGAGAGAAAAAAGCTGACAGAAATACTGTGGAGAAATTAACTGTTGGTCAGACAGGAAAGGAGAAGAGTATTTACCTTGAGTTGTTCAAATGCTTACTAAACAAAAGCTTGTTATTTTCTGTACTAACCCTTTAGAGTTACAGTGGTCACGTGACAGGTTTACTATGTGATCCCTGAAGTTGCATAAAAAGAAGGGAAAAATCTTTTTTTATTGCTAAATTTACCTTCCATATTTATACATCACAGAGAAGTGGCAATATATTTTGCAACTTGAGATAAGTGCTATTGCTCCCCCACTCTCTGCTCAACCTGACTAGTCTCCATTCGTTTTGGGGATTGGGAGCATTTTCTCAACAATACTAATCAAAAATTAATATTGGTTGACAATATTTTATCTAATAAAGAATAAATCAGTATTACCACCACCACTATTAATACTAATAATAATAGTGGTAAAAATAATCGCAAGTATGGCATCAAACATCCAAGGGGAAAATGTAAAAGTTTAATGGTTAAACTGGGTCTTTTGCCAACCACAAAAGTCCCAGCAGCTTAATCTGTAGAGCAGCAGCTGAACATAGATTTCCTCAAGTAAAAAGGTTGAAAGTAATATCTCACCTGGAGTCTATTCCTTATTTCCAATCCGTATTGTTTACTGCTGTGGTGAAAAGTAACATCAGATATCTATCAAAAATTAATAAAAGATAACATTCCTAAACATAATGCTTGAACTGAAAGTTTGAAACATAAACGGCATCTACTGATTTCAAATTTATGAAAAATTTCAAATGAAAAGGAGCCACTTGGTTAGATGGGCTGTAGACAGTGCAGAAAACAACTATCAACCACTGAGACTCTAAAAGTAATGTTTTTCCCCAAATGTTGTTTTTCATATTCCATTGATGTTAATATCACAAATCAATAGCAATAATGGATCTTTGTTTCTACCAGAAAATATCATCAGATGTTTACCAAGAATTGTGCTAGCAAAGTTACTTTAATAGCTTCTGAAGAAATTTAAAATATTTGCTTCATTTATGACTTGTAAAGGATTTTTTATAGACGGTTTAAGAGCCATTCGAAGTAGAGGATTACTGAAGGGTTGAAGGGTGTTATCACTAACATTTTTTGTCAAGATTTACAAACTATGTTTCATTCAATTTTGCAAACTAACGTAATTCCCCACGTATAATATAAGTACCTTTTTTTTTTGAGACAGCAAAATTGACCATTTTTTCCATTTAAAAAAAAACTAGAAATCTCACTTTGAAATTCTTTTAAATATCAATTATCATTTTTTCAAAACTTATTTTAAGAAAATCAGACATTATAATGTTTATTTAAAATATTTTCAACCAAACTTAACTTAGCTTTTGTGGCAAGAAGATGTAATTTGAAAATAAAACAAAGCAGGTCAAACTTTCGCGTCTCTTGACAGGTGATGAATGACACATTTACGAATTCCATGAGGCTAATTTGTTCTACGGAAGGAGAAAAGTGAAATAATTTACATTTAAGCGAACAAATTATTTACCTCGTTATTTTTAACGAAAACTTTCAGCGGTCTAATTTTTTTGTACTTAGCTTTCATCTTTACGTTTATGATGCTTTATGGAAAATATATTATAAAGAAATTAAAATAAGACTGTTAAGAGTGACATTAAATTTCATATTTCCTAAGAAATGTATCTAATTCATTTATAGGTACCTTTCTTATGAAATTTTATCAGAACTGTACATAAAATACTACAATTTTATGTACATTTATTACATTTTACTGTTATTTGTATTTGCATTCATTTTATTAATTTTGATATTTCATTTATGGAAAAATGTCATAACTGAGATTAATATAAAAATAAGATCATATAAATTTCATAAGATGATACTGATACTTGTAGGTACCCTTTTCAGTTGAAATTGTAAAATCCAATTAACTTCTCCACACGTGTTCCGCAAAAGTAAAGGCCTTAACAGCGGAGAACAATGCTTAACTCAAATAACGCAACTTAATTATATTCTGGTTGGTCTTCCGCACTTTATAATTACAGCCCGGTTATAAGCACATAATTACATTTCTTAATTACTGTGGATCTTCTGATTAGTCAAAATGATACAATTTACAACGCGCTAAAAAAGATCTATCTCATAAGGACACTTAGGAAAACCGATGGGGCTTTTAACTAATTTTATAATATTTTAATGTAAAATCTATTATAATTAAAGAAATAAATAATTGTATTAAAAATTCATTTTTCATCGAAAAAAATTTTTGCTTTCAGGAAATATTGTCCATATTCATAAAAACAACTAAAAGCAAATAAAAGTATTTGAAATTAAATAATATCTTTGTTTTATTGAGTTTTGTATGTTACAATTCAGAGCTGATTTTCAGGTACGTTGGCTCCAATTAAAAACAAAAAAAAGACATGCTTTGCATTCCTCAAAGCCCTGTGCTTTTAATTTTTGTAATCACTAAACCCGATGCGATCGAATTTCTAGCGTTTTCATAAAATTAGTTTAATAAATATTTTAAAAAAATATTTCTACCATGACCTTAATAAAAAAAAACATTTATAATAATTTCGATCATCTGTGAATAGTTCCTGAAAGTTTCATTAACATCCGACAATTATTTCTATTTTTGCACGATTTTTCAAATTAATGTGTGTCATACCAAAAAAACGTGCTAAAAATTGTCTGTTATTTACTAGTTCCGCTGATACAAACAGAAACAAGGTTTTTTAATCAAAATTTAGTATGTTCTAAAAAGGAAAAATTTTTTAAAATAAAAAAAAACTTTGGTCTTTCCTCTTAATAACATAAGCATTTAGACAATAAAATTTTGTTTTCGGCAAGATTGGCGTCTTTTTCATCAAGCTATGCTCTTTTTTTTTAGCGATTTCGTGGAGGTACATAGTATAATACGACTTCTTCCATAATACGCACCCCTAAAATTTTGGCTGAAAATGTGGGAAAAATGCTTCTACACACGTAGAATACGCACCCCTTGTTTGGTAATCAAACCCCATAAACTGTACCTCCCCAATTTCATTACGGCCAGTGTTTGCTACTCTTATTAACAAAATGGTTTTAAACATAGAATAATATTCTAATTTAGTTTTATAATAATTCTTATTTTATTTTACATTTCTAAGTATTGTATTTAACATCCTTATGCGGTCGCAATCGCCGAATGTTTCTGTCAAATTGACGTCTGTTTGTGGTGAATAGTCATTTCGTAACTAAAATCAACCTATGAAAGCGCAAATTTTAAAGATTTTTTTTGTTGCTGCGCATAATACGGACTCCTAATTTTGCTTAATTTTTTTTAGAAAAAAATGCGTATTATACATGGGGAAATTTGAATAAATTGATTTCTTTGGAAAAACCCTACTTTGTGGTTATATAATTTCTCTAATTTTAGGACTTCATGGCAAACAATTTTTAACAACGACGAATAAATTCAACGCTGTTAATAACAAGAGGAACTAGATGATCAAATGTCTATGAAGTGTATTTAAAGTTTCAATTTTAAACAGTAATATTCAAAATTTAAAGAAAGAAAAAGAAGTTCGGTTACCTTTCATAGTTGAAATTAAGTCTTTTTTCTGATCTCTCTTTTACTTGTTTTGATTTCTTCGTCTTCTCTTTTCTCAGCAAATAAAAACACCAGTTGAGGTTTGTTTCTGGTTTGATTTTTTCGGGTTTTTTTTGTTTTGTTTTTGGTTTTTTAGTGGGGAGAGAGGGGGGGGGCTTATGACGAGTGACAAAGATTCCCCCGGCAACTCAAAAAAGTTTAACGAGAGAGGAAAAGTCTTGTCTTTTATACAGCTTCTATGGATGATCTTATTTCAGTCAACAGGGGTGACATTTGCACGAAGTCAGTAAGAGCTGACATCGCTAGCTCGTTAACTGAATGCTGTAAGTTCAATCCTTGCGCTAGGCAGTACATTTTATTATTTTTCTCTTCAACATCACATTCTATAATATTTCAAAATAAACAACATGTTCAGCAAGACATCAATTTTCTAAATTTCCTTTTACCATTATGAAAAGTCCATTTGAATTTCAAACTTTTAGACATTAATACATCGGAGTTACCATGTAAAAAAAAACTAATTAACTAATGTTTGTTATTTACTCCGAATTGTTATTTACTACAACAAATAATTTTATTTTTAAAATTTGCTGTTTTTCATCTGTTTAAAATAAATAATTCGGTACAGGCAGTTTTCACAGAATCTAATTAAGTACATTATTTTGATTTATTTAGATAATTCTGTAGAACTTTTTCGGTTTCGTTTGACTTTACTGTAGTAGTGTAGTAATGCCAGACGAGAACAATTGTTTTGAAGAAATATGAAATAAGTTCGTTAACTAATGATATCAGTCCTAAAATATAGAAATTTATAACAAAAATAATATTTCTAAATTATTTATAACCGCTTCTACAACATCGAGCAAAAGAAATAAGTGGTGATTCAGAGACATATGACCAAGAAATGGTCAGTATAAGCAGTACTCTACAACGTAACAACTAATCTAGGTACATGACAGCAGCTCCTACAAACTGGGATAGAAGGGTACAAGAGGATAACAATATTCAGAAAACAGCTTCGGTCAACTTATATGAAGGGATTATCGGAAAAAATACAAGAGATCTGTGATCTTTATAACATCTGGACACCTTCAAAAGTTAATGAAAACTTCGCAGACACCTCTTTCGATTAAGAAATAGAGGAGAACTTGATTGAGGACTATGTGTTCAACATCCCCTGCAGTTTTGGTAAGAAAGGAAAAACGGACTGCTCCCTTAAGACTGCAAGAACATCGTAAAACCATAACACGAGGGGAAATAGAAAAATCAGGCGGAGCTGACCACATATGAAGGGAAAAGTGAAATCACCGTCCCTTGTACTTTTTATCACAACATTTGTTGAGGCACAAGTAAGTTTTCATAGCAAAAATGCGGCCCCCGAAAAAGTTTGGGAACCACTGCTCTAGCGGAACAAAACTTGTTAACAAAAGAAGGAAAGGCCAGATAAATAGAATAAAGAAATATATATAAATATATATATATATAACAATCAAGAATGATCTTAAACTGCAAATTACCACCGTACCAATTTATTTTTTAATAATTCACAACTTACCAGATACATTTTTGGTTTCCTTATTTTTATCAGATAGAAAAGAATGAAAGAATCTTTCTTGTTGGCCGTATTCAATATATATATATATATATATATATATATATGTACACACACATACATACATATATATATATTATATTGTTCGGGCTGTTGTCCTGATCTTTATTGCTATATTCACGAGGTTTCGGACGTTGTACGCTCAGGCCTTCTTCAGGTGATATACGCTAGAATTTCGAGCCAAACCATTTATTTAATCCATGGGGGTATATTGTTCTAATTCCACGTGTCATGAGTTTGGATATTAATTCGCAAGCCTCCAACTTTGTTTTTATTTATTTATTTATTTTTCCTCTTTTGGATCCCTTAAGCAACACTTTTATCCACACACAGGTGTCCTTAGAGACTTCAGTGAATTAATTTGGGGGACTTATAAACGTAATTGTACAGTAAATACATACACACACGCAGACACACGTATATATATATATATATATATATATATACACATTAGGTTGGTGCAAAAATAATTTCGTTTTCTAACATGTTACTATGTGAGAAAACGAAATTATTTTTGCACCAACATAATATATTACCAGAGCGCATATACAATTTTGTTATTGCTGTTTTTCACCAGCTCTCTGTATTACTGGTTCCCATATTTCATTCATGTTTATGCTTGGCCGAGATTTTTGTAGTCTGGCGCTGATTCCTTAAGTTTTTTGTATTTTCACTAATGTTCTCTA